>CM031857.1:96853673-97240466 GCA_018697195.1 Certhia americana | reverse complement strand
GGGGGGGGATTGGTGGGTTTTTTGTTTTGTTTGGTTGGTTTTTGGGGGTTTTGTAGGGGTTTTTATTTTGGATTTTTGTTTGGGGTAAGATTTTTTTGTTTTGTTTCTGTTGGGTTTTTTTGTCTTGTTTTGGTTTTTTTTTCCTTTTCAATTTGGCTTGTTTTGTATATTTGTTTGGGTATTTTTCTTCCCGAGAGGCAATTTGAGACATGGGAAAAAAAAAAAAGAAGAAAACAAAAGGAAAAGAGAAACACTACACATTTTCATGCATTTGTAGTTAGAATTGGAGTGCCCAATCTACCTACTCCATCATAAGAACAGGCAGTATCCCAGTTTCAAGGAACACTTCATCACCAAGCAAGTTTCAAAAGTTTTGGAGGAGATTTTGATTTTATCATTTGATTGATTGTTTTGGTCTAATTAACACAACATGGTGATAAGACATTAAAGCAGAGTGACAACACTATACATTGATAACAGGGGACATTAATGCCTGGAGACACAGTCTACATTGTAAAAATCTGAAAAAAAAAGGGCTTATTATGTTAGATAGGTCAATGTGATTTGACCTAGTTTTGCTTTGCTGCTTGGAAATTATGTCAGTATTTGTTATGTCATCTCCTTGGATGAGCAATTTAACATCCTTTTTGCATTTCAGTGTTGTCCTAATATTTTATATATTTTCTTGCTCTCTAAAAGGGTCCTTCAGGCTAATTCTAGAGATCTGGGAAAAACTGATACAAAACAAAAACCTCCTGAAACCAGCTTCCCTGTCATATATGTCCTCTGTGAAACAAAAAGGAGTAAATTTAGTCACAGCAAAATTATAGCTACAAATTCTGAAAAATATCCTGTCCCCTTTGTATTTAAAACTCAATAAAGTTCATGGATAGAAAATAATTGTGCTAACTCATATAGCATACAACTTTTCCACAGAGGTTTTTAATTGCTAAAACCCAGCATTTTTAACTTTACCTTGATGGTTATGTAAAATAGTGTGGCTTAGAGGAACCATACCATATACTTCCCTGAAAGTAAGATCTCATACAAAATCAACAGTATTTCTCTAGGGAAAAACTAGGTGTTTTTTTCAGTCTTCATCAAAGTCACAAACCCTTTCCTTCATATTTATGTTTACATTGGTTTTTCCCTCTGCTGCCATCTGGACTTGTAAGGCATTTGACAGGGCTCAAATTGTGGTACATCAGAGAACAACCAGGGGATTAGATGTTACTGTGTTTTGCTCTAATAGAAAAATCTTGTTGTTACAGTATTTTGGTAAATGTTAACAAAGGAAAGCTCTGTCTCTTCTTTAACTTTACCTGTCTTCTCACAGCTATGCCTCTTACTGTGTTTAACAAATGTAGAGTATGGCAAGGTTTCACCTTTTGCTTCTTAACATTTTGTGGTCCAAAATGGGCAGCTCTAAAGCCTGATTTTGTTTCTGCTGAAGTCAGTGTTATTGGGGAGGTCAGGTGGATTTCCCCCACCCAAAATAGTCTTTTATTGTAGATAGTTAAATACATCTTTTGTGAAAAATGCTGAAAAGATTAGGTGGTAGTGTGAGAGCAAAATCAGGCTTTCTTTCCCAATTATTTTTTACAATTTTTATTTTAATTCCTATTTTCTTGAATAATAAGTTTATTCTTGAGTTTCAGCATAAGCTTGTTCCTTGCAGTGTCAAAATATTTTAATGAGCTAAGACCTGTATAAGTTTTTCACCATTTCTATTCAAATACCTCTAATCTTCAAAAGGTCCTGCTTACTCAGAATTTTCAGCTCAAGTATAATTAAAAATTGTAGTAGATATCTGTATTCTTTGAGCATACTTCAGATGCAAATGCTTTTACGTCCCTTGTTAACCAGCTTAATTGGAACAAAGGCCCAATATGAATGTGTGTTCAGAGGTGCCCTTTTTTTGCTATAACATTTGTTCTTGATCCCTAATTAAGCCTTGTTACTGAAGGTTAAAAAATCCTCTCACAATTTAACTCTCCTTGAATGTCTTGACTGAAAAAGAAACTGTCAGGGGAGAAGTCTGCTATTGCCTCCCATGTTGCCTCCACCTTTTAAACAGAACTAAAGTGTAAACTGCTTATGAAGGATTAGCAATGACTGGAAATAAATACCACATATCCCCAGAGTAGTAAAAGCCTCATGCATGAGGAAGATGATGACTGTGGGCTGACAAGATGATTCACCTAGCTAGAAAGACTGTGCAGGGATTCACAGAAAGTTCTCACTGTACTCTGGAGATTATCTGGCCCAACCTTCTCTTCAGCACAGGTTGCTACAGCAATTTCCTCAAACAATATTGAGAATTTCCAGTGCATGAGAGTCCACTGCATTCCTGGGCAGCCTCTTCCAATCTTCTTTTTTTATTCCCTTGAACACAGACAGAATTTCTCTTGCAGCACCTCATGCCCATTGCCTCTTGTTCTGTCAGCAGGCATCCTTGTCAAGAGAGTAGCTTCACTTCCTTTAAACCTAGCATTATAGATATTCAAGGAGTGTGATTAGATCTCTTTTGAACTTTTTGTTCTCCAGTCAGAGTTAACCTGTTTCCTTTGACCTTTCTTCATATGTTAAATGCTACAACACCCCAATAATCCTAGTAGCCTCTGCTGGACCCTTCTCAAGTTCTCCAGCTGAGGGACCACAGGTGGTCACAGTATTCCAGGTGTGACCTTGTGAGTACAGTGAAATAGCCATATTTCCTGGGTTACTGACTGCACTCTTACTGGTACAGCCCAGGAGGCTGCTGGCCACCTTCCCTGTCAGGACACACAGCTGGCTCACAGTCAGCTCACTGCCTGGCACTGCCCCCAGGTCCCTTTCAGCAGAGCTGATGCTCCAGTCCACCAGTCACCAGCTTGTGCTGCTGCTTGGGATTACCTCTTTCCAAGAACAGAACATTGCATTTATCTTTGTTTAAATTCACATTATAGCTTAGCTGATAAAATTACTTACAACCTCCAAGAGGGACTTCCTGGCCAACAAAACAAAAACAAGCCCCCAGATTTTCCCTGTTTAAGTTCATCTTATTGCATGATTACTCACAAAGGGCTTTAGTTATTTTTCAAGCATCATCTATCTTTATGGACCAGAAATCCTGGGGTATTAGATCATAGATGTTGTCTAATTTGTCTATTTCCATGCTGTTTTCTATTGTGTGTTTCTATGAATTTATACCTCTAAATATTGTAGAAGAGTTAGCTTTAGGAAGACAGATTATGTCATTTTGGTCTTGAAAAATCTGGAAACTGTTACTGTAGAAAACAAGTTTATGGAGAAATGTACTTTATTTCCCCATTTGTCTTAAGCAGATGATGCACCAAAGGAGACTAATAACCAATGGTGCTGGTTTTTTGCCTAAAATTCCCTTGAGTTTTCAGGCTAATTCCAGCACACTTTCTTTGTCCAATTATTTTTTTAAGCTTTCTGTATTGAGCCTTGCTGCCCCCCTCCCTGGCACTCCTTTAGGCTTTCTGTTACTGTGTCCTCACTTCTCTGTCCCCTTTCGGGGTTTTTTGTCCTCCTGCTCCTTCCCCAGATATCTGAACATCATACCTCTCAGAACTGTAAAGTGAATGCAGGGGAAAGAGAGGGGAAATTCTGTCTCAATTCCTCCCCTTTTTCAAATGTGCATTTAACCTCATTGAGGAAGTATAACTCCTGGCCCATTAAGTGTGAAGCTGGACGCTTGATCATGACAAATAAGAAAACTGAGTTTTCCCCTCTCTTCCTGTTCTTCTAACACTGAACTGGATTTGCAAATTTTTCTTGAAAGATAGAAAATCCATTTTAGCCTTTCTGAACATCTTTTGGCAGATGTTTGCACCATTGGTTGGTGCTATGCCAAGGAACATTTAAGTGTGTTTGCTTTTTTGAGGTACTTGGGGTAAAGGAAGGGGAAGAGAAAGGAAAGAAAGGAGAAGGTCTGGCTGTTTGTGTTATCCCTACATAATAGCAGGGGAAGCAGGTCTACTTTTCTTGACAGCAGTACCTTTTAAAATATCAGGATGCATTCCTGAAACTAGACTAGGTTACTTAGAAAATAAAGTACATAAGAGAGGGACAGAGAAAGATGAAGAAGGAAAACTAGTGTGGGAGAGGAGACCAGGAGGAACTCTGCAGAGAAGGAAAAGATTAACCATCTGCCTTCAAACTGCATTAGAAAAGTAGAGGAAGCAGTCTTTATCCAAATATGGAGAATGAACCTTGTTTGAAAATTTTGAGGATGAAAACAGGATTTTTCAGTGGTAGAAAGTCAGAACTTGCCCTGGAGAGCACAAATGTAAGAGAGAGGAATAGTTCAGAAACTTCAAGAACTTGGAGAAGGAAGTTCTCCATGAAGAAAGAGAAGGAAGATAGAAGACAGAAAGGTAAAGAGGATGAAGATCTCTGCAGGCTTACAAAGAGGGTTAAACACTTACAACCTCCATTGAAACAATCTTTCTCTTCTTGAAAGAACTGTTCCCAATGGTACTTGTTCTTCACATTTGCCTTGCAATGTAAAGGTGTAATGGGATGATCAATGGAGTTTTGTTTTTTAAATCCTCTGGAAAACTATTTTCCTAGCAAGCTTTTCTTTGCAGTGTCTTTATAAATTTCATTAGTATTCTGAGGTGTTTAAAATCTGCAAAAAGCAGCTAAAATACAAGGTTTAGTTTTCTCATCATACTGCAAGGCTTCTGACTTTTTCAGTCTTCAGGTAATTATATAGTCTATGCAAATAAATGGTCTCTACCAGATGGTGAAACCTTTTCCATGCGGGCTATAGTAATGTAATCTTTTAAAAAGTCAAATATACCAATAATTTTAGGCATCTTCATTTCTGAACTTTGTTAGCTTAGGACTTCTGGGGCAGCATCAATGTAAAAAGTTCTGAGAATAATTTTTAGCATAAAAAGCTCTTAAAAAGGGGCCTTGTTCCAATTGTAAGAACATTACTTCTGATGAGTTTGCTTATCTTCCACTGCGTGAATGAGGACTCACCCTGCAGAAGTGACCATACCAAAGTTTTCCCCCCACAATTTCATGGCTGCAGTTCCATGGGAAAAGCTGTTTTTTGTGATAAAGACATTTGAAGTTGTCATCTCAGTAAAAGGTACTATGAAAGGTATATAACCCAAGTGGTATCATGATATGCAGAGATGTACTATATATACAATGCTATACTTCAGGCCAGACATAAGTCCAGCTGTTGCAACCGGGATAGCTGTTGATGTGGTGATGGTAAAGAGAAGCAGGAAGGGCTTTTGTATGCGTTCCACAGGGATGTTTATTTCATCCATGCATGGAGACAGTCCAGGGTCAAAGGCAGGGCTCATGGGAAGCGTTCAGGTTTAAGTATATGGGTGCTGGGGGCTGGGAGAGCATCAGGGACCAATTATCCGGGGGCATCAGGCTACAAAGGTGGGATTGGGGTATGTGAGCCAATGGGGTATGTGAGCCAATGCAGAAATTGGGAAGGAGTGATTGAGGGACATGGGGGGTGGGGGGTTAACAGGGCTGACTGAGGGAGCAGAGCAGGGTTTCATTGGTATAACAGAATAGAGTGTCCTGTGAGAGAAGCCTCTTATGTCTCCTTAACATAGGCAAAGCCTCTCCACATCCAGCCATTATAGCTGAAAGGTAAATTATAATTAATTTTCCTAGCTTTGGATTGTTTCATTTGAAAGTTCTGTGCAAAGACATCCATAGGAGATTTAAAAGATGTGTTAATGTGCTATGCTGCGCAGATCTACACTACACAGTATTGGGATGGCATATGCACTGCAGGAAACGAAATGAGCTTGGGGATTTGTTCATATTTACAATAGACATTTATTTACTCAGAGTGTTCTTTCTTGTGTAGGGTGAAAAGGTTACATATGTCCTCAGGTGATAATGGACAAATTATTTAATTAATAGGGCTGATTTTGCTCCAAATCAGAAGGTCATGAATCTTTGCCCAGTGTGTGGGAAAGAACGATACTCAGTGATTAACACCCAGAGGAAATTTCTGAGTTTATTTTGGCTGGTCTACAGTTGATAATTCCCTTGGCTAAGGGAATGCCCAGCTCCATGTCAGTCACCATTTCCAGAGCTTAACTTTGAATAGCAGTTATTGCTCACACATGTTGGACTTGTCAACTCTTATTTCAGAAACAGGATGCAAATTGGTACATAGGTAAACTATAGCATTTGGGGGGTTTGTTTCTACTTTATTGTTGTTGGAAGATTCCAGTTTTCATACCATAAAATATTCCTTCCTATATTTCCTTTTTTGTAAGTCTGTTTGTATGAGTTAAGAGACTTCATGCCACACTACTTTTTTACATGGCCAGAAGAAATTTGTCGGAGGTAAGGAGAACAAGAAAAACAAATTCCAGTAGCTCAGAAGGGCACAAGAAACATCCACTCTCCAAATCTTAATTACACAAGTAATGAAATGAGTCACAGTTCTCAGAAAATTTTTAAGGGAAATGGTATAAAAGATCAAAATCCATAAAAGCCTCAGAATAGCTTAGAATGAAGGAGATAAATTGCTAGTGTTCTTGCACTAGCAGAAAATTATTTGTAGGAGATTGTAAATGATAATAGAAACTGGACAATGCTCATACTAAGAAAGGCTGCTCTATAAAACAATCTAAACCCCAAACATGACCTGGGAAATTTCTCTCCAGACACTAGATGTATTATCAGTTAAACTCTGAGCATGCAAAATGCATTGACCGTGTTTTCCAAAGATTCAGAGCATTTTATTTCAGTGGATTAAATAATTCACAGATGTTTTACCATGCCCAAACTTGGCTGTGGTTTAAAGCATAATTTCAAAGGTTTGCTGCAAGGTTGTGTTTTTAATGTTTTGCAGATTTATCTTTATCTTTTAAATGCAAATGTGCTGGGACAGGAATCCTGGACTTGGGTCAGTTGTGGTCTGTTATATTTCCATATGTCCACACTGCAACTGAGGAGTTTATTATTCAGCTTGTTTGGGTGGTGACCTCCAGTTCTCCCAATCTAACAACTTAGGCAGTTCTAGTTTCATGTCAGCCACTATATGTCCTTTATTCACCTTGGGGGGAGGACACAGTCTAAATCAATTTATGCTGCTAGTTTTCTAATACCTGTTTACACTTCCCTCCAGAGTGCCCAGAAGTTCAGCAAAGACTTCCTGCAGTTAAGTGGAAAGCATCAGGGAGCAGCTCAGATGCAGAAACCACAGCAACTGCCCCAACAAAACTTAGGAGCAAACACAGGAACTTCAGTCTGAAAACTGATGTGAAGAAACAATGGAGGGAAAATTTTAAATCTATGAGTTGAACATGAGTTTATCTACCTTACTTAACTGTATTTTAGATGTCTGGGTCTAAATCTGTGGCTTATCAAAAATGGAGGAGATATATAAGAAGGGACCTGCAGAATCATGTCGTTCCAAAAATACCATGTATAACTGATCTTTATCTTCTGTCCAATCTATCTTCAAATCATGGATGGATTGACATAAACAACAGAAGTCTCCTGGTGCTGTGTTGGATATTCACTTAACTGAGGAAAAAAAGTAGTGGGAAGGCTTTAAATAGATTGTGGTATAAGATATTTTGTAACCTAGGTTTGATCTAGGCAGAACAATATAGAGCACTGAAAATAATATTGAGCATTTGCTGTTCTCTGAGAAGTCAGGGTAAATGAAGTGTAACTGTGCTAGTAAAGCACACAGCAAATAAACAGCATACAGCATGAACAACAGGGTATTAAGAAAAAGCATCTTCAGTAGGTATTTTAAACAAAATAAGAAAACCTCATGCTAGCCTTAAATCCAATAATACTCTTAGTTTGCTATTTTCTTCTCTGATCCTTATTTTAAAAGATTGAAATGGAAGCATTTGGGTTTTCTAAGACAGGACTAATATTTACAAAATGAGCAAAAGACTGTGCTGCCTACAAAAGACGTGCCTTTTAAAAACAACTTCAACAGAAAAGCCAAATGTGATATTCTATAGATTTAAAAGAAGCTGTTCATAGGCATTTACATATAATTAAACATTTGCAAGAAATTCAGTGACCCATTTAATACACCTGAGGGAAGGGATACTATCCAGAGGGAGACGGACAGGCTTGAGGAGTAGACCATATGGACTTGATTAAGTCAGGGCAATGCCCAGTATCAGTACAAACTGAGGGATGAATGGATTGAGAGCAAGGCTGAGGAGAAGTACTTCAGGATACTGGTGGATGAGAAGCTGGACATGAACTGACAATATATCCTTGCAGCCCAGTAGGCCAGCTGCTTCCTGGGCTGCATCAAAAGCAGGATGATGGAGGTGATTTTGCTCTGCTCTGCTCTGCTCTGGTGAGCTCCACCTGGAGCACTGCATCTAGCTGTGGAGTTCTCAAAGCAGGAAAAGCATGCAGCTGTTGAAGCAGGTCTGGGTCAAAAATTAATCAGGAGTGGAGCACCTCTGCTGTGAGGACAGGCTGAGAGAACTGAGGTTGTTAAGCCTGGAAAAAAGAAGGCTCAGAGAAGAATTTGTTGTGGCTTTTCAATAACTAAAGGGGGCCTACAAGACAGCTGAAGAGTGTGTGGTGCTAGGACAAGGGGCAACAGTTTTAAATTGTAAGAGGGTGCATTTAGATGCTTGTAAGGAAGAAATTTTTTATGATAAGGGTGGTGAGATATAGAAACAGATTGTCCAAGGAAGTTTTGGATGTTCCATCTTTAGAAGTGCTCAAGGTCAGGTTGGAGGTGGCTTTGAGCAATGTCCTCTATTGATGTTGATGCCCATAGCAGGGATATTGAAGTACATGATCTTTGGGCTGGGTTGAGAGGACTTTTATTCTATGATTCTATGATATTTTGTTTGTTTGTTTGTTTTGTTTATTTAGGTCATGTTTTAAGTAATATTATGAGATTCCCTCTTTTAATAAGGCATTCTAAGCTTGATTAAACCAGGCATGCCTGCATTCCAGGAAGTGTACTGATTTAACTTGAAATTCTCTGTATATACTTTAATTTTGTGATGGGAGTATTCTGACAATATAGTCACTGACAATATAGTCACTGACAATGGGGATATCTATGCCTTAACCTACTTGCTGCTAGCTTCTTTTGTAGTCCATGGATATAGGTACTTCAGGAATAAGATTTTTCTTTGCCCTAAAACCATACAAGACTGTAAGATAAAATGATTCTTCAAAATGCCTGTTGGAATAGGAAAGGATCCCAGGATTACAAAGATATTGTAGGCTTCTGTAGGCTTCTGTCATCTGTAGACTTCTATATTTTGGACACCTCTATTTCATCAGATGAATAGAAATTTAATATTATTTAGAGGAGGGCTTGTTTACCCTGACACCTGTTATAGTCTGTTCAAAGATGTCTGTATAAGACATGCAGCAAAATCTTGCTTTATGTTGTTTTTCTGGTCTTAAGTCAGAGGTGAATTTCAGCCTTTATATAGAGAGTATTACCAGCTAAGGTTAGCAGAGTGGTACTGCAGTCTCCTGGCAGCCAGGGCCGATTTCTTCACCAGAATTCACACGACAGCTTATTTTAAGTGCTCAATGGTATTTACTCACAGAATGCTGTGAGGGCATAAACTGACAATTTAATTTAAAAAATGTTGACTTCAGAAGCATTTTTCCCATCCAGAATGTAATTATGGTTGAGACCTGTATTACACCCTGGAAGAATCCTGGTGAGAACCTTACCTGTGGAAGGAAATGTTGCTTTCTTCATAACACACATTTTAATCTTCATAAACCAGGAATGCTGTCATTAGTATCTCCTGTCTTTTTCCACCCATTGCCATTATTTAAAATTTTCCTGTATATTCTATTTTTGAAACTCCATGATTCCCACTTTCCAATCTTGCCCACATTTAAACTTTTGGTCAGATTTTCCTGAAGGTGAGAAGCTTTTGGTATATTCATTGCCTGTATCCAGATTAACAAGTCGTGCTGGACCAGTTAACAGCGGATCGGGAGAATGAAATGATTGATGCAGAGAACACAATACCCAGATTATATAAACTTTTTAGCCTTACTGTACTCCTTATAGTCAGGGCCCAAAGACTTCATTAGCAGCAGAAGGTCATTATTAAGTGCTCATCTAGAGCTCATCATCTGTGCTATTACATCTGAGAGGATGAGACTTCATGCACTCCAACATTAGTCAGAGATGTGACTCCAAGCCTGATTAATGGAGAGGATTGGGAGGTTGCTTAAGAACATTCCCATGACCTGAACTAAAGCACTACTGGGAAGATACACAGCAGGCACAGCTTCTGCTCTGCAAGGGCACCAATATCCTTGAATTAGCATTTGTACTGCTCATTTCCCTAATGCAGCTTTCCAAGGCAGGCTCATCCTGAGTGATGGTGCTAAGAATGCAGATACAGCTAATGAGCAAGCCATGCTCAGGGGCTCATAGGGCACAATGGTGACACTGTCCCTCAAATGAGGAGGTTAAGTTATACACGAGTGAACTTGGGTATTCCAAGCACCGTAAAAATGATGGACAGGCTTAGTAGGGGAAAGATGGGTTTGGGTCAGACTGGAGTACTAATGCTAAACAGTGTTATAGTGCTAATCCTTTTAACTTCCTCTCTGGGTTTTGTTGTCAGATGCCTATTGGGGCCTGATTATTCAGACTTTGCTCTGTCTTCCCAGACACCCGTTCTTAGCAGAGCTGTCTCTTTCCATACTTAACAGGGATCTGAACTGCAAAAGGCAGTTAGTGTTTCTTCAAAGTGGAAAACAGGTTTTTACTGTTAAAATGTTGTAACTCAACCGAAGTTGCAGAATATCTGCTGACCAAGCATATAAACCTGTGTAGGATATTATGCTGCTCAGAAGTATGAGAGTATTGTATCTGCATTGCATTATTTCCTATCTCAGCTAACCATGGAAAGATCTCTTCCATAGAAAAGCTCAGGAGTACATAAAGGCACTGTTGTTTCTTGGAGTTAGTGAAGCCATGAAATGCATGAACTTTACCCCTTGTCTCTACAAAAGATTCGCGAGTTCTATGAATTTTAAATCCATGGGAAATTTTTGTTGCCCTCAGCTGCTGGGTTTCAATGGCTAAAACTCTTTTTGAAGTTATGCTTGAATGCTGCTTTCTTTATAGCCTCCAAAATGACACCTTATGTTTTTCCTGCATTCATAACACTGAGAAAAAGATGAACAAGAGTTCCCTGTTCAATCAACCATCATATAACATCTGATCTGTCTGGCTTGAATGTAGTGATTAAATGCTTGTAATTCCAAGAAATACTAAAATATGTTTAGCAGTTTGATGTTTTAAAATCTGGGAACAAAAAGGCAGATTTTATGATCCATGAAGGAATAGTACTGGGGGTAGGGCACAAGAAAACTAGAACTGTTTCCTGTGTAATGAGCCATGCATGGCAAAGACTCTAAGGAATAGCCAGCAGCAACGAGCTACCTACAGCAATGTAATCATTTTATGTTCCATTAAGACCTCGTTATTTTACAGAATTTATACAAATTTATGATTCAGGAAAATATGAAGCCTGTTGTATGACTCTGATAAGGAAGCAAATCAAACTTTGAAGAACCAGGCTAACATTTAGAAGAACTGCATCCATCCAATTCTGACTTTTAACTGAATATTTTGGAGATGAATGGGAGAGAACATTGATTCAAGAAGGAGATAGTAGCATGCTGAGCACTGGAAATATCATGGCACACATGGATGTTTTCAAATGGCAGCTTTTGGCTATGTGAATGTAGCTTCATGTTTGCTTATTCAAGATGATGGGCAGAAAGAACACCCTGTATTTTCAAGGTCACATAGAAACGTATTAAATGGATCTGTTTTTTAAAGACTACTGAGAACTCCTCAAAAAAATTGCACACAAATTGGTTATAAAAAGGTAAAAAACATATATTTTCATGCGCCTTTTTTTGAAAATAAAAGCTGTAACAGTATGAAAGGGAAAAAATTAATTTGGCTCCAATTTTCCCATCTGTATTATAAACGGATATCATAATCAAAACCATTACAAAATACATCCTGTCTACTGAGTCATAAAAACACTGAAGATCCCAATTTGAGAGTTCAGATAGGTCGCTGCATCTATATTTTGTTCTCTAAGGAAAATTGTGACTTGTGTTAGAAAATTTATCCAACACTTCCCCATTGGAAATCCAACCTTATTATTAGTTTAACTGTCAGACGTGGTCCCATCTTAAAACACATCAGGAAAACTCACCAATAAGCCTGATGTCCAGATTTCTGTCTGTAATGGTGTTTCCAGCTTGACAGAAAGATACAGAAATATCTTCAGATACAGAAATATCTTCAAACGGGGTGGTGAGAGAACAGTGTTATCAGACACCAGATTGGCAAAAGTGTGATTTTGTTGCTTATTGGAGCCATTCTCCCTAACAGCATTCTGCTAACCTATTCACTAACCAGTTTTCCTGGAAGAGTCAGCCTGTTCCAGGTGCTGTACCATCACAGAACTCCTTTCCACTCCCCAAGCATCTGGGAAAGGCCAACAGGAAACCCAAGGATGGTTTGCTAACACTGACCATTAAAAGACACCCTTTCCCCCTATATCATAACTACATATTTTACAATATAATTTTTCTGATATAAACAAGTACTTTCTTCTGAAATATTTAAGTTGAAAGTAGGCCTTCATTCTTTATTATATGAAGTAGAAGAATAAAAAAATATATATGAAAAACTGTTTTAAAAGGTAGTGTGTTCAAAATGTTTAGTCCTAAGAACAAGCACCATTCAATGTACTGGAGATCTGTACCAAACAAGAATCCTGATCCTGAGAATTAACTTCATCTGCTACGATAGGGTGATATTTATCTTCAAACTAGACAGAAGGAATCTTTCCAAGCTCTTGTGTACAGGCCTGACTCAAAGTAAAGAAAGATATTTATCAGAGAATCTCAAGTGGATAGTGAAGTATTATGCTTTGAATTGTTTATATTCTCCTTGCTTTACTTTATTTTATTTCAAACTTTGTTTTGCTCAGCATCTGAAATAGGATATCCATGTTTCTGATACAATATGAACATATTGTTTCATGGAGTTCATGACATGGAGTTTTTCTTGTCTGACTTTTTAGGGGAGGGGTGCTACACAAAGGTAGCTGAAAAATTTACATCACTCACTGATTTAGGGCTCAGGTTCCATATGTCTGATTTACTATTCAGACCATTAGTGGTGGCATAGATATGAATAATTCAGTTGATAATAGTCAGACACTTTTCCCTGTTACTTGTGTCTAAGACCTGAATAATATAATTTACTTTATTGACTTTGGTAAGTGAAAATCATTCTGGGTGTTGTGGTCAGTCACTTATTCTGAAATTTGTCACTGTAGTTTTCATTTCAAGGCTCTCTGACACAGCAATTGTTTGGGGGTTTTGTTGCTTATTCCTTGTATGCACAGAATATGAATTTTTCACACAAGTGAAAGAGATAACATCTAAAGATAGGCTGATAATACCATGTTGGTTTTTACGTGCTTCATAATTATAAACCACTTTGATCTCATTTTTATTATGTACAAATGGTCCAGGCCATCTTGCACCTAGAGACAATTGCGAAGCCCAGTTTAACTTCATAATAAAGCACTCAGAAAGACTTCTTGTGCTTTCATTTCCAGGAAACGCTAATTCTTATTACTTCATCACCCAAGTGAAAATATAATACAAAGCCATAGACCTGTATACACTGGGTTTTTTGAGTATTAGCCCTTCAATATTTCAAAATTATATACAATTATATAAGTGCTGAAAGGAATAGAGTTTTTTTGCAAAAGACATCCTGTGCTCTGGGTATGTGATAAAATTCCAGCATGAATGCACAGCAAAATGAAGTATTAACTTTCTTTGCTTCCTAAGGAGTTCAAAATGTTTTCTCCTGTGGGATTTAATGTAAGCGATGCTGGATATTTAGTCGACAGCATTCTATTCACCTTTGAAAAGCCTAGGTCATAATCTGATTTAGATGACAATTGAAAAAACTCAGTGGTTTCAGTTTAGTTCCCTTTCCATTAAATCACCATCAGACACTTAACACAGCACTGTTCTTGGCAATAAGACTCATTTGAGTCATACTGGCGCTAATGGAGTAAAAGAAGCATGGAGTATAAACTTGGCTTTAAAACAAATTAAATCCGGCAAATTCCTTCCTTTTAAAAGCACAAACATGGAAATTTTGTAAAGATGAAACCTACCTACTGCATGGGATGCCTTTATTCTCAGAGATGATAGACTATTCTGCATTCCAACTGGCAAAGGTATTGATACTGCTGGAAAAAAAAAAATCACAGTAGGAGGGACTGTATTATGGTAACAGTGATTTGCAGTGGCTTATTAAAGATATCAGTGTTGCAGAATCTGGCCAGATGGTATATTGCTAGATGTAGCAATAGAGTCAGAAACTATGCTAAATTTAGAAGATGCTTTGATCAACATCTTCAATCATCTGTTTACCTCTGATCCCTTCCAAAGTTGTAATGGAGATGATAGGGTAGTATAAAGATCCACAACAACAAAATAAATAATTACCATCAGTTCCTCTAGGAATAAGCAAAAACGTTGCCTTAAGTAATAAAGGCAACTGCAAAAGCTGTCTTTATTTAAAGGAAGTTTCTTATTCTGCATTATTGCATTCTGAACAGAAAGTCAGTTGTAGTTTTTTAAAAATAACATGCCAGTTTATTCCATTTCTGTGATGATCTGTGGATCAAAAACTATGCATTGCACCCATCAGTACAGGTTTTTGTAAGATACTGGCTAAACACAGCAGAAGAAAATGGTTTGGAGTCTAGCACTTCAGGGGGCAAATGTGTTTTAAAGCTACTGCTAAAATCCCTGTGCTGCCAGTCAAGATAGTGATTAAAAATCACCCATTCAGGCAATTGCTTCTGGGTGTTGATGTACCAGGTTGTGGGTGTGGAGTTAAGGGGATGGAGAAGGGTTTATGAATGCATGGCTGATGTTTGCTGAACTAATTTTTAAAAAGAAGGAGGGGGAAAAGGAAAAACTCACCTTGCCCCAGGAGGGAGGAAAAAGAGAGAACAAAGCTTCCTTCAATTTCTGAGTTCCTTACAGGAGAGCCCCCACCATCACTGCTCTAAAGAGAAAACAAGATTGTGAAATCAAAAGTCAGCCCTGGGGGAGGAGAAGGGGAAGGAAGCTTGTAAATGAGACAGGATTTATCCCAAAATAATAACCTTAGCAGTGATAGCAGGGCTCTTGGTGGACTTCTTAATCTGTCTCCTTAGATGCTGAGTGTCATTTTTAAAGCAGGTCCTTTATGTCAAAGGAGATTAGCATTGGTGACAGAATAACATATTCTTGAATGTGAATATGGAGAAAAAAGTACTTTTCCACATCTCCCCTGCTGGTAATTCTGATATATTTTGGTAATTCTGATATGTATTGCTATATTATTTCCTTGATTATTGTGTAGGTTTGTTTGTGTACAATTACTCCTAAATTACTTTAAAAAATCAATGTGGAAAAAAAATAGATGTTCTCTTGTTACCTAAAAAAAGAGTCACTGAGGATAACATTAAATCTTTTTTCAACATTAAACATTAAAGTAACTGATGGCTGTGCTTCTGCCTTTTGAATCCATTCACGGCTGCTAAAATATTTCATCTCTCAGGGTTTCTTATGCATCTCATCCATGCTAATGTGAGGAAAATGTTTTGGTTTCTCATTTTTTACGGGAAGTATCTCATTGAATGCCTAGTACACACAGCGCCCTGAGCAAAGAGAGCTATGCTAGTGTGACCTTGGTGTCAGTGAAGCACCAAGTGGAGCAGATCATCTTGAGTGCCATCATGTGGCACGTACAGGACAACTGGGGGATCTGGCCCAGCCAACGTGGGTTTAGAAAAGGCAAGTCCCACTTGACCAATCTGATCTCCTTCTGTGAAAAGGTGCCCTGCCTTGTGGATGAGGAAAAGGCTGTGGATGTTGTTTATCTGGGCTTTAGTAAAGCTTTGACACTGTTTCCCAAAGTATCCTCATGGAGAACCTGGCTGCATGGACAGGTCCACTCTCCTCTGGATGAAAAAACTGTCTGGATGACCAGCCCAGAGAGTGGTGGTGAATGGAGTTCATCCAGCTGGGGGACAATCACTAGGGACATATCCTAGGGCTCAGTACTGGGGACACTTTGGATATATGTATCAATGACCTGTATGAGGGGATTGAGACCACCCTCAGTCAATTTGAAGATGACACCTAGTTGGGCAAGGGTGTTCATCTGCTGAAGGATGGAAAGGTTCAATAAGACAAAGTTCTGGGTCCTTCACTTCAGTCACAACAGTCTTTAACCATGCTAGGGGAGGTTTAGGTTGGACATTAGGGAGAAATTTTTCACAGAAAGGGTAATTGGGCATTGGAATAGGCTGCCCAGGGAGGCATGGAGTCACCCTCCCCAGAGCTGTTTAAGGAAAGACTCAGTACCTGGGTCTAGTGGACAAGGTGGTGCTGGATCATAGGTTGGACTCCATCATCTCAGAGGTGTACTCCAACCTAATCAATTCTGTGATTCTGTGTCCTATGTATCTAGGACTGCAAAAGTTTCTTTTTACACAGAATCTTTCTCTGAATAATACTTATTAATCTGGCCTTCCACCTGCTTTAGGAATCATGTTGTTTCATTGAATTATAGACACCCCAATATATGTTGGAAGATTGACATTCTCTGTTGCTACCACCTCATTTTCCAGATCTTGTTTATGTCTTTTGTACAGGAGCTCTGCCACATTTCTTGTCAGGGATTAGTACTCATCTTTATATTCTAGAGGTGTACATAGTTTAGGAAAGAAAAGCACTCCAGAAAATACTAAAAATAAGGTGTGCATACGTAACCCCTTCACACATTCAATGTTGCTGATTTGAGTTGAATGATAACAAAAAAAAAATCATAGGGGTTTCTATGAGTATTTTTTAAGGCTTGATTCTTACAAGCTGGATATGAGAGCAACTTTAACTGGTATTTTAGATGCTGTTCACAATTGGGTAAACAAAGATAGTGAGAACAGACTTAATTTCTTGCCCTGGCTTGTGGGGGTATTTTTATGTCATTGAGATGGAATTTCCCATCACCACTTCACTGGAAGTCTTCCAAGAGCATTTGCAAGATTAGCAGGAAGCAGAAATGTACATTGAAGCAAGCTCTGTCCATTTCTGCTTGGCTTCAGTAGGTTTGTCCTTTGTGAAAATCTTGAAGAAATGCTGGATTATCTTTTCCTGATAGTAATCCAGGAATCCTGAGCAGGGTTTGAAGGAAGTCAATTGGATATGAGCTATGTGTTCACTGCCATTGCACACTCCCATCTCTTCCAGAGGGGGCTGGTTTAACTGTCTGATGGTCAGGAACCCAGAACATCCTGGCTGTACTGTTTTTCTCTGAGTAATTAGTGGAAGAGATGGTTATCAACAAAGAGAAATTCATGATACCTATTTGGGACACCTATCCCCCGTGAAAGATTTGTCCCATCCCAGACTGTAGTACCTGTTTCACTCAATTTTCTAGACAGAACCTTAAACAGGTTGTTAAAATTTTGTCTAGCTTTTTAATGCCTAAAAATAAGGGTTTGTTCTGTCGTGTCTAGAGGAACTTAGCTATCTGTTCTTTGACACAGGCCACCTGCCTGCCCCATTCAGCCAGCCCCTTGTCCCATTTGCCTTTTCTCGGAATGGTTTCTTCACAATTTAGTCATCCCATGCTAATCTGGCTCATCCTCTCTGTGGCAATAGAGATGACTGAACTTGTCTTTTCCTAACAGAAAGTGTTAAAAGAAGCTGCAAGAAATCTAATAATGGAGTGAATGAACCAAATAATAGATTTCTATCCCAGGTGCGACTCTATGGCAGATGATAATTCTGACACCGTTTTGGGTGTGGATCTCTCTTCTGACAAAGAACTTGGAAGGGGTAGAAAACAACTGCAAAATTCAGTGCAGGACAAGAGCCCTTAACACATTAGTCTCATGGCATATAACTCATTTGCTCTAACTTCCAGTGGCAACAAACTGGTCTTTCTGGCATATTGTGGCTGCTTCTTTTCTCCAGCATCTCAAGTAATGCAATACCTCTCCATCGTTTCTTGTTGCTGGAAGGGAGGTGATGAGTGTTCATGTTCTGCTAGGGGAATTTTTTCATCTGAGACAAATGCAGGCAGAAGGTACTCTTAAGTTGATCCAGCAGAAAACAAAGGTAGTTAGAAAATGTGACATTTGTCCTTATATCCACCTATATGAGTATGTGGTTTTAAGCCTAATGCAGTAAGTCTCCTGTCAGGGAGAGTTAGCTGCCAGCCAGATTGGTTTTCCAGAAAAGATGTCTCTGTAGACTGGCTGCTGTTTAATATTTGCACTGTGGCCATTACTGAAGCTTTTGAGCAGATTCCTTTTGCTTGTTATAGAAAAATGAATTATTCTCTCTTTCTTAAGCAAAAATCATTGTATTCTTGAATTTATAACAGATTCATAGACATTAGTGCAAAGTAATCCAAAGGTGGGTTGTTTTGCTTGGCTTGGCTGTCTTTTTTCCCCCCTCCTCTCTTTCCCCCCAAGTAATGCTCAGATGTCAGATGTTGCTGAACCTGTTTGGGTGCTTTGTGAAATCTGGAGGGGCACAAACTGCCACCTGGAGCTGCTACCCAGAGGAGCCACTACTATGTCTGACTAGTTCACAAAGAGACATTTATTCTGGTTGGCATTAATTAGATGAAGAAGGTAGGAAAGAAAAAGAGAAGAAAAGAAGTTATTGCATTCCTGAGCTGATAATATATTCAGGACTGACAAGTGGAGAGGAAAATTGCAGAGCATAGCAGCCGTCTCTACTGGCAACTGAAAACAGCCCAGTAACTTTGTTTTCAAGAGACTTGTGCTTTGTCTATTTGTTTTATAGAGAGCTAGGTAGGATAAACTGATGATGGCTGTGGCAAATAAATGTTACCTGGAATGGAAAATTGAATTTGCAGTAAATATTAAAAGCATAGAAACAAGATCCAAATTCTTTGAATCCTCACTATGTAGAGCACTAATAGCAATGGGGTTTTGGGGGTGAAAATTTTATGATGGTTTTTGTTCAGTTTGGGGGGGGGGGGGGGGGGGGGGGGGTAGGGGGTGTTGAAATTATTGCTCAGCAAGTCCAAAACTTAAAATTGACAGTGGATCTCATTGCAATGACATAAGGGGCTAAAGTAAAAAAAACTTTCAAAGGAGTAACTAATGGAAGATGCATAGCTGTCCCACTGTATCAGAGTGGGTATTCCTGGAAGAGGGAGGATCAGTCAGTAATAGGTTTGTTCCTCATTTTTCTTTTGCCTCACCATCTTCTGTGGGGCATAGCCTTTCCACAGCAGCTGTAAAGAGAACATTTTGTTAAACCAGTGTGATTGTTCCCTATGAAATGATGTATCTGTATTAAAAATCTCAGGTTCAAGGAGATTAAAATGAATGGCTGCAATATGTATTATTCTCAACTGGTACTCTGTGGTATGTTAATACCAGTCCTGTATGAACTTTAGCTTTTGAAACACACTGCCTGTGTAATGACCTGTTCATTAACAGAAACTTGAAGTATATCACCCCTACCAGCTCAAGGACTTTGTCATTCCTTTTAGGCTGAAAAATGTCATGCTCAAGACCTGGAAGTTTCATAAAAATTCCTCTGTAAAGATATTACTTTGGCTTACTAGCCATCTGGTTTGGGTATTTTTCTTGAGTCACTCTGGCAGCCTTTTTTCTTTAGTTTACCTGCTAGATCTTTGTTTTTATTTAAGCTTTTTCTATTTCTCTTCCTTGTGTACATAAACACGGCTTCTTACCATGCTTTTAGTTGTAATTTACATTGTATTTTATGATAGGTTACAGTAGCAGGAGATTCTTTTGAAGAACAGAAAGAAATACAATAGAATTTCCTTTCTTTGTCTATTTGTCAGCATTAATTTTGGGGAAAACTCCAGGACGTGGACTATAGTAGTACTGAGAACTGCAGGAGCTCTGGAGAGCCTACAGCTTGAGTGACAGACTCTTTTTTCCAGGATGATGAGAAAGAATACTTGCATGAGACCTTAATCTGAAATTCGACAGTGAGTTGTGTTTATTTTTGTCAAGATGCAGGTGCACCACCCCAAGGAAGACACTGACGAGAAAATAAGGAGTAGAGTAGGACACAAGAGGAAAGTTGCCAGATAATTAGAGATTTAATAATAAATAGGAAAAAAATGATTGCTGTGTTATCCAGGGCTTGGTGCTTATTTGATTACTTGCAGATCATGAGTACTTAGAGGGAGAGTGATTGATGGGATTAATTAGAGATATTTGTTTAACAAGTGTTCCTGGCTCTTGTGGCTCATTAATTAAAACTTGAACTTTGTAAGAATGCTCTTTGCAATCCATATTGGTTTATGAATTCAAACCATTTTGATTTTGAATCAGATAAACAGGTAAATAGGGGAACAAAAGTAATACATGATGGCTTACAGTGATTTATATTTCATTGGAGAATCAAAAAAACCTGAGTCAACCCATAAATCAAGCATAATTGGCAAGGCCTGCCTTAGTGGAGATGTTTTCTTTAGCAGTCTCTGGTGGTCTGTGTTTAAATTCATCTTATGTGGTGTTACAAGAGTTAGTCTTTGAACTAACTGTAGACTAAGTATATAATTGCTATGTTTTGAGCAATTTGTTTTCCATTGAGAACTTTGAGTATCCAGAATATTTTTCTTTCACACACTTGCATTTGTAAATAGTCATATCTCTTCACCTGACAAACTATTAGAAAAATAACAAAAGGGTGTATATGTTTCTCTGCACATCGAAGGTCTCTATCCTGAAGTTCTTGGAAATCTAAAAGCCAATTAATTCACTTAACAGGCCCTATGCTAGTAAGTAAGGATTTGAGTTCTCTGATTCTTTGCTTTGTTTTTCGTCAGTGTTTGTTATTAAAAGGCAGAGTTTTAGTTATTAATACTTTTCAAGGCTATCCATTTTAATTTTCTAATGATCCTCATTTCTTTTAAAATATCCTGGTACAGTTAATAGATTGATATCTCTGGAAGACAATAGAAAATACCCTCAAGACCAAAGATTACTTCATTAGCATAAACTTTTTTTTGTTCTAATCCTCTAAGTATTTGTCTATGTACTTAACTTTATTTAGCATTCCCAAGAAATTCTTGTATCTGATGCTATCTTAGCTATCTGCGGAGCAACTACCACTACTGTTTTCAGTAAGAAGATGCTCCCTTCAAAAGAAAGCTGTTCATCTGTTCAGCTGTTCATGGCTTTAGTTGGAAAAGCTACTGAAGTCTGAGCAAAACTGGGAGCTGAGTGTGATGCTAAAATACACTTGTAATTACTGAAACTGTAAATTCATACTATTACTCACGAATACCACATAATCTTCCCATAATACTAAGGACTATATTTCAATGCTTAAGAAAATAAATTTAAATTTCTTCTCTAATACAGTTCCTTGTGACCGTGGTATAAAAACATGAACAGATTCAGCCAGTGTTTGTCAAGTAAAGTGAAATCTTTATCCAAGTTTTCAGAATTGGATCACATAGATGTAAATCATAATCAGACCTCTTCTTTGTAAAGCATCTCCACCAAAGACACTAATCTACCTGTTATGCTAAAAACCCCATAATTTTAAAAATATCAAACAGTGGAGGATTTAGATGCAGCCAAGAGCCTCAAAATTAAGACTGATCTCTAAACCTTCCAAAGTTTTGAGGCTGTCTAGATTTTAGATCCCAATATCCTCTCCACAATTTAGAATTAATTGCCTTTTCAAATACTGTAGAAGAGACTTAGACTTCAGAATGTCTAAGTGTTTGAAAACTTCAGGCTCAACATTTAGTAAGTGTCAGCACAAGTTTGTTTTGGCATCATGCTCATAAAAAGCAGTTAAGAACAAAGAAAAGAAAACAATTTTCTTATCTTTTCAATAAAAAACCTTTTTCATGTGATGAGATTGAATGGGCAAAAAATCCCTTTGGATGAGCTGCAGGAGAAAACATGAAAAGGATCAAGTTCCTGTGGTTTTGACTGGTTTATTTTTATTTCCCCCTCCTGTCCCCCCTTTTAAAACATGTCCTTGCATACTGATATTCTTCAAACCTTATTTTGATATTCAGGTTCAACCGATGTTTTCATATTCCTGCTCTGATCATTCCCTCAATGTCCTTCAGGGGGTCAGATCAGAATTCAGTGCTATGTTGTTAATCTAACAATTTAGAACAAAACAGTTAATCTTCTCAGTCCAAAACCCAAAATGCAGCACTGAGGAAAAAGCTTCCTTGATCACAAGGAATTGTAAAAATCAAGTTCTGTGTAGCACTGGGAGTAGATTTTCCCCTTCTCTGCTTTATCTACCCCCAAATTTACAAGCAAGTGCTGTATATTCTAGGCAAGGACATCTTTTGTTTGTAGCTTACTTTGAAGTTTAGAAAGGTAGGCTTTTCTTTAAATTGGGGAAATATGATATTTGATAGAGCAATTTATATTCTATTCAAATATGAATCAAGTACTACATGTTTCTCCTTCAGCAAGGCATAAAGTATTTTAGAATCATATGCTGCTGTTGAAATTATAATGTTGCCTTTCTCCAAAAAGCCTTAATGGTGGGTCATGTATAGTATGGCTTATTGGGTCAAATTCAAACAATATTTAAGTACAAATGAAGCATTAGAGAGGAAATAGCAGATCTGCATACAGTAACTCATTAATGTCTTAAGAGTTCTATCAATGAAACCAGAATAGGTTTATAGTTCAAAGCACAATTAATATTAAACAACTGTTTGAGGGAGAATTAGCACTTAGCATTCACATGAAACAATTTCATACTAAGAAATTGCTCAAATTTTATCACATGAAACATATTTCTTAATTTTTCCAAAAAGCAAGACTGCATTTTTTTTTTTCCTTTTATGTCCTTTGTGTTCAAAGAGAATTGCAAGGTGCAGATGCTCACTTAAAGGGAGGAGCATCTGTATTTCTCCACCTCCTTCACTTGGGGTGAGCAGAGGATGTGGCTAGTCAGAAATGTACTGAAGATATTTGCCTGGAGCAGGAAAACCCTACATCTCAGACATGCTGTTAAGAACAGCAATGAGGCTACTTTCACTCTGGCCCTGTTCAGAAAAATATGAGTTGCTAATGTCATTTGGATCAGTCCCTCTGTGCTGACTGACCATATGGCAAGAGAAAAAAGACTGGGGAGTTACTATTTTTAACCAATCCACTGTTGTTGGTCTTCTTCATCATAGAATCCTATGATTAGCTATATAAAACAAGTAATTTATGTGATTGTGCTTGCCTGTGGAAAAGTTACAAACTGCAGACATTAGCACAGTTGTTCCATTTGTTATTATTAGTTTCAGTATGATCCATTAGACTACACTATGGCATCTGCTTTCTGAAGACAGTGGACTGATTGTTTGGAATAAGTGCCCGGCAGCAGCACCTATCAATCTAAAAATGTATGTTCCCTGTCTATCAAAACAAGATATAATTGCACAGATAATGAACTATGAAAGAAAGATCATGTTTCTGTTCTGCACATTGAAGGAGTGGCATAGAGAATTCTCTTTTGAGGGCAGAAGGCAAGGCAGTAAAAATGAGATTTAGAAACTGCATATTAGTATTTCCAAACTAGCAAGAGAAGAATCTTACTTTCTAGCTTTCTTAAAAACCACATGGACCAACTTTCAAGTCCAGCTGTTTTTATGAAGGTATCTATGCCTGACTTACAAGTGACACAATGGAACCCGGCAAAAAGCCATGTTGGATGCTTGTGGGTCAGCGCATTTCAAGATTAATATTGGATTATTATTTTGTGCCCCATCTAAGTTGCTTCTCCCAGTCAGTCCTGATATTTTCTTTTTCTAGCACTTCAAATATTTTCTGGAAACAGGACTTCTTGTAACCTAACCAGGCACTTGCTTGTTTCTATACTATTGTTGATCTGCTTCAGCTTCTAAGGTGCTCTGTTTCTTGATTGCCAGGAGGATTGTAACCAGAATATCACTGTAACTGTAAAGCCCAGCTGTAAGGTGTGCAGAATGCCAAGTATGATACCCAATGCTTCCCTAAACAACAGGATCACACTGATCATGATCATGAAGACCTGACTGAATTTGGCAGAAACAGTGGCTGCACAGCAAATAGACACAGTTTGGAGCCTTTGGCTTCAGAAATGTGTAATTTTAAAACCCACACATGATGACAGAATAATTTTACAGAGGGTCAATAAATCGATATTCATTAAGTCTCTGAGCCTTAAGCTATATTTAATTTAGGTATAGTAACTTATCTCTCTAGTAATATATTAGCTCAGGCTCTTACACTGGATTTCATCACATCTTGTTTGAGCTAGGGACGTTTCCAGTTGATATCTAGTGAATCTTTTGACATAGTTCAAGAAATTACTGTTACAAGCTACCCAGTTGTTTTTGCTGGTGTAATTTGCTGCAACCATACACACCTTAAGCAATCATTTTTTGTTTATACCATGTAAAGAAACACACGAGCTACGGTTCAGTACTTAATCTACTGATTCTGTGGTGAAGGTGGTAAGTTTCAGCAGAAAGGATCTATTGGTGGCTGAAATATGTTTTGTTTCCTTTGTAAAATTCACCAAAGCTCTTGGTGGGTATCAAAAGAATGCAAGTGCACAACTGTGTTGGCTCTGAGCACTAGAGCTGATATCTTGTTAAACTGTGGTAATTTGGTACTGTTCAGTCATGTATCTCTATATGAGAATCTTCTGCTATATGAGAATCCAGCTTTGTGTCTAAAGACACCTCTATTGAGGTTTTCATGAATTTAAATAGGTATTAAAGATGAAGAAGGCTAGAAGACATCTATTTTATAGTTCACACTTGAGCCCAAAAGTGGAAGAAGGGAGATTAGTGTGGCAGAGGATATTTGTTAGATGACTTCATTATCTTAAGGTAAGGTTCTTGAATGATAAACAAGCGGGCATCACAAGTGACACAAATCCAACATTATGAGGCCATGGGTTTGAACTCATAATTATTCACTTGCATACATGTGTATAATATGTGCATACACATGCATAAGCAGTGAAAAGTATTCTGAAGCCTTTGCTGACAAACCATCACATAGAGATACTCTAATTATGAAATCTCCCTCGGTGTTGTCTCTTGTAACACATGCAGTGTTATCCTCAAACTGAAGTAAAACTCATGAAGGAATTAAGGCTGATATATCAGCAAAATTAAGGTTATTTGAATTGGTATCACTTTTATGATTGATTGAGAAGAAGATTTAAATATAATAAAATGTTTGTTTATTGAAACTGCTTCAGACTGCAGCTGGTTGTCTGCAAGCAAAGGGCATGAAAAGGCAGACTAACTGTAATGTCGACAAAGAGAGAAGCAGAACAGCATCTGATAATCCTAGAATCATGAATCATTTGGGCTGGTTGATTACAAATGCATCTGGATGAGTGTAAACCAGCATGGCTGGACAGACAGTCCAAAGAAACTACATGAATCTGTTTAATGAAAGATCAAGGATATGTGTTGAGGAATCTAAAATTCTTCTGTCTAGGACTTGTACTGTGGCTCCTACTGGGATACTTAAAACTTGACTTGACTATAGATTATCCATGGACATTTAATATCACAGAAAAGGTTTCTAATAATCATAATCCCTCTGTACATCTGTCTTGCTTTCTGCGTGTTCAGTTTGCCTGTTAGAAGCTGCTATTCCACACATGAGTTAACAGACACCAGCAAAAAGCTTTAAAAAACTTATGAAGAATGTGCATTTGTATGAGGTCTCTGGTCTATTGTTTCAAGGAAATGAAATGAATAGGAAATTAAATAATCACAACAGTTGTTTATTGCTCCAAAAGAACAAAGTTCAGGCTCTTCCATGGAAGAAAAACCTAAGACAAGTGTGGGTTTACAATCTTATGCTCAGATGTCTGAGGTATGTTTTGTTTCACTTTGTTGTGTTACCATTGTATAAAAGAGGGAATTGCAACATGAAAAACGGAGAACACAAGGAAGCAATTCTTTCCTGCTGTTTCCACTTTGTGTGATTTTTTAACACCTTTGTTGGAGACCAAATGTCTGGTGTGACTCACTCAGGATTCCTCCCGGGCACTTTGGTAAAGCATTTGCAGTTTCCTGTTGCAGTTTGCTGCTTGCATACAAGTTAAGCTAAAACTTAAAAAAAATAAAATTAAACAACTGCTATTATCTTGTGTTGTACCTGGTGAATCTCAGACAGTAGGGTCTCTGTGGTTTTTGTAGAAAGACAAGTCTTTCATACAGGTGCTGTAGTCCCTCAAATTGTCCTCACCTTTGGCAAACTCCTGTTAGACTTTACACTGTTACGTTTTCAAATATTTGGAGAAAACAGTAAAAAAGAAGTGATTATTTGCCACAGGTCTGTCATGCAGAGTTCTGCCATTGGAGAACAGCAAATGTGGAAACATTCCTTTTGAGTGTGGCAGGTTTGGCCAATCCACCCTCCCCTTACAGGGCTGGGTGCTGCAAGCCCCCACTCTGGGCTGATTGCCCCCTCACCCATGCCATGATCAGCACTGTCCCACCACAGCCCTTGGTGGCTTTCTGGGATGCTCTGCAAGAAGGTCCATTTCTTCCTGCCTTCACCCCACCAGAGCTGGCCCTTGGGAGGGAGAGGAGGTGTTTTGCTGTGGGTGCAGCATGAAGGGCTGGCTTCAGGAGCACCGGTCCTGGCGGAGGCGGTTAGGTGGAGCGGGTTTTCCTGCAATTGTAGGGGAGATTTTCCTGTTGTGTTTCAGCCACAACTGTCTTGCAGTTGCAGACGCAGGCAGTGCTGCCACAGGATTACTGGGACAGTGTTGGGGGCTACTACCTGTCCCAGCTGGGCTGCTGGTGGTTTCTGAAGAGTCAGCGTGGTCCCTGTCTCCGCAGCAATGTGTCCCACAGAAGATGTAGGGCGGGATCCAGCGGTGGGTATGCGGCTGGGTGGCTTTGTGGGAGTGGAGCAGATGCAGATGTGTATGCCTGCCATTGCAAGTAATTTAGGATGTGTTTTATAATGTGTTTAGCAGTTGTAGGGAGGAGTTGAGGTTTGCTCTGTTGCTGTGATGAATTATCCTTTTGGTACTGAAAAACCTAGGAAAATCGGAACATTTTTCATCTTGTGTTTTCAAACAAGGACTTATTGTCTTGTTAGTTGTCATAAAATCAGTTAGAGAGATAAAGGGGTATTAGCATCTGCATAGTGTTAACAACATCTGGAACATTATAATTCTGTTTTTAAAATAACAGATGAAGGCTGAGATACATGTTTACATCAGAAAAATTAAAAAAATACAATCATTCCCTGAAGCCTGCTTCAGTTCTTGTGCAAAGTCTTTCAAATCCCATTTATTTATATGTAAATGATGAAGTTACATAACCTAAAGCAGTGACATGTTCCAAGTACGAGAGGTGATGTTTTTTCAAAGGATGTGCTTTTGGCACCAGTATGCTCAGATTGATGGTCTGGTCACTAAAGTTATTTTGTATGCTAATTCTATAGCCACAAAAGCCCACAAAATACAGCATTCTAGGAGAATCAGCAGCATGTATAGCTCATAGGTACAGAATCATTGTGTGATTTTCCCAGTAAAATATTTCAAGAAAAACAGTTGTCTGAGAATAAGATGACATTCAGTGATGTTTGAAAGTAGGTATGTATGAAACTGATGGAAGGAAAAGCCAGGAGCTGTGCAGATACATACCAGTAACTCTATCTCAAGTGCTACTCTAGTAATTACAGTAACACTGAACTGCTTGCCAGCTGACAAGAAATGTACAATTTTGTTCTATTTTTTATGAGATAAACCGTGTGTCATTGAAGAAAATCATCTAAAGAGATATAATTAAGCTATTGTTTTCTCTTTCCATTTTCTCTTAAATGCTACAAAGTTATTTTGTGAGTGACACTGAGAACATTTTATTTGAGAGGTCTATTGGTGGTATTGATACAGTAATTCAGAAGCAGAACTATCCAGATAAATCCAGAAAAAATCCCCATTCAATGGTCCACTGGATAGAGGTTGCTCTGGGATCATTCTCCTGCAAGTCTACTTAGTTTTCTGTGTCTCCTCTTGGATTTTTAACTAGAGAACAATAGAAATTAAGCATATTCAGAGATATTTATTGGAAGCAAATTTGGCTAAACAAGCGATTGTTGAGCACATAAGAACAAAAAAGAATAGATATTAGATTCTGTATTTTCTGGTTTTAAAGCTCAAGAACACCAGAAAGAGTTACTTGTTAGTTGATGTAGTCTTAGTTTCTCAGATGAAGTTCCTTTCATACCTGGACTAAAATAAATATATCTGGAAAGCACAGTATTACCAAAGACAATCTCAAATAATTTAAATGATGGCTTTATTGATGGCCATTTCTTTACATTTCTTGATTTCCAAGGGACCCAATAGAGACATGTTCACATGAAAGCCACCACTTGCATTTAGCAGCCACTATGCAGCAAGAGAGAAGGATTGCATTCTCATTTGTTTTCACTTAGTGATTTTCTACTAGGAACTTGCAGATTTCTGTTCTGGTCTACTGAGCTGAAGGATGCTCCTAAACATCTTTCTGCTAATAATGAACAGGAGCCTGGTACCCCAAGCTGTGATGACAGAAATGTGTCCATGGTGGCCCCAGCAACACCAGTAAGACAGGAAATGTCCCCACTCCTCTCAGAGCAGGACTCAGAGTCTGGCGAGGGCCCGTCTGAAGATTCTCCTTCCTTAATGGAGCAGTCCTCCTGCTGATTCCCATTTTATTATTCTCAGGGCCAGGAAGCCTGAGCTGGGTGTTTCCTCCACCGATGACAGGTTTCTGTCAGGGGTTTAAAACAGATAACCTTCAGAGCACAGAGATAATTTGTTCCTTATCCTCCTTATTAGGTTCACAGCTAATTTCCCTTCCAATGACCTGATTAAAATCTTGATTTTTAAATACACCATTGATCTTAGGGAATTCAGAGTACTGAGAGTATAGCAGGCAGAAATTAGAAGGAGCTCTTCAGTGTTAGATAGTGGGGTTTGTTTTGCAATAGCCAGAATCTCTCTATATTCTCTGTAATCTGCAGAGTAGAACTCTGAGAAAATGCGTTCATTCCTTTAAAATAAGTCTTTTATGATCTTTTATGAGGATTGCATATGAGGTCCAGACAACATGACAGTGAGAGGTTAACACTGTTTATCTTGTAATGTGATTATAAATATAAGGAGCTTTAGTTCATCAAAAATATATCTTGCAGGTAGTTTAAGTTCAGAGCTCTATGTGGTAGAAGTCACACCTTCACACCTGTACCAGCTCTTGGGACATTTATTGCTGTTATTTTAAATGCGCCCTCTGATAAGAAAGCAGACCCTGCTACTCTTCCATGAGAAATTAAAATGTCATTATCTAGGTGAATGATTTTGAAATTTAGTACCCATGATTCCCTTTACTTAGCTGTGGGGAAGAAATTCATAGAACAACTTGGTGGGAAGAGAATGCAATCATTTCTCTCTAGGACCTCCTCTGAAAACTCGCAGTAGCTTAACGACTCCAGAGTTTGCAAGCCTCACTAAAGTATCTGTGTGTGACCCCTTGTGACTAGAAGGAATGTGTTGGAACACATAATTTCTGAGTATTTCTGTTGCTGTATCATATATGTTAAAAAATCAAGATGTTCTGTGTTACCTGAGGCATTTCAGAAGCTGGGGAAGTGTGGGAGATTTCCAGCTCTACCCTGCAACCAAAGCCTTATAAAAACTGGTGGGTTTGGGTGGGCAAAATTATTTTGCCTTCTTTTTGTTGTGAAGTGAAATCTATATCGAGGAAGCTCTTAGCTTGGAATGGGTGAGGAAAAAACAATTATGTGGTACATACAATTTGTCCCCTTTAGAAAATTTTTGAAGTTGCTCCAGTTGTTTTCCATGCTGCCAGTATCAGAGCAAGATGTGAACTTGATATTTGCTCCTCTATAACTATGATATACCCCAGAATAAATACCATTTTCTCAAATGAAGAGTGTGAATTTAGTTGAAGAGTCTTTTGGAACAGACCCTCAACCATAAATTTACTTGGAGGTCAGTGCTGATTCACATATGCTAAAGATTAAACAATTCATTGTTTTCTTTCCCCTGAAGAATTTTGAGGAAATATTAAATCTTGTATCTAAAGAATGTAAAGTTACAGGAGTTGCAAAACCATAAAGAATAAAGACCAAAAGGCATTCCAAGTGTATAGCACTTACAACTAGGTTTATATGCACGTGTAATATTGTATCTAATATATTATTATATATAATATTAAATCAACAATTTATTGATTGCATTGGGAATTACAGGACAATTTTTTTTCTAGTCTGTTAGTTTTTGAGCCTTAGTTATTGTTTTTTCTCTCTTGAGAAGGAATATGTGATGTTGTGCCAAAAACCTTAATTCTGTGAGATGTTCTTGTCTCACTGAATAACATAATAGGGTTCATCTTTTCAAAAATATGTTCTCCTACTAACATATGTTTCAGCCAGAAAGGGATGTTGTCAAGGCTTTATAACACTGCAAACAGTATAGCCAGTGTGCTTTTGCTGTATTGATATCATTTAAATGTTGCAAACAAATATCTCAAAATTATGAAAACACTGCAAGTAACTTCTAGACAAGGCAGATGATCATTCTTCTGTTAATGGGAAGGATGAACTGGTAATTTTCTTTCATGCTGATCATTTAGTTTTGTGTATCTGGGTCTGTTGAACAGACACTATCCTTTGAATATTTATTAATTCTCACTGTGTTGAAAAAAGCAAGTGGGAAAACAAGTATTTGCTTGCTTCAGGGTGTGTGCAGATTGCTTACTTTACTGCTATAGTAGTTCCCTAAAAAAAAAAAAAAATCTGATGTTGGATTATAAGTTCTTCTTGCACTACTTGCACAAACTGCACTATTTACATGAATATCTCACCAGCTATGCTGTTGGCAATTGCTAGCATCAGGAATACTCACAAGCCTCAATATCTGTGCTGCAGAAGGTAAAATCTGTAATGGACTAGGGACCACCTAGACTATGCAGGAGTTCATTAGTTTGATCGCATTTGAAATGTTGATTGAATGGGCTGTGGAACAATCACATTCACTTGTTGGAAAAAAAAGTTGTTCCCAGACAATTTTTGTGTATATCCTAGAAAACGGTAGAAAATGGGGAAAAAAAATAGTATTTCCTTCTTTTTTTTTTTTTTTTTTTTTTTTCCCCACTGTTAACAGAAGAAATTGAAAGCTGAGGGGTTTTTTATAGCCTGTAGAAGATTTATCACAAGAGCAAAAATTAAAAATTTCACTTTTATTGTGCATTTAATAGAAAAGTGTTGTGACTTCGAAAACAACAGCTCTGTATTATGATAGTAACCTGCTTAAGCATTCTATAGCTTCGGGGATAGTGTGGGTGCTGACTGCAATTCCCCTTCTACCTAGGATACATACATGCATGGACACACATTTGCCTGCATAACTCATTTTATTGCATTTCATACTTACGCACTTATATTTTGTATTACATTTCTGTTCATATTCATAATCGCATTTTAATACATTTCATTTTCTATCTAAAAATGTTGCCAAGTGTTTTCAACTACAATACATAATCTTCAGGTGTTCAATCTTTAAATTAGCTGGTGGTCTTGTGTCCATCCTGTATATGAGTTTGAAGGACCAGGATTGAAACAGCCTTGCTGTAGCAGCCATTCCATAGTAGTCTTAACACAGTAAACTGTTAGAAAACATAACTAGGAAAAGTGATATTAAGCCTGTTTAGGAATATTTTGGCTGTAATTCCCCAAACCACTGAAAACTCTGATTTTACCAGAGAGGATTTTTCAGGGAATTTTGGAACATGTAACAAGTCAAACTCTTTTACCCAGCACTACTGTTTAGTAAGATGTTTAAAATTTCTAGAATAGAATGGCCTACAGCTGTTTCCTCCTACAACGGGACTGAGTTCACTACAATTGAAATGACACAGCTTTATTCACTCCATGAGCTCCATCTTTACAAAAGTAGAAAGTGAAGTTTTGTAGGACATGATTTTCCACTGCTTTTCCACTCTTGGTAGATTCTGTTCTCACCTGTCCTGAAGGCTGTAGGACCAGCTGAAATAGAAGAAGAGCAGGAGACACTGTGTGACACGCTAACACATTGCCTGCAATTATTGTAGTAACTAGTGATATATTCAGTGTGGGGAGAATTCTGTAGTGTTTTGCTGACCAAAAGTGATGTCAATATACTAGAATTTTTGACACATTCTTTTATAAGTGTAGGTTTATACTTGTGGTGAGTTGACCCTGGCTGGATGCCAAGTGCTGACCAAAGCTGCTCTGTTACTCCCCTCCTCAGCTGAGCAAGGGAGAATAAATATAATGAAAGGCTGAGGGTTCAAGGTAAGGACATGGAGAGATCACTCACCAGTTACTGCTATAGGCAATACAGACTTGGCTGGGAAAATTAATTTAACTTTTTACCAATCAAATCAGAATCAGGTAATGAGAAATAAAACACCTTCGCCTCCACTTCTTCCCAGATTTGATTTCACTTCTGATTTTTCTGCCTTGTTCTCCATAGCAGCAGTGGGAGATGGGGAATGGGGGTTGCAGTCAGTACATCACACTTTGTTTCTTCCACTCCTTCCTGCTTGGATGGAGGACTCTTCACACTCTTCACCTGTTCTGGTGTGGGGTCAACCCCATAGGAGACAGCAGTTCATACAAGAAGTTTTGCAACATGAGTCTTTCCCATAGAGTGGGAAAAACTCACATATTCTCCAGTTTGGGTCCCTTCCACTATGTGCAGTCCTTCAGGAGCAGGCTTTCCAACACAGGTCCCTCACTGGGTCACAAGTTCTGCCAGGAATCTGCTCCAGAATGGGCTTCCCACAGGGTCACAGGCTCCTTTTGACCTTCACCTGTTCAGGTGTGAAATCTTGCAAGGGCTGCAGGTGGATCTCTGGTCCACCATGAACCTCTGCAGGCTACAGGGGGACAGCCTGCCTCATCATGGTCTTCACCATGGGTTTGTGTGCAAAAAATTCATATTGCCAGAGTTTTATGTCCAGAAATGAGACAGAAGTGTCCTGTAGCTTTTTTCATGAACAAAGGGAGAGGCCACAGGGAATTTCTCCATGGGGTCTCTCAAATTCTTGGAGGAGGACACAACCTCCTTTTCATCCCAATTTTCCCGGCCACATCACCTTCTCCCTTCCCCCATTGGCTAAGGCACTTGGAAGATAGAGACTTCCCAATTCATCTATTATATGTTCCCCTTAACATGCACACACACACACCCTTTGTATAACAAAGCTCTATTAAATCCTTGTTCTTCTTCTTGAAGTTCAGAAATTTAGCACAGCCTTGGCTGAGCAGCTTTCCATGTCATTTAGTATAATTTTCTGAAACTCATGGTTTCTACTGGTATTTCCTTACTAGTCCCTGGGCCCTACCTACAAGCAGATTCACACCATCTCTTTGTAAAGATGCATTCATCTTATTCCTTTTAATTTGCAGGGAAATCTGCACCTGGAGCACCTCCTCCCTCTCCTTATTTGTTGTCCTTGTTGTCTGCAGAGCTGTTTCTCTCACATATTCTTGCTTCCTTCTTCTCTGGTTGCAATTGCTTTTCTGCAGTAATTTTTTTTTCCCCCTCCTTAATCTGTTATCTCAGAAGTTTTCCCACTGCTGCTGCTGGGCTATGTCTTGGCAAATGAAGGTGTTAATGCCACCTACAAAATAAGTTGTGTTTGTAAGCAGAGGTACAGAGATGCTAATTCCACTGGTGTTAATAGAATCTTGCAATAAACTAAATTGATGTTAGGATTTTATTTAGTGCATGTTTACAATATATTGCATGACTAATCACTATGTGCCTGGGGAGACATTACAAATTCAAAGTTACTTAAGCATATTTTTGTTGTTTAAATAACATTTGTTTTGACAATCTCTTTTATTTTGATATCTGCTCTTAAAAGTAACTCCTGTGGGTAGAAAAATAATACTTGTAATTTCAATGACATTTTGGTAATATAATTTTCTGCCAGTAATTCCATATTTTTGCAAGTAGGAAATTGTGTATTTGAAATTCCTTCATTCCTTTCTGTGTCTGGAGGCTATGTGCCATTCAATTTTTGAGCTAGGTTGAGTATGGAATACACCCGTATGCTTACGTAAATAATATGTGCTGTATTTCTGCATAATCTTCCAGTTTTCTGTAGCTATGGATTCTCTACCATTCTCAAAGAAGAAAAAAAACCCAAACTCAATGTGAAATCTTAAGGCAAGGGCCAAAAAAAAATTGTATCTGGATCAGCAGCACACTGATCTGTACTTTAGGCACCTACTTAAAAGTGAAAGCATAATTGCAATGGATAAGAGTAATCATTTGATTGTCCAGAAAATGCAGCCTGTCTTTGATGAGGGGCTCTCAAAGGATTCATTATTCAGTCCTAAATGTGCTGTGTTTTGACTTATTTGCAACTGCAAAATAAAACAGGGAAATGTAATTTTTTTTTGTTTTGTTTTTGGTTTTTTTTTGTTTGTTTTTTGTTTTTTTTTTTTTGTTTCTATCAGTGTGCTCAGCTTTGTTTACCTTGGAAGATAGGTTTTTATTCCAAGATGTTTACAGTCTGAGATCAGATTTTGGCACCCTTGCTCATACTGAATAGCATTAGTTAGGGCTCAGCTGCTGCTCATTCAGGTCAGATAGATTAGAGTTACTCATCAATTGAGATGGTGTTTGTGTAAAGCCCTGATGGTGATTCAAACATCTTTCTATGAGGCAGTGATGCAAATGTTTTTCTGCTGCTTCTAGCTGTTTATCTATACCTCTCTTTTATATGAGTACCATAGAAAAGTCTTTGCTTAAAAGAAGTGCTTTAAGAAGGAAACAATGAATTAAACTGTTTGGCACATGGAGGAGCAGAAGGAATTTTGTACAGAAAGATTAGCATAGAAGAAAGCCCTGTATTCTGAACATGGTCCTAAGAAACAAACCTTAAAGGCTGGCAGGCTTTCACTGGGCTGCCAATAGATGAGCAATGATTAGTTTGTCTTTTTAGACATTGTCTCCTGCCAAACCCAAATCCCTGTCTCCTTTTTCCAGTGCAGCATTCAGACTCCTGGATAAGGGGATGATGAGGTAGACAGTTGTGGTGTGGAAGGGATTCAAACAATGTGAATGAGATTTTGATCTTCTGGGACTTCTGTGAGACAGAGAGTGAAGAGGAGGAAAGACAAACTGGTCTTCAATTGCAGAAAAGGCTTTAATCTCTTCTGTGCTGCTTGGCTATGGCTGAGAGGGGAGTTGTCTTCCTGCTTATATTAAATTTCCAGACTTAATTTTGACCAGATGCACCATGCAATTATGGCTGCTGATGGATAGCTATAAATGAATTAGTCTTTGGCAAACCAAACTTTATTTCAAAAAAGGCCAGCATCATAGGAGATGCAGGAAAGCATCAACACAAAACAAATTTTGTGTTGGGGTCAGTGCATTTTTTAAATGCTCAGATTGCTTGGCAGAATAAAAGGATGCATTAGTGCAAAGAGACAAAGTATCCTCATTTCTAGGCATACCTCTGGAACAGACGCCTTGCTGCTCTTCCCACACAGCAAGGAGGTCTAAATACCAATGATGAAGTTTGAGCCTTGCCTCTGATTGCTGAACTTTCCTCTTTGCTTTGGTTTGTGCTGGGGTTATAGGTAGCATTCCTGTCACTGCCACCACGCTCCCCACACTAATTGTCATGAAGTACAGAAGACTCAAGCATGCCTGGTTCCCAAGGCTGCTAATGAGCCCTGAGCTTTTCTCACCCTTAATGAATCAAGGTTTGTTTGTGGGGGATTCTTGTCCCTCTGTCTTTTTCCCTGGCCAGGGGAGGAGTCAAGAGTTCACACAACTGAACAATGACTTTACAGTGTAAAGACGATGCAGCTGTGCCATCTGAAGCCGTCCTCAGTTATGAGACACAAAGCTTAAATAGATTGTACTGTGAAGAGGTACAGCTCTGTGAGTGTGAAGCATAGCTTTTGCTTCTGCTTCACTGACCTGTCTGCTTGCAGCAGTGACGGGCGCTTGACAGGAGCTTAGGCAGAGAGAGTCACGTAGGGCGACTCTTTCAAAACCATTCTCTGTAACACTGAGCGCAGGAAAAGAAGCAAAATGAAGTTTCAGTTGATCTCTGATGGGGGTGTACTGCTGCCTTCCCCAGAAAATCCCATGCCCTCCATTAAAAAATCATTGATTCTAGTCTAAATCCACTTCAGGGGTTTAATAAGGTCACTAAAGCACACCGTAGTTTGTATGTTTTAGCAATAGAGAGTATTCCCACAAAAGTGGATACTTACACAAGCTCCTCCTAGGCAAATCACACTTTTTACTATCTCACTACGTTTTACTATCTTACTGTCTAGAGGCTTTTCTGTTAGAGATTGGGACCATCACTAATTTGGGCTAAACGACTGTTTGGCATCTACGTAATTCATCTTCATTTAGGCATTTCAGTTACAATGCTGTGTGCTCCTGTGGCCATATTAATCTTACTACAAACATGTATGTGATACACTTTTTGGCATATGTATACAGGTATATATGTACAAAACTATAGGTGCACATAAAAACAGTTGCATGTGTTCTTGAAATACATAGGAGTATAACAATATACAATATATACCATACATATATGTAGGATATCACATACTAGAAACATTATTCCTTGTGGTTATATCCATATATATATACACTTGAACAAATTATCACAGACGTACTCTAAACGCTGTGCTATTGCTATAGTAGCAAGTGAAAATTTCAGTCTGATAAAATAACTCTTTTAATGCTAATAGAAATTTTAAATTTATCAGCTATAATACTCTGGACTAACCATTGCACAGTGCCATACAAAGTTGAAGCATTTTTTTTGGAAAAAGTTTTACTAATAGATGAGTGAAGCCAAGAGCAGCATCTGCAAAAAAAAATCTAATTTTGCTATAATAAGCTTTCAAAGTTCATCATTTTGGTTTTAATAATGCACAGAAACATCTGCTGTTATCCTTGATCACAGAAAAGAGTAAGGGAAAGAGGAAAAAATTAACAACTTTTTTTTTTTTTCATTCTTAAGTGAACAGCGAGGGGGGAAATAAAACAGTTTAAATACCTTGATGTGTGTATGTGCAGGTTCAAAACTTTAGATTGCTCTCCCGCCCGGCATGGTGGGTTGATAGACCAGGGAGCAGTGGCGAAAGTTGACAACCCCCCATGGCTGACCCTTCATGTTTTCTCTTGCCTAATCGAATTTTACATGTGTTTCCAGATAGCTGATCAGCTTCCCTGGATTTCGCTGACACCACAGGAAAGCTTTGCCTGAAGATGGAAACACTGGAGTCAGAACTGACCTGCCCTATCTGTCTGGAGCTGTTTGAAGACCCGCTGCTGCTGCCTTGCGCTCACAGCCTCTGCTTCAACTGCGCGCACCGCATCCTGGTCTCCCACTGCGCCACCAACGAGCCAGTGGAGTCTATCACCGCCTTCCAGTGCCCGACCTGCCGCTATGTCATCACCCTCAGCCAGCGCGGTCTAGACGGGCTCAAGCGCAACGTCACCCTGCAGAACATCATCGACAGGTTTCAGAAAGCCTCGGTCAGCGGGCCCAATTCCCCCAGCGAGACCCGCCGGGAGCGGGCGTTCGATAACAGCAGCATGTCGTCCTGCGAGAAGGTCCTCTGCCAGTTCTGCGACCAGGACCCTGCCCAGGAGGCGGTGAAAACCTGCGTTACCTGCGAGGTGTCCTACTGCGAGGAGTGCCTGAAAGCCACTCACCCCAATAAGAAGCCATTCACCGGTCACCGTCTCATCGAGCCTATCCCGGACTCTCACATCAGGGGATTAATGTGCTTGGAGCATGAGGATGAGAAAGTTAACATGTACTGTGTGACTGATGACCAGTTAATTTGTGCCTTGTGTAAACTGGTCGGGCGACACCGTGACCATCAGGTGGCAGCTTTAAGTGATCGCTATGACAAGCTAAAGGTCAGTGTTACCTATCAGTCTTTTTAGCCAAGCAGTGTGTGACTGGGAAGGAAAATACCCTTTTGTTGCATGCTAAAGTCCTCATTCCAGCAGTGTCTAGGAAAGGCAGATGTGCGATCTCTGATCATATGAGATACACATGCAGATCTGTATGGGTGTTTGCTCACCATGTAAAAGACACCAGGTTTTTCTTAAGAAAAAATTCCTCATTTGTGTTTGTGTTTCTCTAAAGCTATCATAAGGAATATGCAGCAAAATTTACTGTTTAGGTGAATTTTCTTATCTACTTACAGCTGGCAAGGTTTAGCGCTGACTACATACTCACATACACTGCTTGAAATGTCATGCATTCTTTTCATACGCTTTGCTGCTGATTATTTTTCATTAGGTTGCTTTCATTGTGAAAAGCCCTTCCCATCACCACTAACAGGAGATGCATTTATCTGTGCTGGCTTCAGGGATGCCAGCTGCCCATCCAGCCAGGGAAGCCGAACGTCGGCTCTGCTCTTCCTGCGCTGCCTCCCACCAGGCTCTCAGGCAGTGCAATCCTAGAAACAAAGTCAAAATTGTTTCTTATCTTCTTGCAGCATTCCCAGGGTTCAGCAAGCTTCTGGCACATCTCCTACCAGGTGGCTGGGAGGCTCCCTGTGCAGGGCGAGGTGGCAGTGGGCAGCCAGGTTTCTGGTGCTCTGGAGGCTCTCCAGGCTGCCAGCAGAGGCAGAGCTCCTGCTGAATATTGAGGCCAAGGGAGGTGACCTCGCATCCACCTGGGTGTGCATTTCTCTTACCATGATTCCTGTGTTACTGCAGAGCCAAGGAAGGAATTAGGCATCCTGCACTTTCCTCCACCCACTCCCTCTGGACAGTCTGCATGTGCCTGTGTGCAGCTATGGGGAGAGTTTTTAAACGGGGACTGCAATTTAGAAATCACAAGCATGGAGAGCAAGGTTTATCTGCCAGCCTTCCCACACAGAATTTTGAAGGTGGAAAAGAAACTGAGTGATAGGTTTAACTAACTTAAATACTTTCAGATTAAAGTGTGCGGCTGCAGTCGTGTCTGTGATAACTTTAAGTGCTCACTGGTGAAATCTGCACATTCTGTGCAGGTTTTGTGCCTCTATGTTATGCAAACACGCACATCATATTCTATGACTATAATAACTTAATGAAAGACACTTCTTTACCTGGACCTGATGATTTCCTTTAATCTCTTAAGGACTTTTTTATTTACCAAAAAGTTGTTATTTTTGCTTTCTTTTTTTCTGAACTAATTTGTTATTTTAATAGTTTTGTCATTGGTAACATTAGCATGGGCCATAAAGGTGAATAGCTGCCTGCATTTACTGTACTTTTTTTTAATTCAGTGGGTTTACATCCTTAACAGGTGCTACTATTTAATGGCATAACAATGTATTGATTACCAACTTTATACCAGTAGGAATATACTACTTAGCATGAAAGACCTTCAGCATTAAATACTGGATAAACATATTTTTGATGATGCAAAAAAAGAAGTTAGCATTTCTTGGTGCTGTTGTACATAGAAAATGCAAGTCTTGAAAGAAGACTTTAGAAGGCTGTCTTCTCTCTTCTGATCTTTGACTCAATACTATCGATAGGAAGAAAATGAGTGCATTTTTTGTATGATCTGTCTTTTCTGTGCAAAGATGACTAAGCAAGCTCTGAAGGTGTATCTCAAAAAGACAAATAACATTCACATTAGATATCACCCAATTTAGCTAACCTAAAAGTAAGGCAACTAAAGTTCTAAGCCTGCTAAAGTTCTTTGCACCAGCTGACTTGAAGACTAATACAAGTACTAATTTAATGGTTAGTTTAGACTTGAGCCAAATAACTCTTGTCTCAGAATGACAACTGCTTGCATTTCTTATATTATTTGTATGATTTTTTTGAGATGCAGAATTTCTTTGTACCCAAACTGTACAAAAGATTTTTACACACACAGTTATTAGTCTATGTGAAGTCCTGTTCCTATCATCTTAAGTCATGAAGCAGCCTATTTCATGTTGCTAATGCCAGTGATGACATCAGTCATGCCAATTATGCCACATATAGGACACATTTATGCTGTGGTCCAGGAACATTAGCCCAAGTGGTTTCCATGCAGATCCAGCATCCATTCCCTGTTCACAAGAAGGTAATCTAAAACTAATATCTTCCCTTTCCTCATTAGCTCTCCCATCACAGCAATTAGTTCTAGTTTACAAATCAATCTCAGAAAATGAGATTTTCAGTTCTGTAAATTGGCTTTTATCCCTCAGAAGTAATAACAATACCAGTTCCACCAGAATTTTGTAGCTGATGGTCAAAAATTTCAAGTCCGTTTTCATATCCAGGCCTCTTCCTCCTCCTTCCTGAAGGGTGATCTAACCTCCCAAATCATTGTTCTTTCTGTAACATAACATTAGTCGTGAGATTGCAGATGATCATTATTAACTTACAGGTAATGTGCACACAAAACTGGCAAATTAAATGCTGAAATGGATTAGAAAATTTCCACTTGAGAAAATGGGTTGTTGCTTGCTATATTGCTGCTGTGGCTTTTTAGTATACACGGGGTTTGATACATAAGATTTAAAAAAGCATATATATCAATAAATAAAGATTTTCCCATCTTAAAAAAAAATTATGAAAGACAGAGATAACCAGTAGTATAGTGGATCAGTTAAAAAATGTGTGGGTAACATTATCTTTCAAAAAGAAAAGCTGAACCACTTAAGGTAACTCTATCTTTTGATTTTTCTTTTTAAATTGGAACATTATTGATACTAATAGCAACTGGTGCTGTTCTGGGTGTTAAGATATATTAATTACTCACATTTTTTTTCAGTGGTGTTGCTAAACAATATTGGTTTAAACAGCATCTCACTCCTCATCAAGCATAGGACAAAGATCTTGTTACAATCTAACTGCCTTTGTGGCAAAAATGAAATTTTAATTAGGAGTTTTGTACACTTGTCCAGAAGAGGTGTCTGCATTGAAGTGTGCTTAGCAGTGAGTGTAACAACAATTGTGGACATTTCAAAATGAGAAAGTGCTTTCCTTTGGCAACTGTATCTCCATCCCTGAGAGGTGCTTCTGTTTCTCAACTTGTACTGGGGCAGAGGGGACTGAGGCATTTGTGTTCCTTCAGGAGCAATCCTTTCATGCTTAGCTGCACAAGCACGGTACCACCCTCATGCCCACTGTTGGTATAGTGTTTATAGAAGTGCTTTGGTTTTTGTTTTTCTTTTAAAGTTGATAATAGGTGCATATTAGTAATGAAAAAAGCAATAAACCATGACTGTAGGAGCTGTTATGTGCCAGAACGGTTGAGACAGAGCTCAGACGAGATCTCTGAAGTCAAGTCTTGAAGTTTGAAGTTTATTACATAGGGTGTGGGTGAAAGAGCCCAGCTTGGAGTTGCTATGTGCAGTTCAGAGCAGGCTAGAGAGCAAAGAGAGACAAGGAAGAGAGGAGATTAGAGAGCAAGGGGCAAACAAGAGCAAGAGAGTGAGCTCTCCTTTTACAATGACTTATATCTCTTTCTATGCTGAATATTCTACTTTCTCATCAACCAATCTAATATCAAATACAAATTTTCTACATTTGCATACATCCTATAGGAATAGCTACATTACCATGTTTTATTACTTTCTAATCCCTAATTCTTATCAGGGACCCTTCCTGTTGAGCCAGGGGGGAAGGGTCCATTCTGTTTTTGGTATGTCTGCTTGTAAATTACATTCCTAACAAAGCAAGAAAGACCTTCAGTCTGCCAAAGCTGTTCTACAAACATTCAAACAAATACTACTTTCATTTCAATGTCTCTTCTAGTTTCTGCATTCTTAGCATCTTTGGCTAAGCAGTCATATTTATAAGACTTTCTTGTTTCTTCCTTTCCAATGCAAGACCAAAACAGAGAACAGGAAATATACTGGTAATACACTAGATTTATGATGTCATGATCAAAATTATAATTAAAAATTAGTGTAAAAAAAAAATCAAGGTTTTAAATATAGAAGGAATAAATGCATGTTTATTTTATTAAATAAACATATTACCATATTGCCATATTACCTCAAAGAAAATATTTGTGGCTAATTACTTTTGATATTAATTCTTTGCTTCTTGTCTTGTTGCAATAAAAAAAGAAAATGACAATTTAGGCATACACTGGGGTTTTTTTCCGAAAAAAAAAAAAAAAAATTACTGTTGTTTGATAGATATACTTAAACTCATGAACCTGAGGAAAAACCTAGTAAGTTATTTTGAACAATACAGAATATTTGTGGAGGAACAAACTTATAAGGTGTGGATGGAAATATCACTCATTATTGGCAAAGAGCCATGAAGAGGTATAACAAAAGAGAAAGCTAGATGGTAAAACATATTTTGAACTTGTGTAAAGCCAGCATAACACCATTGAAACTAATTTTTTTACTTGTCTTCATGTTTATTTAGAATTTAGCCTCTAAAATACATCTTCTTGCCAAAAAATAGTTTTAGCACAATTTTTCTAATTCTTGGTCAAGAGAGATCTTTTGCTGATTCAAATTGTTGTAGCTTAGCTTTGGTTCACCATATTTTTGTGTGAAATTTATTAATGCTAAGTTGTTTTGGGCATGTTTATGAAGCAGGGCAGCTCTCTGAATAACACTCAGCAATTTCAGAAACCAAAGGAGCTTCTTGTTTGTCTGCTTTCTAGGTAGTTTTAGTAGTAGAATCCATACACATCTATTTTCCCAACTCTGTTGATCCGGGATGCAGAGATTACTTTTTCTATTTTGTGCCAATTCAACTACTCACAGACATTAAAGGAATAGGAATTGTTTCCACATGGGGAGGAATGAATTCATGTTTTCTAAATCTTTGACTGTATAAAAGTTGTCAAGTTCACAGCTACTACAAACAGAATCCAAAAATATGTCTGCTTCCCTGCTATATACACATTATAACTAAAAAAGCTTTTTATATTTAAATAACTTTGCAAAGATTCTGGCAAAATATGTGTTGAAGCTTACCAGCTATTTTTTATATGGCATTATTTTGTAATGTCAGCTTGATAATTAATTGATATATTGTGACATTATAAGAATCCAGAATTTTAAAATATGTATTCCTACAAACAGTGGGCTCGAAAATCCAGGAACACTGTTTTCTGGACTTTCATATAAATATATTATGCACATATATGTAAATAGATATCTATATACATCCTATGCCTGTATTTACAGTGGTTGTGTCAGTATATAAACCAATATTAATATTGCATAATACAATATGTTGGTATTTATGTCTAGGTAGAGTTATCTAGCAGAGAAATATAGGTAATTTTCAATAATGTTCCTTAAGTGGACAAGTCACTAGATGGAAACACCAAAGATGAACATGTCAGGTAGAGCACATATGATTTTTATGTGTTTAGCAAATTAGCATAACGGACAAGAATCCCCAGTTAGAGACATAAGTGATGAGGTAATTCTTCCCTGGTTCTATCCCTCTTCTGAATTCCTCCTCACCTTAGATAGGAACTAAACTTTGTTAAGAAAATGTGTCTCAGAGAGCTAGTTTCAACTTTGGTTTCCCAGAGAATCTAAATCTATACCCCCCAGGGTTGGAACCACTGGGGAATTTATTTTTGTCTTTCTGTCTAATGGAGTAGGTAAAGTGTTTGGCTATGAATACAATAATTGGTTACAGAGTTACAAAAATATATGTAAAGAATATAGAGAATATATAAAAGCAAAAAGGCAAAAGCCAATTCAACCTCAATAGATAAAGAATAAAGACATAGTATGCCAGTGTAATAGTGATACGTGTTATTAAACATTTAAATAAGTGGCACCTTCCTTTATATTGTTCTTAACAGATTGAGAGTAGTGCCAGTTCTGCAGGTTTAACATATAGTTAGAACATCATATCCAACCTGGCAAAGTGTAGAGCTCATGGACTTTCATTATTATTAGATTAGATGCAGCTTGATGTTATTATCATATTATTATATTAGATACTGCTTGATAGATATTTCAGTGTATAATTTTTTATGAAATTAGAATTATGAATGGTCACAGTGATTATTATGGAATATTATTTGATATTACTTAATTATTTAAACTAGAAATAGTTGCAAAAAGATAACTAATTTGCTTTGCTTCAGTATTTGCAAAGATCCAAAAATACAAAGTTGTTGCATGGTAGAGGATTGATGTAGGAATAAGCTTGTTTACTATAATGTAATAATACTTATAATAATATATAATATTATTATGTATTATAAGTATTATATTATATATTATATTATATATATAATACTTAATAACAATACTTATTTCATTGAAATATAATTATTAAGGCAGATTTCAGAAAACTCTCTCTTTAGTTCAGTGTTATCTACATTGTCTGTTTTCACCACTTGGTGTTTCTATTCCTTCTAGAAGGATAACAGAAATTATTAATACAATAATACAGTATAATACAAATACCAAAATTAGACTTTTGTGGGGATAGAATGTGGGTATGTGTTTATTTCAGACACATTTTGAAGTTCTTCATGTGTATGACTGTGGATAATGAACTATGATTTTACAATAGTTCTAAGTACTGTAAGAGTGGTTGGTTTTATCTGTTCAAGTTCCCTTAAATAATATAAGCCATAGTTTTTTAAAACTTAATTTCACAAATTTAATAGTTGGCAATAGTTCACATACTACTTACTTCCTTCAATTTTTGTGAATGATGGTGTTGAAGGTCTAATCTATGCAGGAAGAACAAAAGAATTAAACAAAATTGTAAATAGTACAGTATTATTATCTTTGTTCTCATGACCCTGGTTTCCAGGGAATCCAGACTAGAAGTTAAATAAAATATACTGTCATAGTTTATCATGGTTCTGGTCCAAACTGTTCAGACAACAGACTTCAAATCTATATTCAAGCTCTAAACTGGTGTATTGTAAGGACCTTTTCCTAACCCTTCATTGCTTATGTGTTTTTAGATAGTACAATGCTTGAATATTGTTGGTGGAATATAATCCATGACGGATATTTCCTTGGGATGAGGAGTTGTTTAGAAACATTAAATAATAAATGGATGTGGATGTTGAGCAAGTAGGTGAATACAAAGACAAACCAACAAACAGTTTTAGACCACTGGGCACAGGTAGTCTGCCTTCCAGAGTAGCAACGATGGTTTTGGTAACAGGAAAAGTAACAAACAAGTAGTCTTCAAAAGCAGAATATTTAGTATAACAGTGCATTTTTTATAACTGATAAATAGAGTGAGTCAGTAAGTTGTTTTACTGACAGGGAATGATAAAAATAGCTGGGGGTGTGAGGTTAAAACCACTCAAGGTGGACAGTAGGCTAAAGCACACAGTCTTCAGTGTCACTGGGAGGTGTGTGAAAGGTATAAATGTGTACATCTATACCTAAGTATGTATATTCTGAATTTATTTTGAAGCATAACCTCATTTGAATGAAAATATTTTTTAAAAATTATATGGCAGTAAATACATTTTCAGAAAAATATGAAAGTTGTTAATAATAGACTTTAAACAGAAAAAAAACCCACCACAAAATCTGGATGTGTCTCCCAAGGAAACACTACAGAACATCATTATTCAGATTTTTTTCAAGATTTTATTTATTGCATTAAATTGCTCCATAAAGAGAAACCCAAATTATTTTAATTCTGACCTGTAATGACACACAATTATAGGAGCATGACATGGAGATGGATAACTAAAGCATTTTAGTTCTCTATCTTATGTTGAATAATTTTCATGACCTTTTTTTTTTATCTGATCTTAAAACACAAAAATTTAGCCATGATCCCAGTATACTCCTTCCAATTTGGGGCTTTATAGCTTCACATCTGTAATGTTTTATTTTGACCCTTTTTTTTTCAGGAAAATGTTAATTTCTATCAAAACAACAATCCTTGTATATGTCATTAGCACTGGGAACCTTACATAACAAAGAGAAATGGTGCCTAATTTGGAAGGTCTGAATAGTCCATAACAAGGGAAACTCCTGCAGACGGTCGTGGACTGGAAAGCCACATTGAGCTGCTAAAGCACACTTTGGACTCAAAGCCTGATAGAGGTCATAAGATTGTGTGTTTGCTTTCTCTCACATCTGTATTTACCTCTCCCCAAAACCAGTCCTCCAGACCCCTTTCTCTATGGGTGTCCCTTGGCTATCCAAGCAAGAAGTGTTTTCTTTTGCTGGGAGGACATTTTTGCCCTTGAGAGCAAACGCCCACATCAAGAACTTGAGGCAAGGGGATTCCTGCCCTTCACAGCTTTCACATCTCATTTATAATGTTGCTCTCCCAGATCTATTTTCCAGTTTTCTCAAGTCAATGAAAATTGAAGCAGGAACAAAGAAAAAGTTAATTTTATCATGGTGTCAATATACTGAGTTATTCTTACACCTTCTGAAAACACATATTTAAGTAATCCTTATCCTTTTACAGATCAAATTCTTAGTTGAAAGCACATTTTTTTCACCAGTAGAATGCTTAGATTCTCTTGGTTAGCTAATAAACATTTAATATGTCACTGACTTTCTTGATGATGGGCCTTGGTGGTGCCAGCAGGATTGATTTTTATGATAGCCTTTTCTTTTTTTATTTCTACAGGCTGGAGTGGAAGCATTACTTTTTTACATATTTCTCCTTTTTGTGGCATGTTGTTCCTATGCAATATCCCAGTTTACAAGGGTGGAAAGGGCACACCTACAGGGTTATTTCTGGGTCTCTGACAAATGCACTCCAAAGACTAGGCCTTTGCGTTGCTTTTGTACCATACAGAACCATTCTGTTAAAGATGACTCATCCATTTTCAGCTGTTCCCAGTTGCCAAGATGTGATTCTTTGTAGTAGCTAGAACTGCACATCAAAATTTAGAAAATTCTATGGCCCCTACTAGTGCCTGTGTTTGCACGTGCACTGCAACTTCTCCATAAGAGCTCCCTGAGATTCTGAGCACTGAAAATTGGAGAGGGTCAGAAAAAGACAAAAGCAAAGAGTCCATTGACAGGCATATGGTTATGTAGAAATGTTTTTCTCTGTTCATCTCAATTATGACTATTACACTTCCAGAACTTTTGGGCTGTTTATACTTTTATTTTTATTACATGGACAAAGTTCTGTCAGTTTGACTGACACCAAGAGGGTGTAGTGGTTTGGGTTTTTTCCATGCTGACAACCTGCATTTCTTGAGAATTGAAAATTTTCTGCCTACTTCTAGTCTCAGTCTTATTTTTTGAAACTTTGCAATTTTATCTTCCTTACAGCATGTTGGCCATATTAATCTAAAGTAGCAGTTTGATCCTATCATTATATTTTACATCATGAGCGAGATCAAATTCAGCACAGATGAGAAAAGTACTAGAGTGCATATGGCCAGCTTTTTCCTTTGTTACTTATCTGTCCAATTAGTTGTGATATTCAGAATGGTCTTCTAAACTACCCCAGACCCCATGTCCATAGCCTTTTAGTGACCCAGAGAAGAGTGGCTGCTGAAATGCTGAAAATTCAAAACTCGAGGATAATTCGATGGAATAATATACTATATAAAGTTTCAGATTTACATGAAAGTTGAAAGGTTTTTTAAGGAAAAAAAAAAAAGTCTCTGTGGGTATTTGTGACTTATAGACTGTTTCCCTATACTATCATCTCTGCCAATGACATCTGCCAAGTGTAGAAATTAATTTTCTTATTTTTACTGTGGTAATCCCCAAAGGCTGAACTAAAAAAAAAAGTCCTATAATATAAGGTCTTGTACAAGTACTTGAGATGTAATCCCAGCTTCAAGAAATATTCATTCAGCTATTCTTAGAACAAAATACAACAGCAAGCATGACGGGTACATAAACATTTTATATGGTCACAATAATTTTCAAGCGAGCTGTTTGCATCATGTAATGGCCAAGATTAAAAGAAAGTTTAAAATTAATATTGGCTAGTTTCACTAGTAGTGGAAGCGCTACTATTTGATTTCATATAAATATTGAATTATATGAATTGAAAGGTTTAAAATACAATCGCCACACACACACACACGCCTTGTCCTTATGTTGAAAAGCCTGGATTGTGCTCTTTATCTAAGGGAAGAGATGTCACTGCAGTTTCTGACTCTGTATGTCCTGCCTTATGTGCCAGTCTAATAAAGTACTTCTGATGCTGAAACTGTTAGATGTTAGTTGCTGCTATAACAGTACTGTCTCCCTATTGACTAAAATCTTGACACCTTAAATTGCATAACAAAAAAAAAAGGAAATATTCCACAATATGAGAGAATCTTTTATATCTTTTGAGATAAAGATTCTCTTCTAAGTTTGTCAGCTTTAATTTCTTAATGAAATTATGGTTTTGATATCAAATTCTTTTTTGAAGATTTATTCCAAATAAAAGGAAAATTAAATCATTGTAAAGCGAGATCTTTAATGTAAACTGTGTATCAGCTCATTACAATAAATAGCAAAATATATAGCCTTTTTGATGTAATTACTTCCTAGTGCCATGCTGCATTAATCATTTCTTTCACCATTGTTTACCATAGGCTCACCAATTGTGGGTGATAAATCATTGCTAATACCAGAACAGAGGAAAATGGGAGCATCAATCTGCTCTTAGGCTGAGTGAGGGGCTGGGGTAGAGCTCTTGCATCCCAGGGCTCATCAGGATAGGATTGTTAGTATACCCCTTGTTCAGGGGTATGCCTAAAACACTAAGCACTACAGCTTTTTTTTTTTAAACATTGTTTATTGTAATGGTACCAGTAATTCATGCACAGTTTGAAGTACTTACTTAATAGGTTTTAAACTTCTATTTCTGCCTCAGAAGATAAACACTAACCTGTTTGACTACAAATTAGCTGGAACAGCTCTGATGGCAGATAGTACTGGAAGATTTCTTAACATACTCAGAGTATCAGAGTTGGGCAAGGCAATGGTTATTTGAAGCAGATGAAGAAAAAAGAAGTGCTTCTCCAGTCAAAATAGTACAGCTTTTCTCTTTTCTTTGAAACTGTGCTCACATCCTCAACAAAATGTAAGACTTGTCAAACTCTCCTGTTTACCCCATGCAGGTCATGGTGATTGAGATGTCATGCTGTCTATGAATAATAATGTCCATTGAAGCTTGCAATGTGTTTGAATGTCAGGGAAATTTTCTGCATGTAGCTGTGGTTGAGAGTTAAAATTAGCAAAAGTTAAATAGAAAACACATCTTTCATTAACTACCAGAGAAATAAAAATCCTGTGAGGAAGTAAAAGAGAAGAAGCTGTGTTGGTTATACAAGTTAATATTCCCTTGGTAAGCACTCATTGTTTTGCTCTAAGACCAGCTGAACTTCCATAGGTTCCCACACTTCAGTAGTCTCCCCCACAAAACTCATCTCTGCATTTCTGGAGACTATTCTGAAATGTGAGACTATAAACCTGAGTTTTGTTGTTTGTTAGGATACTGTCAAACTTTGAAAGAGATTAAAGATGAGCAACTATTCACAACATGTGTGTCTTGTGGTAGACGCATTAAGCAGACTCATTAAGCTATAGCTAATGACAGCACATGCAAAATTTCCAAATTAAGCCAACAGCATATGGAGATTATAACTCACTCAAACTGAATTTGAGCAATACCTATCCTAATAATAAATTACTAAAGAGAATAAAACATTCTGATCAGTATATGAATGAAGGTTCATCTGAATAGGTATTTAAAATATTTTATTTCTTGTCCAGAGATTTAGAACACATGCATGCAAGAAATCCCTTCAAAAGAATAATTCAAGTAACCATTAAAATACTGCAAATAAATCTGAATGTAGTTTAAAAAAAAAAAAAAACAAAGAAAAACCCTTTAAAATTCTCAGTCCAAAAAGAGATGTTTTCAATATAACTATCTGGACAATATTCTGTAAACAATAAAAGGGGGAAAATATATGTATAGATAAGTAAGAGATGGATAGCAGTGAATGCTTGGTAGTGAAAGCTCCTGCGTTTTTCCAGCAGTCATGGATCTCCTAGGACCATATGATCATTCCTTCTTCCCCTGTGTAGATGGCTGCTGGGGCAGTGGGCCACGCCAGGATGGCCTTACCCATGCTGGGGCTCTGCCACTGCACAGGGTGCTCTTCAGCTTGGCAGGGGTGAGCTGCATGTGCTCTGAGAATAAGTGTTTGCAGTTGGAAGGCTGGCACTGAGGGTTACAACAACTAATTTATTTCAACTACCATGAAAAATCTGTCATGTGAGAGAACTCCTGCATTGAAGCTCTTCTTCAGCCCAGGGGTCAATAAGGTGCCCACTTACCAAAAGGACCTATGAGATGCCTGCTGAGGTCATGCAAACTTTGGGTGAATTTACATGATAATTCAGTCTTTTCTTGCCTGTGCCCCTTAAGGGGCAAACACTGTTCATTCCCCTGCCTGTAATTGCAACCTTCAACTCCAAAAATATGCTGAAGCTCATGGGGGAAAGGGCATTATATTAGCCATAAAAAATATTTTCACCCTCTTTTGAGCATTTCTTATGATTGCTCTTTAGGAAAGACTGACCTTTCCAGTCAAATCCACCAAACAGAACAGCACCATAAAGCCTTCATGTGTTTTTTGCACTTTTTTTGCCTCTGCTGGATTAGCCTTCCTTTCATATACTTCTGAATTTTTGATGCACTGAAATTCTTATGCAGACAGGATGCAATTACTTACTGCAATGCTTTTGGACTAAGAATATTACCAGAGGAACCTTTTTTTACCCCATTAATTTACTTGATTACATCCAGCTTTGTTCATATTTACACTAGTTGAAAACCTTTGTCTGAACATGCAGTGAATTACTCTGAGTAAAACTACCTCTAGTTTAATAATATTCTGGTAATGTCTTCTGTTACAACAGGTTGAGGAAAGAGATTGTTAAGCTACTAAAACATTCCTCTGAAAAAAATGAAAAACATTAAAATGAAGTCTGAATTTTGAGTAGTTTCAAATGGGTTCTTGCTCTGCCTAAATCATTTAGCATACTCTCACTTGAAAGCAATGTAATTTTTCTGTCAAATAAGTCACTACTACACTTTAGGAAAAATTTAAAAATCCCAGCAAATAAAACCAATTTGGAATTCTACTATTAAATCTCATAATACTTAATTTCAACGGTGAAGGCTTCAGATTTTAATGTGCACAATACCAAGATAATTTTGAATACATTTGGAAGTTATTTTAGGCTAGTTTTTGCATCTATTGTGTGCAGAAATGAGTGTTTGCAGTATAGGAGTACAAGTAAATTGTTGCGTCACAGGTAAATGATTGTCACAAGCTACAAATTCAGATGTGGGAGAGATTATTTTAAAATGTCTCTGATTATAGTTTGCAGTGAAAATGTCACTCCAAGGAAGAAAACAGAAGGCAAAAAAGGGAATGCTTGTTTGTTAATGTAGTTTGGTTTGGGGCTTTTTCTGACATGTTGCAAGCATGGTAGGAAGCCCAGCTCACCCTGAGGTTTGAGACTGCAGTTCCTCCTTGAATGACTCCTGCTTGCAGAGCAGACTGAATCTGCTGTCACATGTTTTCCTTGGAGGAGCTCATTTCCTTCCCGAGGAGGTCTGCAAGGTCAGGAAAATAAATATCCGATCTTGGAAGCTGCATGTCTCAAGGCTGCTCTCGCTGAGTAATTATTTCTACAGAAAAATTCACAGGGAAAGTCTGTCATAAACCCTAGAGAAGCTAAGTGCTCCCATAATGGGAAGCTGTTTTAAACTGGGCGTGCCAGGTACAAGAGAATTGTTTAAAGCTTTGGTGTTTTGTTTTCTAATATATTATGTACATAATGTCAGTATTCTTGTTTAAATTTCAGAACTCATGTAATTCTTTTCTAGTCGTGTGAAGCATTATCACTTTGGTAGAAGAAGGTGTCCTGTCCTGTCTTAAAAATTTGGCTCTAATACTATTTTTGTTTTATATTATGTTTATAGTATATATGAAATTCTGGCCTCAGGCAGACCACCAAAATCCCACATTGCTTCAACAAAAGTTACTGGATTTTAAAATTGTTATTTATTGTCTGTTTGTTTATTACTTACCATTGACCATTTAGGATTTTTCACTACTTATACTCTTAGCACTGAAGGTATATAATGGAATAACTGAACTAATTTAACAAGCCTGCTGCCTCCAAAAACTGTTATTTCTGATTATGTTGCTCTCCCTGTCTTTTCTGCATGCTGCTATCATCCCACTGGAGCAGCTTCAGTAGCTGTGTACCCCTTTGGTGAACTGATTCCCTGCATCATCTGTCGGGCACGAGCAGCCCCAACGGTGCAGAGGTGCAGGCACTCCTGAGGTGGGAGCACTGAGGGTGGCCCATTTCCTTCCCTCTTCAGGCACACAACAGTCCCCATAGACTGCTCAAGTACACTCTAGGAACACTGCTGCCCTAGATACTGATAGTAGATGCACAAATTAGGTGCCTTAAATACAATTTCCCAGCAGCTATAACAATTAAATGGCTGGTTTCCTTACCTTTACCATTTTCCCCTTCCTGTAGTAGTTTATCCCTACTTCCTCCTGTGCCCTGTCTGTTCAATCCCACCCTAGCTATGCCAGCTCTCAAGAGCGATTAAAAAACCCAACTCTGCATGATAAGTGGATAATTTCCTGGATGTCTAGCAAGTTGAAATTTGCAGTGATGGTTCAGATTTAGTTTGGTCCTGGCTCAAAGTAAAGACAAGGATCTGACAGATTAGGACAGGAAGGAAAGTGATTGAATGAACTTTAAATATTTTCCTAAGGAAGGAGAAGCAATTCTACCATCAGCCTTTAACAGAGTATAACAAAAGGGGGTACAGCAACTCTTCTACATCCAGCTCTTTTAGGGGTTTCTCCCTTTATCAGCACGGACTTGCTAAGATGTACAAATGTGACAGAATTTTAAGAAAGCTGAAAACAGAAACTTTCTTTTTCCTTGTGGTTTAAGTGGCCGAAAAATTATTTTTACCATTAAAATTACCAGTATTGATAAACAAATCAAAATAAACTAGAGATACAAAAGTAGTACTGTAACTGTATCTATAGAAAGGCTTCTTTCAGGACAAAAATTCCCTGCAGAAGTTATGCCCCTCACATGATGTTGACATTCTGGCAAAACCTTCTAGTGTGAAGCTGTGGCTTTTATTTAGAATAGGGGCAGGAGAACAAATTTGATCTTAGGAGGCTTTTACACCCTAGCTGTGTATATTTTGTCCTATGATTAGGCTTCATGTCACCTCCTAATGTTCTATAAATCCTCCAGAGAGTTAAAAAAAATTTAACAAATATTTCACAAAGCTGGCTTAAGTTTGAGCTTGGAAGTAGTTATAGAAGTCATTTGGTTTTGATTTCCTTGAGAACCCATACAAGATTTCTGGTAGGGATGTAATACTTTTCTGCAGTAAAAATTCATCAATTTAAAATATGGGCAAGATTGAAGATTTTTTATTTATGTATTTATTTTGATTTATACAAAACTGGAAATAGTCCTGTAATATTCTTTGAAATATAGTCGAATGGATCTGTCTGGTAATTCCCTTTTAGCCACAAACCAGCAGGAGTTCAACAGCTGAGCTGCAACAGGTGTAGATATATCTGATTTTTAAAAACTTTTGTCAGAGCTTTTCCACTTTCTCACAGACTGCAGGATCAAATGGGTTTGGGAGTCACGCTCACTAAAACAGGGCTATTCTAAACTAAATAAAGAGCAAATTCCAAAACACACCAGAGCTAATTTGCCATTGTTTTCACCATAAACCATAATGAATCCTCATCAAATGAATGCAGCTGCTATGGTGCTGTATCCAAAATAATGTAATTAAATTGCTGCTTGGGGAATTTTAGAGTATAAATTTGGCAGAGACTCATTACTGGCAATTCGACAGCAAAGCATTTATAATCTTATCCAAAGAGGTGATCCTGTGTTCTGTCATTCTAAGAACAGAGAGAGGAGAAACAGAACCAGGATGACAAATGGACAGACCAAAATCTGAAACAAGAAACCACAAGAACTTAAGGCTAATCCAATCCATGCTGGAAAGCCTATAGGGATGGTAAGGGGCAGACAGGATGAGAAAACTTGAATATGTTACATCAGAAAAATTCCCCACCACTCTCTGCAGTGACAAGGTCAACAAGGAAAGAGGGCCCACCACGGGGTGCCTGCAGGGGCTGCAGCTTTGCCACCATCAGGGTCAGAAGAGTCACAACCCCTGATCAGACAAGGGTAGCTCTGGAGCTTCATGCCCAGAGCTGACTCACCCGCCCTGCCTGCTCCCTTACAAAAACATTGAAACACTAACCCCCCTCTTCTGTCAGGGTGTGTGTGGATGCTTGACTGTAACTGCAACAACCTCCTCCACCTGGGGGAAAGCAGCGATGTTGGCCTCTTGCATGATGAATTTCCCAGAGCTGTCAGGACCAGGCTGGTGCAAGGAGATTCAGCATACAACTCAAACAACTGTAAAAACTTCCATGATGAGCACATCATTGTCTTTGCTAAGGCTGTTCAAGATCAGACCAACTGCCATTAAAGTGCTGAGAGTTGTGATGAAGTGGCTACTGCAATCATTTTTGTGAGTACAAAACTAAAATGAAAGCCAGGGTCACCCAGGCTCATAAGAAAGCAAGTTGTGTTTCTAATTTGTTTTAAAAGTGAACACAAATTAAATTCTAGTTTCAGGAGAGAGAAATTTGCATTTTGGCTAAATCTGAGCCTTTAAAAGTTTATGTTTAATAAACCTTAGTATGCCCATTCTAATTAAGCTTACATAAAATATTGCAGCTTAAAGCGTACTTTAGTTTAACAACAATGTTTGTGTTCCTTTATATGGTAAACAAATCTCCTGGGGTTGTGTTTCCAGTATGAATATTCACTATTATGGCTTCATAACTGGATATCCATCAATATTTAACATTACATGTCCCTAAAGGAATTACCTAACTCTTCAGCTCAGGGATGGCTGATCAGTTGTTCCCAAGAGAGTACTCTACATTAAGTTCTTTTTTTTTTTCTTCTTTTTTTTTTTTTTTTTTTTTTTAATTCCTTAGTGCATAGCAATTACTGGCAAATTTGCAGAAGCAACAGCTGGCAGCAAAACTAATTGATAAGAAGCTTGAGGAAAGGGACAAACAGAGAAATTTCAGAGTGAAAACCAAAATAAATAATTTGCTGAAGATAGAAGGAAAGTGTTGAGATTAAAGATCAACAGGTTCAATAGCAAAGTTTCCAGAAAAACTTAATGACCTTGATGTGGAGAGAACATTAAAAATACTAAGAGGAAAGAGTTCAAAGTTAGGTGGGAATTCCTGTTATATGTACATACTTAGAAAGAAACTGTATTTTGAGACTTGAAGAAAAAATGACTGCTGTATCCTTCTATTGCTCAGTATTGATCAATAAGCATCCTTTTCTATGGAAATAGAAAATACTAATTAGAGCTAAAATTTGACCTCAGGTGAATGTTCCAGGAACATAAATTTACTCTAACAACAGACTGATGTCTCCAGAGTTTGAACTGCCACAATGGGAAGCTAAAGTGAAATAGACAGGGTGGGATTTGTAGATTCCTCATGGATTTCATGAGTTTCATTTGTTTACGTAGTTTTGCAAAACCAAAGCTATATGAGATCTAGAAAAACAAATATTTATATCTTCTTAGAGGTTTGTCAAATGACAGAGTGCTGGCAATCTCAGTGAGAGGCTGAAAAATTTTGTTGCCAAGTTGTCTCAGCTCACAATAAGCTTTACAATTATCCTGGATTTCATATGCAATACCTTCATCATTGCTGGAGACAATTAAGTGCCTCTATCCTGTGCCATACCCCCAAAAGAGTTGTAGCAGTTAGTTGCTTAACAACTTCACTGTGTTTTTTGACACATTACTTGTTGATGACTTCAGCTTTGGCCTCTTCAGTCAGATTATTTGGCTGCTGTAAAGCTCCTTAAAGTCACTGAGAAAATGCTGGCATAATCTTGAATTTAGTGGAAGGATCAGACTGGCCTTATCCCGTAATTTAGTCAATAGAGTTGGGTAACATTTTTAGTGACTGCAAATTCATCACAAACGGAATTTTGATCCTAAAGCTCTTTCCACTTTTTAATAGAATGGCAGAATTTGTTTGAGGTAAGGAAAAAGTAGCCTGGAGATAAACTCTAATCATGTTACCCCTCTTTTACCCACTAACTCAGGGATTATGGTATTTGGTTTTTAATCTCATCATGAGAGTCTTGGAAACAACACCTCCCTCTACAAAAGAACAATGTCTCTGAGGAGAAAGTTGGAGGAAATTTGGAGTGAGGTCTTCTTTTTTTCTGGCCCCATCTCTGGCCCAGCCAGCCAGAGACTCTGGGGTTCTCAGCTTGCTGTCTGAGCTGCCCATGAAGTCCCCAGTAGCACAAAGCCGTGGCACTCACGCTGCTGCTGACTCTGGAGAAGCTTTAACAGGAGGGGGAGACATCATTTTCCATCTTTTACCTCCTGGCTTGGTTGTCCTTAGAGCCTGGGTGCTCATTCTCTCCCAGAGAAATAGGAACCCCAGGTCAAGTTTGTTCTTTTCCCAGTCCAGAGCAGGGACCAAAGAAACAGCCACATTTTATTTCCAGTATTTCAGTTTGGCTGCTGACCCAGAAAATCAATTACAGTCACAGCCTTACGTAGTGCAGAATCAGGTAATATTCTGTATGACAGTGAGTATGTCTGGCCCATGTGGAGCTCAGACACCTGCAGAGGCTGCTTTCTCTGTACTGCCTTATTTAGATCTTTATAGTCCTTTACATTCTCCAAATGAATCTAGTTTTCTATACAGGTTTATTTAAAACAGAGATGTAGTGAGTTAAGAGAACACCAATTTTTTTTTTTCTTTTTGGCACAGTAGTTGCACAGACTGGTCTTAGATGAAGTTCAACTAATTTATATAGTAACAATAGTGAGCTGATATTTCCTCTGATACTGAGATTTGGCAGAGAGGACCAGAAGGAAGTGTTTCAATCCAATATATAAGACAACAGTAAAAGGAAAAAAAAGAAATTTCCTCTTTATTATGTGAGGAGAATAATATATTACAAATAATTTCCACCCATTAAAATGCTCTTTTGTTCTTGCAGCCTGGTTTGGGATTTGTGGTTAGTCCAGTTTTGATCACTGTAATATCTTTGCAACATTCCAACTTTGTTTCCTCATATCCATAGCTTGCTTTTGATTGTATTCCATCTGAGCCCAGCTGTCAACATTCAAAGATCATTAACTAGGGTATTTATTACTAAAGAGCAATGGTCAAAGTTTGGCCTATTCTGGCCCAACTGATGTGGCTGGATTTTTGTGGTCCTCAAATCCAGTCATTTCTGGATAACTCTGTCGTTAATGAACTGACCAATCGTAATTTATTCACAACACTTGTGGGCCAACTTCTTAAAACAGGGCTATTTAAAATGGTTTTGCATATTTTTTCAAATCCTAAGGTTAAATCTCAGGTTTAGAAGCTTCCCACAGAGTTTGCAGAAAATAACTTTTTGTGCTGTTCTATCAGCTTTTGTAGCGTTTGCTTGAGTTATCACTCTGATCACTGGATTCTACATTTTGACACTCAAATTAGTAGTAACTGGAGAAAGAAGAAGGAAATTGTTCTTTTCATGGTTCTTTTTTTGCACACCAGCAGCAGCACAGCAACGTTACATAAGTTCATGTAAAGCAGGTTTTCTTTACAGAAGCACATGGCTGCTTTTGCCTGGTTTGTACTACAGGCATTAGAAAACACTACTCATCCCTGTGAGCATTATTTCAGCCTCAGAGCCCTGAAAGGCTTCTGTAGTTTGTGAACCACACACAAAAGAAGACCTGAATTGCTCAAAGGCTTCTCTACTGTATGTGTGCCATGGAGCCTGTTGTGTGTCTGATTCAGACACCACAGGGCAGTGTGCAGTTAAACAGCAGAAGGGACCAGGAGAGATGCTGCCAGGTCCTGTGGAACTCTATACCATGTCTCTCAACACGGTACAAGAGAGGGAGATTTTTGCATGCCACGGCTTCCAAACAATCAAGAAATGGCAGTAAGTACTGTGATACCTCTGGAAAAGGCTGATTCCCAACCACTGATGTCTGATAACTTTAGAACATGCCAAATGCCAAAAGAGTGCTTCTCTCCTTTATTTCTTCACATTCACTGTAGCTAAAGTCAAGAAGTGTCGCCCTGATCTTTGAAAGTTTTTCTTAGCCTTCTGATGTTTTGCATTCTTGTAGTGGAGTTCTCACACACTTTGATGTAAACAATAATTGTTTTGCATTCCTTTCTAGAGGAAGCGAGAATCGATGGACTCTTGGTTTGACCAGTGTGGTTGGAGAAGTGGCAACTTCACCCTCCAATCCCTGGTCACCTTTGGAATGGTATATATATTGAAGTCATACAATAAACTTCCTCTTTTCCTCCTTTCTTTGCAAAGAGAGTAATAGTAAGTGTGTGTGTTCATTTTGTGTCGAAGTGCGACAAAGAAGCCTAGAGGTCTGAACACCAGACCATAGAGTAAAGTCCTGGGAATTAAAATTATCCAAATAATAAGCAATATGAAGAAATTTGTGTTTCTGATTAGTTCAATTTTTTGGTTGATTTATCTTCATTTAAACTAACTGCTATCATAATAAACCTCTCTTTCTGAGAAGCAATGGAGTTTAATATCTACAAGGAACTCCTGTCTAAAATGTTAGTTTCTGGTTTTTTCCCTATTAAAGTAGAAATTTACAGTGGCAAAATTTCAGTCACAGAATAAAATTAGAATGGGCAATGTAAAATTTTGTATTCAATAGTTATTACATGTGAGCCAGGGGTCCATTCCCAATGAGGGGTCTTCTGTTGTAAATTAACACTTTTCATGAGATACTGATACTGTATCATGGTATGATATATGATATGTGATATATGATATATGATAGTGGATGACATTTATCCATTTCTGCAAAACAGCACCTTAGTAACTAAGCAGAATTAATTACTGATGAGCAAGCTACAGTACTAGTTTTTACTCAGCTTTTCATCTGTATTTAGTTTAGTGCTAGTAATGCACTTTTTCTGTGTCAACTCTATATCAGATCATAAGAATGTTTTCTATTAGCCTTGTCCATTCTGCTCAAGTGGATTTCACGGGTGAGAAGGGCTCAAGGAACCTACAGTGTCTCCCTGATTCTGGCTAACTGGAGTTCATCAGTATTCATGATTATGATATCTTTCTTGCATTCTAAGCTCTGACAAGTTTGTAATAAAAAGCTCCTGTATACTCATATTTTCTGAGGGGAGTTTTCTCCTGAATAGTGCAAATTTTTAAGGCCAGAATTTCCAGGTGGTAACTCGAATGGCTCACATGTTTTAATGTAAACACTAACTAAATTATGTCTCTTACATCTCAGTGACTGGGTATAATACGTCATTCCAGAAATTCAAATTCCTACTGAAATAGTGTTGCATGAATTGGAAAATCTGAGCATTGCATGAATTTGGCTGCTCTTTATCGGGAACCCTAAAGATTTTTGGGATTTCCAACAATCACTACCAGGCATGTGCATGCTGCTCTTCACCTGTGCACAGGAATTCTGATGCCTGTCAGGACATCCTAGTCTTCCTGAATTTGAACTATATTATATATTCAGTTTCTGCTGTGTAATAAGCCTTCATAAGGTCCCTGGCAAGGGTCACACAGTGCCCACATGGCCTTTGCAGCCCCAGAAATACCACGTACCTTCAATATTTCAGATTTATATGATGTACAGTGTTCAGAGATTTACATCAGGAAATTTTGCCTAGCATCAACTGTTCCATGTAACCCAAACTCCTGACCCCCTGGATTGTCCATATTACAATAGACATAGGTGGAAACAAAACCACCAACAACTTTGTAACTGTGATGAGGTTTTTGCGTAGTAAAAGTTGTCCATTTTACTTTTGCTGACTGACTTAACACGGTGTTGTTGCTCCACCAGAAAAACTGGCCCTGTTGAGGAAATAATTCTACTGAATATTTAAAGCTTATATAAGTTCCTGCAAGCATCTCAGTGTGTGGTGCAAGGAATTCTGTCGCTAGGATATTGTGCATTTGACCTTTATTCGGTTTTTATTTCTCCATTTCAGTCTTTTTATTTCATTCATAAACTGTAGTCTACCAAGCTATCACAAAAATAGTTGGAAAATGTATCCTGTCTTCCTGCTAATGCTTCCTATTCATGCAATATTTCAGTAGGAATTTGAATTTCTGTAATGACTTATTATATCCGGCCACTGAGATATAAGAGACATAATATAGTTAAAGTCTACTTTAAAGAACAAAGATCAGTGTCTCTTTAAAACTATTTTTTTTCCTTCTGAGACAATATTCTTTCCTCCTGAATTAAGATAAAGCTACCCAACTACTTTAAGTTTTACAGTATATAATTGAATTTGTTTTGAGCATACTAATGCATTTTTACTTTCAAATTTCATGTGAAAAGACAGTAATTGCTGTTTTAGAAATTTCTTGTTCTAATACTGATGCTTTATAATAAGATATAACAAGTTATAATATAGAATAAGTTATTATATCTTATATTAGTAAGATATAATAAGATGCTTCTGAGGCAGATATTTGGTAGGCCTATTAGTTATTTATATTCTTTTTTTTCGAGAAACATCAGGTTTCATAGTCCTGCTATTGATGTCTCTGAGCATTATAGCTTGCTATTTGTCTGAAGTGAAGGGCTGTTTATTTTTATAACATATAAATTAATTAGTGAAAGGTCTTGTTTTACTGTAATTTAAAAGTATTTCAGGACTTATACTTTGCTCAGTTAATCTGTAAAAAAATATAAAAGAGAGAAAGAGAGGAAAGAATTAAAATCAGACTACAAAATATGTAAGAAAAGGAAAGGTAAATAAAAGCTGTGTAAAGGTCCCGGTCTTGTGCATGAAAATTCTGCTATTCACTTAAATGGGAGCAGGAACTTGCCCTTTAGCAGAATGCCCTTTTGCTTACAAGACATGGGATTGTCATTATGTAAAATGGTTTTGTGTATTTGCCATATTTTTTTTCATGTCACTCAAGAGCTAGCAAGCTCTTATCATGTCACTCAAGACCCCCAGGCTAGCATCAATGTCTAATAGAAATTTTGTAAGCCTTTTACTTTCAGTGACAATCTGCACTCTGTTGCAGCTCTCATTCTGCTGTCAAAAAAAGGGTCTTTAGTGAAGTTAAACATGAGCTGTTCATGTCTGGGAACTTGGCAGAGGATGAACACTGGAGTCTCAGTTCAGTGTCTGATGTACAATAGATGATTTCACAAAGCACCTTTGCAATTTGTCAGCTTTGTTTGCAAGAGACCTCAAGATTCAATGAGCCTACAGTGAATTGCTTAACATTATCCCATAGAAACATGCCTCTGTAGGTCAAATCTAAAGTTAAGTCACTGACAGTACTTTCTGCATTGCTTTGGCACTTGTTAAAGTACAGCAGGAGACATCTAGCTCAACTCAGCACACATTTCAATTTGTAAGGTATCTATCTCCAGGTGTAAATATGTTTACATCTCTGAAATCCACTGAAGAACTCAGGGAATATAGACATGACATTTAATGAGAAACTTTCAAATTAATTTTGTTAACCTAAAAAGAATTTATCCAAAATCACCAAGTTAAATCTTACTGTAAATACTGTGGGTTATGTTTAGGGAATCCGAAATAATGTTACCCTTGATTTTTCTACTCTGGCTTTTTAAAGTTCCATCTAATTTTTATCATCCATTTTTCGTGGAGATTACAGTATTACAGTATTGCACTTATACAGTGTGAAAACTATCAGGAATTACTTTAATTCAGGACATCATGAAAAAAATAGATTATATATTTTAAAAATAAATCTTTTTCATAAATGCATTGGATAATTTGTGATATTTATCTTTGTTGCCCTAGGCTAGGGATAATGGGAAGCTGTTTTTTCAGCACTTATGGATAACCTGATCCTTCAGTATGCTTAGGTTCCATGAGATGGGACCTCTACCTGGAAGAGAACTGCAGTTCAATGCATGTTGCTTGCAAATAAAACTTATCCTGTGTTTTGTGGCACCATTTAGAATGGAATTTTTAAAGACTGAACATACTATGTCAAAGCTTTTAAGAAGAAAGAAGCATGAATAGTTAAAAACAATACAGGTTATCAGCCCCATGTAATGGAAATATATGGTAAATAGTGATCTTTTTCTCTGTCCAGCTGTACTACTTGCAGGAGTAAGGATCACTTTTATGAAGATTTATGGGATAAAGTCCAGGGCTGCCATTTCAGAGCACTAAACAGAATTGTTAAACAACATTATTTTCCAGGAATGTCCCCAAGTAGCACCTTTTACCGCAGTACAAGAAACAACAAACTGAAAGCATGCCTTTCTCTTTGGCGTATTTTCATCCATGTGACAAATCTAGTTGTGCATGTTAGGAAGAAAAGAATGCACCCTTTTAAATAAAGGGCTGCATTAAGGAGGACAGATTCACATGAAAAAAATGAAAAAGAGAAGAGTCTGGTTTTTCATTGTTTAAACTTCTTGGTATCCTAAGTTAAATAAAAAATATCTATTGAGTCTTAATAATTGTCTGGATCCCTTTATGTATTACAGGTAGCACTTTCGATGACTTTGCAAGTCATCCTTGCAAAGTAGGAGTGTAGCATGTCTCAAATTTATAAGCAACCTGAAAACCAGAGATGCAGCCAGTTACTTCTAGCTGTGACTATTCCCGTAAGTCACCATCAAGACTTGGAGCAGAGATCAAAGAGATCATTCTAGTTTTGTACTTCTTCATGGACTGTACCTGAAAATCAACTCTTTCACTCTCTGGATTAGCATTACTCTTGGAGAATTTTGGAGAGTGAAAATTACTTTGAGCATTTTGACAGCCAGAGCCATGATTTCTTGACTTTTTTTCTGAACTTTTTAAGCTGGATTTTCTATCTAAACTTTTGAATTAAGGTGCTAGCAGAACTTAGGCAGCATGAAAAAAGAGCTTTGTTGGAACTTGAAAGAAAAGCACAGTGGGAAGCGAAAGCAACATGACACTGCAGAACCACCACAAACGTTCTTTCATTACTTCTATTGTGCTCTCTCCTTGAAGCACTTCAAAACCATATCTACTCCCACAGTTTTTGTGACTGTACCCTTATTTTAAATCAAGAACAGAAAGAATTGTGTTTGTCTCATCCACAGTCGTTGCCAAATCTTAAGATGGAACCCAGAGGTTTTGTCTTCTGTCAAGTACAAGTATTGTGCTCATATTCTAGCTAGTAAACAATGTTGCCTTAAGTAAATGAAAAAAAAAATCTGAATTCCTACCTAAGTTTCAGATTTGGATCACCTGTTTTATTCCAAAGGTCATTTATTTCAAACAGAGGAGCTGAACAAATGTTTTATTTTTAATTATGTTAGGTAGAAATATCTTAGAAGTTTGACAAAGCATTATGCCTTACTAGGAGAAAAAAGAGCAACCTGAAACCTTACAAAGGATGAATGCTACAGCGCAACTCCCAATAGAAAATCTCAGGATAGGGAACAGGCAGATCAGATTAGGTTTATCTTTGATCAAGAGCCAAAAACATCAGGAGATAATGATAGTAATTTTGTATCCTTTTATTTTCGTAGAGAACATGAGATAAGCATTGGAAACAGTTATTATTTATATGAGGAATTCATTATTAAAATATTTAAAACAAACCTAAGACTGAGTGAAATAAAATTGAATACTGTTCTGCCTTTCTTACTCTTAGTATTCAATTATTTATCTTCTATTATTCCATTCTTCAGCACCCCCCCCCCAAAAAAATAAAAAAAGGAAAGACAATAAAAAACAAACCCCAAAAAAACTCCTCCAAACCTTTAAATTAAGTATAGTGTAATGCCTGGATCTGGACATAGATCCACTTTTAATGCTGCAATTCACTTCAACAGTTTTTGATCATTTCAGACCCAGTAACTGGGTCACTTAAACACAGTATTAGGTCACAAAGATTCAATTTCCATTCCAGTGTAAACTTTCAAACAGAGGAAATTTGTGGGGGTTTAGTTGTTTTTGGTTTTTTCTTAATTAATGCATTCTGTGCTGCAAACAAAAGAGTCCAAAGGTGAACCTTACCTATCTTTACAGAACTGTTCTTCCAGACATCTATAGATATCAAGGTGATAAGATCTTGTATGAAGAAAACATAAGAAACAGGAGCAACTAGAAATTTGAGTATGAACTTTCTATTGCTTTTTTTTTTTTTTTTTTTTTTTTTTTTTTTTTTTTTTTTTTTTTTTGTATGCTGGTAGTTACATTTTTTTTTCCCTCTAGGTATGGTCCATTTTTAATAAAATTTCTGCAGAAAGCCAGAAATTTCTTGAGAGAAAGAGAAAAGGGGAATCAGATTAGCCTTTGTATTCTTCAGTAATGATTAGGGAGAATTCCATGTTGGAAGTTCACAAATGTTTCAGTAAGTGAACATATATATGTATAAGGGGGATTTTGTGAAAGGTTATGATTGGAACTGCACGCTCCTGTTACAACTGGACTGTTAATTGACATTGAAAGAAACTTGTTCAAATCAGTTATATGGGATGTCAAAGTTGAAGTGTATGTTCTGTACACTGTGTGCTCAATCTATAACTATCTATAAACATTGAAATCACAGGTGGAACATGGACCTCTCACACTAATATATTCATATATTATAAAATGATATATGATATGATAAAAAAATTGCTCTGCAATTCAGGAAAGAAAGCATAGTTCTGGTGCATGTAGCTATGTTAAAAGAGTCATCTAGGGGCCAATAGAAAATGTAAAAGCTAAAGCCTACTTTTTGCTTATCTCATGAAGTTTCTGACCAGTGTATTCAGTTAATTCAGTTACTCTTCTACCATCATTCTTATAAAGCTCTAAAATTTTCATTCGTTTTTTGCTAGAATACATTCAGCCAGCTGTGGTTTCTCTCATACTCATTTGCCTCTCTGTCCTCCCACACTTTCTTTTGCTCTTTAAATCATGTGGGCTTGCTTCCTCAACAATGACAACTGTTTCCTTGCCCCCATCTGTCTCTGTACTCTTTAAGACTTCCCCTCAGAGAATGTGTATCTAAGAAACTAATTTTTAAAATTTTTGACACTATGACCTTTACTGACATTTGGGAGGCTTGACATCTCTCTCTGAGAGTCATATCTCAGCATCCTATACACTCAGGCTGTACTTCTCATCAGCATGCTTGGCTTTAGCTTGTTGCAGTCAAGATCAGTCAGGAATAAGGTCTGAAGGCAAAAGAGCTGTGGAGAAAGAAACACAGCTTGAAATAAAATAAAAATTACTGCAATCTGCAGAAAAACAAGCAGTCACGTGGGCTGAACAATCTGCATTCATGGAATCACAAGATGGCTTGAATTTGGAAGGACCTAACCCTCTTACCCCACCTTGAGCAGAGATCCTCCCAACAAGTTTCTCAGGACCCCATCCAACCTGGCCTTGAACACTTGCAAAGATGGAGCATCCATAGAATGGGACATTCACAGAAGTTTTTCCATTTTGTTAAGAAATTTTTGACCTGACACTGACAAGTGTCTGTGTGTGTCTGTATATATACAGACATGAGCAGGTGATATATTTTTATATACCAGTGTATGAACACGTATGTGTTTACCTGAAGCAATATTTTCAGACAGGCTGACATTTCCCATATTTTTAGCCTTCCATTTTCTCATACAGGTGCTCAAATGCTCAGGTTCTTGCTTGTCCATACATTGGTCATTCCCCATATAGGATCCTCCTACTCTTGCCTCCTCATGAATTTGATTCTTGGCTCATTTTGTTCCTCATTTTCCAAGGTACTACTCCCAAAATTGTGTGTCCCAGGTTTTCATTCAGCCATGTTACTTTGCCATCATTTTAGTATCTTTCTTTTTGATGCTTCCTGAGTTTCAGTTTCCCAGGGTTCCTTTGAGCAGCCTATATGGTGATACTTTGATGCTGCTTCTCCCTTGACCTTGCCATTCTCTCAGTGCTGCCATTTTCCAAATAAATATCCATTTTTTCATATTTAGTCCTCTTACCTAGAATAATGCTCAGTGTTTCAGGGCAAGGTTCAAAGACAACACTTCCAAAACAGTGAAGTCTGAAATTTTGCTTTTTCAGAATGTCATATATCAAGGAATTTAAAAATAATTTTAATAAAAGATGGCATCAGGTTTTGATCTTTTAATGCTAGGCTTTTTGCTTGAAATGTTTAGCTACTTTTGGGGTGAGACTACATTTTTGTATTATACTCATACAGTATCCAGCAGAGCAGACTTCTGATATGGGGCACCCTCTGTAGTGGGTGACAGAGGAAAGAATGCAGTATGTCATTTCATTTTCTTATAAACCAATTGCTTTATCACAGGTATTTCAAACTAATGACTAATTTCAGCTTTGGATCCACCATATAAAAATATGTATTAAAAGTACATACAATAAGTATTAAAAGCTTCAGGGAAAAATTCTAAATATTAGTTTCATAATGTTTTGGCTTATAAACGTTTGGGACAGTTCTCTAATCATGTATTATAGTTTTTAAAGCATGCTCTATAGTATTTATATATAAAGTTGATAAATTAGGTTAATTTTACCCAACTATCACTCATCAGTAATCAATTAGTCATCAGTGAGCTATGGATAATTATCACTATTTATGTTTAAGCCTAAATACTCTAACATTTAAAAAAGGCAGTATTTGAATAAGTCTCCCTGGAGGGAATATTTCAGTGCTCAGCTCTGTTTTTAATTACTATAAGTTTCTTTCAATTTCACAGTTATTCACTAGTGACATTTTATTTACAGATAAATGTCTCATACACTGAAGTAGGAAAGAGGCATTAATGGGCTCAAAATTTAGAGTTTGGTTCTTTCTTATGTTTTGATAATTAACATATTAATTGATTACCTGTCTATTTATTTTCTACACTTATTTTTTGGATTTTGCATGTTGTAGAGTGGTGTATTTCAGATTGATCCCTGATGCTAAGACAGTCCTTATAATTTTGAAGGAATTTAAGAGTGAGCACATGCTTATCCAGCTTGATGAGTTACAGCCTAAGTCCTCTGAACCATTCCAAAAGGCAACAAAAAATCTCTTTCCCACCTGCAATGTAAAAATGGAACGCTATCACCACAAATGGCAATGTCTCCCTACCAAGATTTGATGAATTCTCTGAGTGCTTGGCATTATATTTTGAAAGAAGTTAGCTAAAGAACAGCTCTCTCGGGTAAGAAAAGTTCTTTTGAGCCTTCTTTAAAAGTGCTTAGAGAAAATGGGCTGGTCCATAGTCATAAAATCATTGTTTTGGTCATCTAGACCTTTGTCATTAATTTAGACTCATTTCCCAAATTTGATGAACGCACAAATATTGCTAATATGAGCATGAAACTGTGCTATTACAAAAATGTGCTAAAAATGTAAAGCTGCATTCACTGCAATACTTGTCTGTAATCCCTTTTAGGCCCTAAACTGAGCCTTTACTTATCCTGTTGCAGCTAGTGATACTGCAGTAACATATTGCAATATCGCAATGTAGTAAGGCTTGCAATAATTCATAGCATACAGTATCATATCTATTTCTATGTATTATTATATTTTATAGTATATAAATTATATATATATTTATATATATATTATTATATATTATTTATAGTGTCACCTTGTCATGGTTTAAATGACAGGTGTCTGCTAAGGAAGGCAGGAGCCTCCCTTGGAATGGAGAATTTAAACCCCCTCCCTCTGAATTATTATAACTTTGAAATTAAGGGACTCTCAGGCAAAGATATGGGAATAGGAATAACAGTTCTTTATTAGGGGAATTAAAATAAACAGTAAAACAAAAACACGTGCAGTATTACAAAGGAGAAAAAACCAATAAACAAACCAACCCACTGACAGAGTCAGGATACAACCTGACACCCTGTGGGTCAGGGTGTTGGTGGCAGTCCCATCCCATGGTGGCTGCAGTCCCAGTGGCAGATGTGGCTTTGTTGAAGTGATGCTCCTGTAGAAAGAGTGGAGTTCTTTCACTGAAGGTCCAGTGGTGATAGATGAGCCTGGTCTTCCTCTGAGAATCCAGTGGAAAGGCTGCTTGGTGTTCTAACTCCCAGATTTTTATCCAGATAGGAATAGTTGGAGCATTTCCCAGTGGGATGATGTAATTCTATCAGTGAGACTCAATGTCCCATTAGCAGAAGATCTCTCCCTGGAGGGAGGTTGGGTTGTGGAAGAGATAAGAAAACTGCCCCAGCAGGTTTATTGACACTTGGCCATTGACAGACAATTACACCCCCCCACACCCCAGTTTCAACAGCTGGTGATAGAATACACAGTTTTGGTTACATTTTGCACTGCAACCCATGACAACTCTGCAGTATTTTTGGGATACAGCCAATATTTACAGTAGCACTCTCCAGCTGTGTTCAATACTACACTTTCTGCTTTGAGAGTAGTTGATGATCAGGAATTTAGGCAAGAATTTTTTTACTTCTCCTATGGCCAGAGGTTAGCTCCTTTGGTTCATAACCCAGCCCCAGTCCAGGCTGGAGGCTCTGGAAGAGTGGCAAGGGCATTACAAATTAAGCTGTACGGGCAGCAGGGCCAACAAAGCTACAAACAGAGCAGCTTTTTCCTTGATTACCACTCTGACTAAATCCAGTTTCTTCTCATGCTTCATGGGTTCAGTTTTCCTTCCTTGCTATGCTTCTTGAAAACCTTTGGATGTCCTCAATACCTCTTCCTTTGCATAGGTAACCAGCTGGGCAGCATAGGGGATGTGTCCAGGGTAGATGGATCCTTCAGCAGGCCCCAAGTCTGCTCAATTCACACCATGGTTTCCCTCCTCAACAGGATCAGTAACAGAGCTCTCACTCCCCCATCACCAAGAAATTTTAATGTAATCTGTAGGACTTCAGTATATCTAAGACTTCTGTCTCCATTTCTTTAAGTCAGACATTCATTTTGCAACTACTGTAGATGTAGAACATAGCTGCGTGGAGGTATTATAGGCAGCCAGGTCAAAATTAGAGAGAAGGTTGAATTTAAATGAAACCATGTTGGAAACAAAGGGTTTCTTCACTGTCCACTGTATTATCTCCCTCTAGAATGTTAAAAAGCTACTTTTTCACTCCCTCTGCTTCCTTCTTTCACCAGTACAACTCTATACAGTTAGCTGGAACCATTTTTTTTTTCAGGAAACAGCTGTTTAAAATATTTCTGTAATTTCTGGCTTTTTTTGAATGACCCAGTACTTCAAGAGACAGGTGCTTTGAGGATATTCACCATTCTACAGCTGTAGTTTGCTTATCCAGAAAAATAAGTGAACCATAATACCATACAAATAAAATACTTTTGAGTACCTGAAATTTAACTTACCCTATACTTTTTCCAATGGGCTTTTAGATTTTTGTTTTGTTTTGTTTAGATTTTTGGTTTTTGTTTTGTTTTTGTTTGTTGTTCCGTCAAATCCAAGGCATCTGGAAACAGTAAACATTAATATTTCTAAATAAATGTTGCTTAGTTTTTAGAGAGGCAGCGAGACTTTCAACAGTCATAAGCCTAAAGAAAATAATGTAGACTCTAGAAACTTCTGAGGAAATTGTCACTTAGAGAAGTTTTGTGAGTAATTTCAGGTAATTTGAGACCTTATTAATAGGAAGGATGGTTCTGTTTCACTACTTGCTTCATGATAGCTTGTTATCCACCTCCTCACTGGCACTGGCTGTTAAAATCACACACCTTGGAGAAGGTTTTGCTTTCAGTAAGATTAATATTTTGATGTACTTGGCTATATGCCCCCACATGCTGTAGTGCTGATGAAAGGGTGAGAGCAAGAATGACCCTTTTAACAATGGCACGTTCTAAAGTTATTTTAATAACTCTTGAAATTAAGTCACTAGCTGCCAAAAAAGAAAGGAAAAAAAAAAGTAAGACAGGTAAAGCTAAGAGTTTTTCTCTGTCTGGAGAAATGAGCTTGGAGTCCTTCCTCTACTCTGAAAAACAGTGTGGGTTTTTATATTGAGTGAGTATTTTCTGGAATTTCAGAACCAGTCTCTGAGTCACATACCACACACTGACTTTGCTATCTAATTCCTCTCTTTAAAATTGCATCTACCGCAAATAAAAGATGTGAGGATGCCATAAACTCTATCTGTAGCAATTCATTTCTTTCTCACCAAGGAACTAACCCCACCCTGGAGTCCAGAACTTGATGAGAATTCAGGAGCTGTGGCAGTATCACTCTGTAGTGCCATGGCAGGCCAGGTAAGGAAACCTGTATTCATAATTCAGTTTCCTGAACACAAGTATGTACTCATCCCATAATGAATACATTCACAGTTGTCATGTGAAATAAGTGGTGTCAGTAAAAGAGAGCATTTGTTTTGTAATTTGAAGTAGAGCAAACATTTTGGCCATATGCATAACTTTAAAATAGAAGGGAAGAAAGAAGCAGAAATCATCATGCCAGTTCAAAATAAGTGGACATCATTAAATTATCAGATTTAATGAGTAAGTAACATTAATTTGCATCTGGATTTGACTGGATGTTTTGAAAATTGAATAATGTTTGACCAAAGAAATACGATCACAATCTTTGTCATGACATCCCCTGAAAACTGGCAATAGTTGCACATTTGGTTTATTACATCCTTTTTTTTTTCATCATCACATGTAGTGTCAGGTGCTGACTTCTCATTTTTTGTTAGTAAATTTCTTTCCTTTTAATATCACATCAGTGAATATAGTGATCTATGTAAGCGTATTTTAAAGTGCTTAAGGGACTCAGTGAATCACGATTATCTTGTAGTGAATCCATGAGATGCTGCCCTTGGCATGAAGACCACCTGGCAATTTCTGACCCTCACTCTTCCCACTCTGTCACAGCTTATCAACTCAGCTGATGAGTTTTTCTGCTACAAGTGTCTGTGAAGATGTTGCAAACTAGATCTCTAATACATGCTTAAAGGATAATTGTTATTCCCTACTTCGTTCAGAGCTTTAATCCACACCTGATTTACTGTGTAGCGGCACAGGGTGATGCCAGCAGGATTAGAGTAGCAGGGAGGGCAAACCCATATTTCTTAAACTGTCCTTGTCATGGCAGCCAGAAAGTGACAGTATCATATTAGAGACTACAGGACTCCTCATTTTCAGTGGTGTTGTATTACTTGTATAAAACCAGTCCCATTCAGTGGGGAGAATCTACATGTAAAAGCTGCCAGGACATGTGTCATGCCTGTTCCCATCCCATGAAAACCAGCAAGTCCCAGTGGAAGAAGGGTGGCTGTGGAAGGCTTCTGGGTACTGCCCTGAGACGAGTTCTGTATTGTCTCATGAAAGAGAGTTAAGCCAATATTTCTTTTCTTTTTCCTTTATGGTTGAGAAAACTGAAAAACTCAGTGGTGTGAAGTGGTAAAGGCTATGGAATAAACATCCCTCCTGGGAATAAAAGTCAAAAAACAACTTATGTGAAAAACTTGCTCTATATGGGTTTTTTCCTACCACTCTGTGCTCAAAATAATGCAGCTGTCATAATGATTTCTTTATTTTTTCTTTTCCGGGTGTTACCTGTCAGGAATGCTTCTTCCTTAAGACTAATAAGAAAGTAACATAGTAAAATTTTACTTTTGCTTTTAAAAGCATGCTCACTATGCCATGAGCACTATGCCATTTTCAGAATCCTTTAAAGAAGTGGTAAGTCTTGTTATGCTAAAGTATTTTTTTCACAAGAGAATTGGGATTTTCTCTGTGTGGGTTAAGTCAGGCATATGAATTTTGTTTTCAAAACCAGTTTTCTTCCAGACAATGACTTATTCCTTAAACAAACAGCAGTATCTATCAGGGTAAGAGAAATGGCTAGCACTGGATAAAAGTATTGGAGGAGAACATTTCACCTTTTGCATATCACAAGTGTTAAATACTAAAATATCTCTTAAAGCCTGCTGGCAGAGTCAGGCTGTACAGTGCTAAATTTTGTATTTAGTGTGAGAATACTGTTGATAACACACTGATGACTTGTTGTTGCTAAGAAGTGCTAAAACAAGGACTTTCTTTACTCTTTCTCCAGTCTTTTTTTAAATTGAGTTTCTATCAGATGTACTAATTAGGAGACTCGTACTGTATATCCTCAAAAGAATTAAGGATTTCACTCCAGCTAAGTGGGTTTGTTTAGCCTTGTGAAAAGAAGGCTTAGGGCAGGCCTTATCATCATATTTCAGTATTTAAAAGGTGACTACAAAGAGGATAGAGGCTTCTTTTTACAGGCAGTCCAATGGAAAAAATGAGGGGTAATAGATACAAGTTACTGCTGGGGAGATTCTGATTAGACATGAAAGGAAGATTTTTCACAATCAGCAATTGGAATAATCTCCTCAGGGAAGTGGTGTCAGACTCCCCAGTGTTGGGCAGTTTATTAAGATTCTTCAGGGTCAGGTGCTGGACCATGCTTGTCTAGAAAGTGCTTTTGTGGCCAGGAAGTTTTGGACCGCACAACATGATCCTTGAAGCTCCTCCTCCTGTCGCAACCTTGGACTAAGTCTGGTAACTTATATGAACAGCTGGAAGTTAAGCCATTAGAGTGAGAAACACATTTTTTTATATTTATTTTATTATGGGAGTGAACCACTATAACTTCTTTGATTGGTAATGTAAGAATCAGAAAATAAAAAGAACAGGAAAAAGAAAAAGAAAAAAGAAAAGAGAAAAAAAGAAAAAAGAAAATAAAAGGAAAAAGAAAAAGAAAAACTACAGAAGAGCTCAAAGTCTTGATCCTTACACTGAGGTATCCTTAGCAAATGAAAACCCAAATAATTACATTAATATTGCAGTCTTTTGTTAATTAAAAGCTGGATTGGGAGAACAAGTGCTTTATTTCAGTTTCCTTTACAAACAATGAAGAGATGAAATCCTACCTAAATCAAATCAATGGCAAAACTCATAGAAGTCACAAGTTGATAATTTAGAAGAATAAAGGATCCTTTGATGTTTGCCTTTTTAAGTGGCTACAAAAGAGCAACATTTCCAAAGACAACCATTGGACCATTTCTTGTTTTCACTCCTCACATTTTGCACGTAAGGATATTCCCAATGTTGCAAAAAAGATTTGCGAGAAAGAATAAAACCAGACTCTCTGGTGAGAGACCAGTTGTCTCTGTTAGTCTCATTTATGTGATTCTGTTGTAATATATGATTGCACATCTGCTGGCAGATGGAATGTTTTACTAAATGGGAAAATATAGCTGATATTATAGGGATCATTTGAGATTTATTAGAAAGTTATCTGGTGATGACTTTTTTCCCTGTAAAATAAATCCACACAAAGTCCTGGTAAATTATTCACCTAGAGCCCTTTTCCTCTGATGGAGTCTAATTTCCATCTTCCTTCCTTAGACTTGGTCTTCTTCTTTCCTGACATCCAGTCTCAGTCTCTTTGCCTGCTCAGATCCTTTTCCAGTTGTACATGCTCAGCATCCATGTCCTGAGATTAGTATTTTCCTGCTTCTACATCTGTATTTATTCTGAACATTTTCCTTTGGTTCCCAGACTGCTCGGACCTCCATGGATGCTCAACTATATTCGGTAAGCCCCTACCATCCCACAGACCAAAGTTCTGCTCAGAACTCTGCCCTCTTTGGTCTCTTGCCCTAGTGGTTCTTCCCTGCAAGGCTTAATTTCCTAGCTGTTTACCCAACACAGTAACTGCCATTTGTACATTCTCATCTCACTGTGCTGACTTTTCCTTGGTCCTTCTGCTGTTTCTTCTTTCCATCACCTATATTTCCACAACCTCCACCCCTTTTTTGTTCCTGGGTTTATCATTTCCAGTATCTACACTGTTATTTTAGTCTTTCATTTGAGGCTCTCATCTGGTTGTACTTTCAGAGAAGCTTCCAGCTCACCCATCTCCCAGTCTCAGCACCCTTTTACATAGTGACCCTTTGCTCACTCTACTCTTCCAATTATCCATCCCCATTTCTTCCCAGCAACTCCTTCCAATCTAGCCTCACCAGCACCATTTTTTATTCATTCCTAGTCTACCTAATTCCTTGTATTTGTCGTACTTTTTTCTCTGTTTCCAACTTGCAGTGCTTGTTTCATTTCAATTTTCAGTTGAATTTCTCTGTGTTAACAAGTGTGTTCTCAAGGGAGGGGAACTGGGGGCACAGGAGACACAAACTCTGCTTTTAGATCTGGAATATGACCCTTAGGTCATCAGGTGGAAGAAGTCATTACAAGGATACTGTAGGCAAGTTTGAGTAGCCCTGACTTGTACCAGTATAGCACACATCCTATCTGGTCAGCAGCAACTCTGGAACTCAGCTGGTCTTGTCAGCCTTCAGAAATTTAGTTGCAAAACTGTGATGTACAGTTTTTTCAGATCTTGTTTGAATTTAGAAGGACTAATTTGGCAGCTAAAGGCAAAAAGCCATTCACCTGGGACAAAATCATCTGCCAAATTTAAGTCCAGTTTTCAAAGCACTGAAGCAGCATGACTTTTTATTATTGAGGGCAGCATATTTTCTGTAACTTGTTTAGTGAAATTAGCTGGTGGCTTTATCTGACATTTCTATAAAAATGGAAATTAAATAACATCAGGCCAAGGAAACACTGCAACTGGAAAATTTAGTCTGATATAACTGAAGTTTGAAATTGCAGTATGTGAAATAAGGATCTAATAATGGGAAACATCAAATACATACAATCATAGATGAAATTACAATCCCTACTGATATGATTAAAAGCTTTAAAAAGTCTGAAATATGTTCTAAATAGTTGAGGATAAGTTATGAACTGAGCTACATCTCTTGAAATTTTCTGGTTCTTAACATTCAGCTAATAGCCGGATATAGCCCACTGTGAATTGCAAAACTACTTTCAAAAAACTTGCTGCAGGCAGATATTATAAATTCTCTGCTTTCTGAGGCCAGGTATGACCACAGTAATTGCAGAATCTGACCTCATGTAAGAGAGACTGCAACATTTTACATGCTAATTCTTTTATTTTACCTACAACTCACAGAGGAACAGACGACAAGCTGTTAATGTATCTGAAACCAGCTATCCATATGCATGGATTCTGGATGGCTGTTCCCCGGTCTGAATCACAAGAAAAGGTCAAACCTAATGGCCATAATGACAAGACTGTATCTTAATGGGAACACACCACTAGCAAAACATTCCAATTAACAGGGGATGTACTGAGCTGAAATAAATGGTTTCAAGAGATGATCAGCCTGGTGTGAAATTATAAACTCCATTGTTATTATCAAAATGACTAATTACAGCTCTGGTGCATAATAGCACACCATTTTTTTAAATCTGGGGGACTAAACTGAAAAGGCATTTAGCCTTATGCAAGACCTTTAGGAGAAAATGAAGAGCATGCAATTTTTAGCTTGTATTTTTATTTAATTGGGGTACTATTTCAGTACAAAGTATGATGTAGTATTTCTTTCCCCTTCCTCCAGTCTTTTTTAAAATTGTGTTTCTACAGGATGTCCTAATTAGGAGACCCATACTATATACCCTCAAAAGCTTTAAGAATTTCATTTCAGCTAAGTACCACTTTTGCCTGTGAAGAAAAAAAATAAAAGCAAAGATTAATGGGGGAGAGAAAACCAGGGTAGCCAGGCTATTCAGGGAAAACTGAGAAGTAGGCACAACTTTTATATAAGTATTGTAATTCATGTTGGTGGTTCTGTCTTCACAGTTTTCTAACACTGTATAGGACTAAATTATGTTAATTTCTTTTGTACTTTCTAAAACAGTCCACACACATTTTAAGGCTCTATCTTCCTTTTGCCCTACAGCTTTCATATCAAGCAAGTAAATGTTTAAAGCAGTTAAAATCAAGTCTGAATCTGTCCTCTCCATTAATGGGTTTTTAATTTAAAGCTCTTTGAAACTTTCATCACTGTTAGCTTAGCCCAGGAGCACTGAACCACAACTGTCTGATGCCATGTGCTGGCAGACTAAAAAAGAAAAAAGAGTGGTGGTTCTTCCACCCCTGGTTAGATACCTCAACCAACGCTGAATAATGGAAAATAAATCAGATTTCTCTTTTTAGTATGAAATAGGAAAAGTGGAAGATGCTTTGCAGTTCCTGCTTGGTTTTTTTCATCTCTCACAAGTGCACTGAAAATTGAAAACATCTCTGAATAAATTACAGTCTTGTAGTCTTGTTCTTTGTCAAAGATTCCAGAAGCATAAAAATGTGATGTTTCTGTAACTGCACACTACCCAAAAATAATTTTATTCACTGGAGCTTGATATCATGCAGAAGATAAAAAAGAATAGATTAAATTAAGGTAATAGAAAGAACTATGCATCCATATTATTCACTCATGGTTTATGACACACTTTGAATAGCGCAGTCAAATATACAAAACACTGTCACTTGTACTAGATGTCATATATGATAAACTCAGTTTCTAAAAATATATTTCATTAGGTTCTTTGTATAAAAATTATTTATGGAGCAACTAATTACCTATGGATTTTTTGAATTTCAGTAATATTTATGATTTATAAAAATTAGTGTCTTAATTTCAGAATTAGAGAATAATTTAGTTTGAAAGAGACCTCTGGAAGTTGTCTAGTCAGCAGTCCCTTTCACAATGAGGGCAGGTTGCCTAGTGACTATTTTCACTGTCTTTAAGGATAGAAAGTCACAGCCCTTTTGTTTGACCTCTTCATCATTTAAACACCTTCAAGGCAACAACAGCCGTCTCTGCTGTGAGAGCACATGGTCAGCTCCTTGTCCACAGGAGCCTTTTCTGGGGCATTTTCTGCAGCTGTCAGGGTTAACAGCTTTTTTTCTGAAATAAAGAATTTGCTTAAAGAAAATCAAAAAGTTGTGAAATCCACGGCTTTCACTATGATGCCCTTTTCTTTTATTTCCCTTTTCTTTCTTTCATTCACATTTGATTTTCATGCTAGTTGTTTGACCCTGAGTCTCAAAAGCATTTTTGATGTACAAATGTCATTTGTACCTAAGACATTTCTGAGGTTACCTTCAGGGAACTCTGCAAGATGAAACAAAGCAGACTTCTATTTACTTTGAAAAGCACCCAGCAGCTAGTGTCATGCAGTGGAGACATTCCACAGAACATATTTAATAATGAGAATGGACAACCTTAGAGATCTGGACAAACCCACCAAGGACTACTGAAATCTTCTTTTTCAGACACGCAATTTCAAAGTAACATTCAGCAGCAAGGCAGGGTTTTTTGGTTGTTGTTTTTGTGTGTAGCATGTTTCTAAGGGGCTAGTTTTAGAAGTCTGAATTGAGAATCCAGTAAGTTTTCATTTTGATCACATGTCAATGGACTGTGGAAAGGGCAACATAGCTCTGTTATGTCAAACCTAGGAACCTTTGCTTTTGCTGTCTTCAGTAGCCATATATAGATTGTTTGAGAGAGAGCTGATACCACTCTAACAAACAAGTAATAATTATTATCTTTAGCACCCAGATTACTTGCCTGAACAAAAAATTTACCAGCATTTAGTATCCATAATGGGAGGTGCCTTCTTAATTTTACTGCCTTCTGATGACTCTTGTTCAAAGCCCATTGAATCAGTAGGAAAACTAGCATAGCCTTTACTGCATATTTGATTAAAGGCATGTGATCTTACAGAAATTGAATAATCTATAAAATAAGGATCAGGATGTTTTTCTCTAATTGAAATTCATATAGGGAAAGAACAAAGTAGGGATTATTACTTTTTTATCTCTATTAAGAAATTTTGTTTTATCATGTTTTTTTAAAATTATTTAAATGAGTAATTTAAAGCATTTTAGGGGCCCATGTATTTGGCATGTTATTTGGTTCTTTCTGTTGAAGTAAGGTGGTTACAACAGAAACAAGACTTTGGAAGATGAAAACAAAGAAAACACAGATATTAAATTATAAAGTAAAATAAATTTCTTATTAATTATAAAAATCATGGGTGAAAGCTAGTTTTATATATTCAATAGGAACCACTCTGGCAGAAACAAATGAAAAAAACAGAAGCTAATGGAACTGTCATTTCAATATTCAGTAATATTGTCTAGAAAATATCGTTTCCAAAATGTATGTCCCATCTCCAGCATAAGCAGTTTCAACAAAGTGAAAGGCTTACCAAAACCAATTTGTTCTTCCTGTCAGAGTGTAACAGCAATTTAGAGAGTAGACAATCTCCTTACATAGTTTCACAGGCAATATAGGGCATGGTTCTCCTGGTCCCTCCTCAGCTATTTGCACAATTATTTCTTGGCCATCTCACAGACTTGCATGTTTATGCACAGGGTAAAGCAGCTCATGTACAGAACTAAGGAGTCAAAGGCCCCCACTCTGGGAGAGCCTGACATCCTGAGGGTGTGAAAGTCTTGCCAGGCTTTGTTTTCCAAGCATCTGGAGGTACAGAAAAGTGTGGACCAGGACAGTAGGAATTAGAGGCAGTTCTCCTCTCCTGTACGTAACTCACTTTGGACTGTTAATGGCACTATAGTGTTCAAAATCATGGAACAGCTGCATAATTGAAATTGTTCCAGACTGAGCTAATCAGCTCCCAAAACAGCCATGAAGCTCAGCGACCTAAAATGAGAGTCCAAGCTAACCTGTTTATAACCAGGTTTATTTCACTGGAGTGTTTGCTAAAACACATCCATACATACACGCATGCCCACACACATGCACGCAGAGCCATACTTAAAAGAATTAATCAGTTATACTTATAACTCTTTAACTAATAAGAGTGATTAATAAATCATCAATTGTAGAGCGCTGCACTTTGGAAGGGACCTTCTAAGATGATCTGTTTCAACCTTTCATGTAAAAGGGAACCTAGATGACTATGTAGACTATCTGTCCAATTGCATCTTGAAGACTTCCAGTGATGAGGACTCTCCCTTGTCCCTGGGAAGCCTAGTTTAGTAAATTATTTTTCCCATTGTAAAGCATGATTTTTTTTACATTGAGGTGAAATGTCTCCCAATGCAATTTGTTCCTGTTGCTCCTTGTCTTCTCTATGAGGCTGCTTGTGAAGACACAGTCTGTTTGTAGGTGCCCTTTGAGTATAGGTGTATTCTTATGAGGACCCTTTGAGCCTTTACTTATATAGGGAGAAGGTTTCTTACTACAGTCAATGAAGAAAAGGAGAAAATTAAAAAGTTGTTGTACACGAAATCAGGCTCAGCACTGAATCAGTATTGTGTGACCTCAAATGTTATTGATGACCATGTGCAGAAACTCCAGAGAATAGTCTGTTCTCTCTCTACACCCCTTGCACATTGCATTACTCAATTTTTCACTTTACAGAGCATGTATAAGCACCTGTATAGATGCATGCTTTTTTCTGCGTGTTTTGTATGGCTAAAGAAAAGCTATTTCTCACAAAGTCTATAGGCTCATCTCTCAGAAACAATGGATGTAGAAAATACAGATGTGAAATAATGCACTGGGTAAATTAAGTTCATATCTTTTCTCCAAAGAAAACTTTGTCTGAGATCAAAATCAAACTGAATTAATTGAAGGCCTCAAGTTGAGACTTCCATGTGCTTTACAGTTTTTATAACTTCCCAAAGTGCCATGAAAAATATACTTACATAATCAGCATTGACTCACGTTTTCAGCAGAAAAAGTTTGGTAGCCTTGATAGTAGGCAAAACTTCAAAGGCTGTCATAAATCAAATGAATAATTTGTCTGGAGGAAGGCTGTATAAATTGATCACATTATGTAAATGTGTCAAATGAGATGTTAAGATCTCCCTCTCTCTTTCTCTAGGAATAATTGGATTTGTGCTTCTCTCTAAATTGCTAGTCTTTTCAGCAAAATGTAAGGTCATTTATTTTTCATTACCTGAATGCCTGTCATATTATGGTTACAATGTTTACAGAAAAAGAAGCAAAGCTATATGGGAGGGTTCAGGCAATTTTTGTCTACATTTTACTACTGTTATCCCATGTGATGTAAAGATGATTAGGAGGCCATGTAAGAATAGCTCAGTTTTGCATCCTTAGTCTATGTATGCTGGAACGGATAAGATGAAACAGACTAAGATTTTTTGTAAATCATTCAAAGGTCATAAAATCATAGAATAGGCTGAGTTGGAAGGGACCCAAAATGATTGTTGATTCTAACTCTGGCCCTGCCTCAGACACCCCAACAATCTCACCAGGTATGTGCCTGAGAGCATTATTCAAACAGTTCTTGATCAGTTCAAGAACAGTTCTTAAAAAGTTCAAACTTGGTGCTGTGACCACTTCCCTGGGGAACCTGTTCCATGGCCCAACCACCCTCTGGGTGAAAAACCTTCTACTGATATCCAAACTAAACTTCTGCTGACACAGCTTCATGCTGCTTCCTTGAGTACTTTTATCAGTCACAGGGGTGAAGAGATTGGTACCTGCCCCTTTGCTTCCCCTCCTGAGGATGTTGATGGCCACAATGAGGTTTCTCCTCAGCCTCCTCTGCTCCAGGCTGAACAGACCAAGTGACCTCAGCTGTTCCTCATATGGCTTCACCTCAAGGCTCTTCACCATCCTCATGGTCAACCTTTGGACACTTTCCAATAGCTGAATGTCATTCTCATATTGTGTCACCCAAAACTGCCCCCAGCACTGGAGGTGAGGCTGCTCCAGCTCAGAGCAGACTGGGACAATCCCCTCCCTTTCCCAGCTGGTGATGCTGTCCCTGATGCCCCCAGGACAGGGTTGTCCCTCCTGGCTGCCACAGCACTGCCAACCCATGTTCAACTTGCCATCGACCAGGACCCCCAGGTTCCTTTCCTGGCACTGCATTCCAGCTTCTCATCCCCAGTCTATACACACAACCTGGACTGCTCTGTCCTAGGTGCAGAATCTGACATTTGCTTCATTACTCAGACCTCTAGAGAACCATCATTTTTACATTTGGCATTTTGGAAGAAGAAGAGGTACCAAGAAAATGGCCCTTTGAAATTATGATGATTTATCTGAATTTTTGAAGATGTTAAAGAAAGGTTGAGCTATACCTGTCACTTGCTGTTCTTACAGAAAAGGGTCTGTGGATTCAAGTGCTTTATTCTCTATTAATCATAGGTAGTTTCTTCTTAATTGAGCATTAAATGAAATGTAGTTTATATATGCACTTAAAAATTGCTTTTGTTTTCTGAGGATTACATGCTCTCTTTTCTGATGACAGATTTACTAAATTTAGTAATGCAAATGTTTAATATTAAGGCCATAAAAAAAGAATCTCATCCTTATTTCATTAGTAAAATATTCAGTCTTTTCTTGTTAGAAGATGCAGAGCTGTTATTGATTGTTCCAGTTCTCTTAGAGAACACACAGGCTTTTGTGTTTTGCTGTTCAGGTGATTATCTGAAATGTCAAAAAACCAAATTTCTAACTCAGAAGAGTACAGAATATGTTTTAGAAATTGAAACAGTGTTTGTGAGTTTGAAATCTTATAGGTGCACATTTCTGGGCTTGTACTTGCACTATTTTCCCTAAAAACATCCTTTGATTTCATATCATATGATCTATCACCTTGCAAACATTATTTTTAATGTATTTTTTAAATGTCTTGTGGGACTGGAGTTCTGTGGTGATATCACAAACATTCTGACACAATCCACTAATTCTTAACTCACAGAAGTTTTATTCCAGTTTCACTTTTCAAATTGTATAATCAGAAATAAAAAACAGAAAATAATGTTTAGTATATAGTCATGAAATCTCAATTATCAATGAAGTAGAACTGGCTTGAGTTACATTTTATGGTCGAGCATGCTGCAAGTGATTATAGAAGCACAGTAAAAATAAACTACTAGAGTACTTGCAAACATACCTTCTTGAGCTAACACTCACTACTTTGAAGTATCCTCATGCAGTTGTTCATACTAGAATGATATAAATTGATTCATTCACATTAGTAAAGTGAAACATGTCTGTGATCATCTGCAAAGCTGAGGTAAGAGAACATTCAAGTCTGCTGTGGCTTCCACATGGGATATTTGCTTCTGGCTGGTTCGATTTTTTAATCATTGTACATACATTATTGAAGACTGTTGAAAAATAATGTGTCCCTGCATTATTGGCCTCTCAAATGATAGTTGTATTAACACTAAATTGATTATTTAATTTCTTTGTGAAAGTGCATTCCACTAGGGAGTGAAAAATAGTACCTTAGCAGGGGAAGGCAGTATTTCTTCAGCTGTTCTGCTCTCTCGGTAGCATTCATCCCTCAACCCCTGAGCATTTTCTTGAGCACCCATATTACTTTCAGACCTTTTCCTGAAAATCTTGGCACCATACACTGCCCGCAAAGTAAGAGCCAGAAACTGAGTTCAACTCAGGTTCACAAAGTCTACCATGAGGTGAGGGGCATGTTGTAGCAGCAGATGGACGGGTCACAGCATGACCAGAAAAAAAGGAGCAAAATTATAAGCTTGTTTTGGAAATAGGAGTAGGGAGAGGGATGTCTGGGAATGGAGCAAGATGCACTGATGAGGTAAGGGAAGGAAAAGCCTTTTAGTATTGTACATTAAATGAGAGAGGATGATACTTCTGCCATTTGAGAATCTTGGTATGCTTTTCTTTCATTTATCAGTTGCAAAATGCAAGGGAAAAATTAAGTGCTGGATTTGTCATGGTTATTTTTCTAGTCCATCAGTATTTAAAATATACTCAGAACCTCAGGTTTCCAGCTACAACTCGTAGGGGGTTGTTGCTGTTTTGGTTTAATTTTTGTCTTTCTTAGGTTTGGGGTAGGTTGATTTTTTTTGTTTATAGTGATGGTGGCTAGCGAATTTGAAATCTTGAGTTGATCTCTGAGGAAGTATTGGCAATAAAGACTAGACAGGTCAGAACAGGAACTTCACCTGACTATGACAGAAATATGAAACAAAATCTGTTTCTAAGTCATGATCTGTATCTTGCAATTTATACTCCCTGTTTAGTTTAAGCTCAGCTCACCACCATCACATTCTTTTAATGAGTCCCTAAGTATGTAATTCTACTAAGATTATTTACTGTTGCTATCTGGCTTTATCCATAGCAAATTATAAAGTCAAAGATTTAATTATAATAACAGCTCTGTATCTGAAATCTGAGCCAAAGATTGATGTCTTGGACTGGCAACCTAGAACAGAGGCTAGACAGAGTTAGAGAATAAAGTAGTGGCAAATTCTGAGCAAATAATATTGTTCCTTGTAAATGTGGCATTTCCATTTTAGGCAACATATTTTTTTCTAAATGTGAATGTACTGCGCATAACCTAATGCACATCATATTCCTTACAGGGAACTACATTTAAAATAATGTAAAGGAAACAGTTTTACATTTATTGTGAGATGAATGTTTCACATATTATAAATTCTCCAGGTTAATGAATAATATTAACAGGTGCTATCAAGGAATCTGATCTGATTGCTTTTATTCTTTCTAGATTTTTTCCATCATTAAAATAATTTTTAAAAATCTTTTAATATATCTTTAGATGGTTTTTATTCTTCTTAATCTTTTGTATCTCTTTACAAAGATATAGCAAAGCTGCTGTTAAAGGAAAAAAAAAAGGAAAAAAAAAACCTGAAAAACTCATGTGAGCATTGTCTATCTTGGGTGTAGCCTCTGCAAGGCTTTTGCACTACCCAAGGTGTATCTATTGAAGGCCTTTAATAAAGACCTACATTTTCTCTAATTCTGTCTAGCATGTGTTCTAAGTGGCCAGTCCAAGGCATCAAGATAATTATTTTAGTAAATCCTGGATGTGAGATCTGGTGCTTGGTCAAAAGCTTTGTACAGAAAAATACTGATAAATTATATTATCGGGTCAGGTTGACAAGTATTTTAGATGAATGTTCAAGCCTTCTATTCAAAAAAGTTTAACTTATATTTAGACTTGAAAACTGTGGGAAACTCAAGTTGCACACATCAAACTTCCTTCAGGGCATTTATTCAATCTAGTAGATGGTTTTAGTTTGCTGAATGGAAATAGAGCAAATGAGGAGAAGAAAACAGAGAGATTTACAATTCTGTCTAGAGCAAGCCCTAACCATGGGCAGTGAGCATGTGACAGAATGAGCACTAAACTGGACAAATGCTAACATTTTTATGGTATGTGTGTAAAGCATGATATATGGTATATTCACTGCAAGGAAAAGGCAGAGCCATCAATGACATCAGTGAGGAAAAAGCAGAGTGCTCCAGAGCATTGTAACTAGCCCATGGTGTACTTCTTAGCAAAATTTCAGAGGGTTATTAAACACAAAAAACAAACCCCATAAAACACAATTGTAAGTGGTGCTTTGATTAAGATGATCCACCCTATATCAGAATTGGGGTTTCTTCTTAGCTGGTTTGGTGACTCTTGCCTCATGCACCATGACATTGGACAGTGGGACCAGCATTTTCCAAAAGAGATGCAGTTTTTGGCTTCCTTTGGGTTTGGCATTGATGCCTGTATGGCTCCTTACGTGCCACTAGGGCAACAGCTGGCAGAATATTGTGTTCACACCTGTTTGCTCCCTACAGTGGAACTGCTCAGACAGTGCCTCCCATTCCTTGAACAGGAGCTGCTGGTGTTCTGTGTCAGCCCAACTGCTACACGCTGCCTAGAGGCAGAAAAAGACAGTGTGAGTCCTGTGTGTGCCAGCCCTGCTAGCCATGCCAGGAGATGGGCTCACAGCTTCATTGAGGGAGGGACAATTAATATCCTCAGGAGGGTAATCAATAAATATCCTTCAATGTGCTGTTTGCTATACTGAGTAGCAAATGTAGAAGGGTGCAGCTGCCTCAAGTGTCAGCTTTATTACAGGCCAGCAGAGAGAGTTCAATTAAGCTTGTGACAGCTCTACCACTGTTACCTAATGCAGACCAAACCACCACGCTGACCTCCTCCATTTCTTACCTATCTAGCTGCCCTTTCTAACCTGCCGGCTTTGCATAATACTGAATTGTTTTTACACATACCTGCTTAGATAAGATGGAATTTTTCAGCCGCAAAATGCAGTAATATATGTTGACTGATTAAACCCAGATTTCTTTTTCACAATAAAGCCTTCTAAATAAATGCACCTTTCAGAAATGTTTAGGCAGACATCTGCAGAAACCAGGACTTTAATAACACTGCATAAATTTTGGTGCTTTAGATAATATTTTTGTTTTGTTTTCGTATAGATGCCTGTCATTTGTTATATGGAAAACTTAGAATTTCAGGTTTTGGAATGAATACTTCTCAAGTCTTGCTTGAGCAGGATTACATTATGCTTCTCGTGGGCAGGAGCTCACATTGAACTCCTGATTTTAGATAGATTCCATGTCCTGGAAATCTGGAAGTACATTTAGCTAGGGTGCTGCAGGACAGCTGTGCAATAGTTCAAGTTGTCCTTAACCCCCTTCATTGTACTGGATTAGCCCATGCAGAAGACAATGAGTTTATAAACCCTCTACCTTGCCACAATAAGCCCTTAATGACATGCATTAAACTCAGGATGTCTGGTGTTTGTTGTGCTCTTTTAACACTTCAGCTTCCAGTTTGACTCCTGCATTGAGACAGGAAAAAAAAAGGTCAAATATATTGTGGCCTCAAATATTTTTTTACTCTTTTGCAAACCTTTATTAACTCATATATCAGTCCAAACTATGTTTTACTTTTTAATGTGATCAGATGCTCAATCTATTCCTTCTTGTTCTTTGATTCCTGATTATTATTCTGGTCCTTCTTTGATTAATGACTCATTAAAAATAGAACTGAAACAATCTCCCAGATCTCAACCAAGTCAACATTTGAATTTCTTCTAATAGGTTAGAAACACACACACACACACACACCCTCACCCCCGACTATTCCTATATAATCAGTTTTATAGTCTTTCTAAACTGGAACAAAATTCTTTTAACAAGTTTGAATGCCTGTGTTTAAAAGAAAATACTGTTTTCACTTCATTTTTTGTACGTCCTTCCCTTACAATAACAAAATAACTATGAAAATAAGTATGAAGTGAAAGTTTAGTTGACCTGTGTTCTCAGTAAACATGGTCCCTGCTATGGGCAAAATAATTTTTAAGTATATATATTGATTCTTTTCCAAACTTACAGTACACATCAACAGAAAACTTTTGCTATAGGGGGCTCTAAATATAGCTTTTGTCCTGTTCTTTTTACTCAGAAGCCCCAGGTATGAAATTTCTCTTTCTCCAAAAGAGAAGAAATAGTGAAGGAAGACTAAAGAGCAACTCACAAGACAGACTAGTGTAGTTAAATAAAAGAGCAGAACTGCACTTAGAAATGGCAAGAACTGATATATTTGAGGGCATGGCTTTGCAGAGACACAAGAGTGCAGTTGAAGGTTCTTCCTAGAATATTGCTTTCTCTGTTAATAAATATTTTATTTGATCATGAATTTGGAGGGCTTGGATTTCCTTTAGTTTCGACAATGTCTCACATTAAATAGAGATCAATAAAAAATTGTGACATTCCTTTGAAATATGGAAATATTCAATACTCAACTTAGTTAATATCATTGGAGTCATAATGGCTTCCCATGCAGATATGTTCATTGCACTCTTAATAAAAATAGTCTGGACAATTAATTAACAATGCAAAATCTCACGGGTCTTTCTTTGTGAAATCTATAATCACTATTTAAAAAAACTATAATCACTTATGGTAAAAATCCTAGTCCCCAGGAGGAGTCTATCAACATCATAGCTGTTATTTCTTGACACTTAGGAATGTGGAGTGCACTTGTCAGGCTCTACACATGTGAGACTTGAGATCAATCATTCCTATTAAAATGTTACCATTCCCTGGCTGGAGAAATACAGAGTTGATCACATGAATACTACAGAAGAATAGTCATCTGTTTCAGGACAAGTACATAGAATAAAAAATAGCTTAGGTTTTCCTATGTGCACCTGGCATGTCCATTTAAATAAAGAACACCAAAGGAAGCATTAAGCTCACGTATTTTGTGGCTCAAAACCACACTTCATATTCTGGCATTTATTCTGGATTTGATTGGCAAGTTTTTTAATAGATTAGACACAAGTCCTGGAGGCAACAGGACTAATTCATGACGTATGTCACTATGACTAGGTGAAAATATAATTGGAGCACATGCAGCATAATGCCTTTGAATTAGGAGGAAAACATTTCAAGTGAAGATGTGTTTGCATGGTCTGTGTTAGTGACAGGGAGTATATAACCAGCCTATAAGTACTAAAGATTGATCTGCCACGTCAGCACCACTCTGGTTTCCCTGCTGATTTGAGTAAATTAGAATGTGATCAGGCTTCTGCTTTGTGATGTTTCATTCCTCACTAAGGCAGTGTAACAGTGTAGCTTTAAGTTGCACACTTTAACTAACCGGTCCGGAAATGCATAAACTGTTTCATTCTGTCTGTTTGTAAAGAGATGATGGGAGAGGGGCAATGGTTCTCAAGAAAGCTGTGAAATTACTAAACTTAATTTCCTCCATGCAAAGTTGTTGTCTTTAAACCAGGAGATAGCCTCAAAATATGCTTTAGTCTGCCAGTTCTATACCAGGATCAAGAGAAAAGCAAACTGCAGTCAAAGCTTGCTGCTGAAAGGCTTTGGCCATGGTGGATTTGATACAAATGGTGATCAGGACTATTACTACATTTACTATCTCATAGTGCATGTCTTAGCACAAGCAGCAGTTTCAGAGGACCAGTTCTCAAAGTTTTCCAGTATGCAGTGAGTGGAAAATTCAAATGACTGCTTCTATTTATCAGTGTGAGGAAAAAAAATAATTTTAATAAGAAAACTACAATTACTTTACCTCAAAAGCAATTGAAAGTCTCGTTGTACCTGATAGCTATCTGTATTAATTTTTGCTTTTTAAATTTTTCCGGTTTTTTATGGAAAATGTCTCTGAGAAGATGATCTTGGGGATGTTTTTTTTTTTTTTTTGTCTACTGTGACGTAAGGCAGGAGCACACAACTCAGCATTTCTCTTCTTTAGAAGCTTACATTAATTTATTTTGACAGCATCTCTAACCCATATAGTAGTTTAGGATTATCTGTTTGTGCTACCTCCTTATTTTAGACAAGCAATGTTTTGCGTGAGACTGTTAATTTGGCAAAGGGCATGGGTTCACATTTGGTTTTCATAAACTGATAGATTTAAAGGCTAGAAGAGACCATTATGATCATCTAGTCTGACCTTCCACTTCAATCAGGGCACAAGCCTCACGCAATCTTTGCTGCAACATGATCATGACTTCAGCAGCAGCATGATCATGAGCTAGACAGCAGCTTAAAAAATGTGACCAATACTGGGTTGCCTTCAGCTAGTTTTTAGCATTAATTTTTTCAATCCTGTCTCTGGATCATATCATTTTATAGGCATGCAGAGTCAAAATGAAACATCATCCTTAACTGTCCTTTTCAATTACATGTCTGTGGTTTCATCTACTTGGATTTATTTCAAGATTATAGGAATATTTATGTTGTATAATTGTCAGACCATGCTAAATGGACAGTAAGCATTCTTTTCACTTTATACTGGATGTTGTAAAAACAGTTTCAAAGCATGCATGGAATGTCAAGATCTTGGGCTGGATCTACATTGGTAAGTCAGGAAGCATTCAGTCTTGCTTTTGCTTTTGGAGAGCAGTTTGCATCTACTGAGTTAACATATGTGAAGCCTGTCCACAGAGCAAATGCAGAGCAACTATTGTGCTTCTTTAAAAAAGAACAACACCAGAGTTTCTAAGATCAGTTTTTAATAGACAGGTAACAATGGAAATTAGCAATTGACAAAAAAGAAGATAAGAAAAGGAAAGTGTGAATGTTTAAGAAATTATGATTTACCTAGAACATTACCAAAAATAGAATTGTAATTTGGTTTGCCCAAAAGAACAGCAGTAGAAGATTAAGTGGGAGGACGGAAGATAATTGGAATCAGATTACTTTGCTACTCATTTTCACATGTACTCATCATAACGTAGGAGCACACTTTCTTCGGTCTTCAAACCTGGCTAAAATTCACTCTTCCTTAGGAATTCTGGTCTACAACAACCAGACTAATTTTCCAAGTTGGCTGGACCTCCAAATCTGGCCCTGTTGTCTTACACAACTGGGGATGTTCCTGATGTGGATGAGAAATGAAGTTGTAACACTTTGGAAAGTGTCTGAGCAAATACCTGTTTCTGAAATTTAAGTGTTCAGGCCTTTTCTGTGTTCCTCTATAGGGAGTAAAGAAAGAGGACAGAGCTCAAACCCTGCAACTTTACTATCACATGGTAGTTAAAGTGGCTCTGTGGTCTGTCTGAGAAAATAATAGGGGAAAGTACTGAGGAAGATACTGCCAAGAGAAAATCTGGGTAAACCTACTGCAGGAATTGGTCAAGTTTTATGAGTTTAAAAACTTTTGAATCAGGCCACTTTTAAGAGCTGCCATTCAGTACTGTCCTAGTGAAACTGGAAAGATTGACATTAATTTTAGACAGCAGCCACCAGGTTCTTGTCTTCTGGTAAAGCATTAATAGAAACTGATACTCTTCAATAAAAATTTAACAGAATGCTGATTATTCTTGACTTAAGAAAACCCAACCTCTTGCATACCAAACTTCATGGAAACAAAATTCCAGGCTTTCCATACTGAAAATTACACAGTTCAAGGAGATAGAGGATGGTAATGGATTAACTCCAGTTTTTCTAGGCAACTCACTAGTTTCATCGTTTTCTTCCATTTTCATAGTCAGGAAATGCAGAAGATATCAAGAGAACTGTGTGAAGCCATAATAATATATATGATTTTACACTTATAGTCACTGGATAGGAAGCTTATTCTAAGATTTTGCTCTTCATCCAATACATATATACAGGAATATAGATTATTATATCCAGATTTTGAAAATATCCTGAATATAACAATCCTGTATTTTATATATATATATATAAAATAATCCTGAATATAATATATAGAATCTGTGCATTTATACATTTCTGTTTCAGGGAAAAATGCTGACTCTTCATGTATTAGTGGCCTTAGTTGAAGAGAAATAACTTTCGGTTATTTAAAATCATTGCAGTGTTCCACAACCATTTTGAATACATATTTTCTTCATAGTATATATAGATACCAACTTCTAGTAATTCTTATGTTCAATAATACATTTTAAATTAGATAACCTCATTCAAGGATACACAATTTTCATTGAAACATTTTAGTATAAAATATTAAAACACGTAAAAACTTAAGATATAAGACTAAGAAATTTTATAAATAAAATTTCAAGAGCATTTGCACATTTGAGTCATCTTAAGGAACTGTTGATTGAAGGCAAAATTTATCTGATATTGTAACTATATATGATATTTTGACTTTGCATGTGAGTCTCAGCACTACAAACGGGCATCTGACAGCACAGCAAACATGCCTTTGCAATTATGATCGTTCACAGTATGGCTAGTGGAAATGTAGGATCCAGCACAAGCTGTTTAGTAAAAATGCCCATTCTTCTTAGTCTTTGTTTTAATGGGCTATAAAATAAATGTAGTGTAGAAGATATTTTTACAGCCAGAGCTTGTCATACACAACATGCATGGCTCTGCTAGGAAGCGAACACCAAAATTATGTACTTCAAGCACCCATCATGCTTCTTGGAAGGGTCATATACATAAAGCCATCAAAAATGTTGTGCTTTCCTTAGTGGAAGGACTAAGGAACTGACTGCCACTCCAGTGCTTACAGCATCAATCCTGGTACATGCCAAAGTGTGTATCGTTCAGCAATTAAATACTGTCATCTTCATTTATTTGTAGCCACTTGCAAAAATGGGAAGGGAACTGCATAGCTGCAGAAAGGGAGGGCAAAGAACAAAGTGTCTCAGACAGCATGAAATAGGCAGGGAATAACAACACCAGAAAACACACACACACACACAGACACAGACACAGACACACGCAGACACACACAGACACACACGCACACTCTAAATGCATGTATGGAAGTGAGAGTTGGGAGGATCAAACAAGTCAGGTCAGTTAATGGTACCTGCGGGGACTAAAATGAGAGAATGGACACACCAAAGGGAAATGTAGTAGTGTGAAGAAAAGAAGGTCATTAATAAAAGATGAGGAGGGTTGAAATTACTGCAAGTTGTGCAGAGACACTCGCAGTCCTTGTCAGGAGAAAAGCACAGGACCCACTTCTGGTATTCTTGTTCAGTAACTCCAGGAAGTGGGTAAGAGCTGCCACAGACCTGCTCTTCAGGCGCTTGGGTTTCCTTCCTGAGCATACAGGGAGAAGAAAGGAGGCTGAAACATTTGTTGCTAGATCTCAATCTCTCAGGCATTTGCAGGGAGCCAGGATGCAGTCTCAGATCTGTGAGATGCAAAGAACTTTGCTCTACCACAGTTGCAGATATTTATGGCGGCCATTATCAGTTGATGAACACAGAATCATGCCACAAGTTCTCTCTTAAGAACAGTTAGTGAAGTCAGAGTTTGTCAGTAGGTATTTCATTCTTAGAAATTCATTCCTTTCATCCATAGAAAGGACATTTTTCTTTAGAATTATTTATTAAAAATATATAAAAAATAAACATAAAAAATGTAACTCTGCTGAACTAGGGAATAAAATCAAATAGATCAAACCCCATCCCTGCCCCAGCACTTCAAATCCTAAGAAGAAAGGGGTGACCAGTTCCAAGACCTTAGTTAGCATCTGGCTTTTAAATTCAGATGTTAAACTGAAAGCAGGAAATAAGGAGTCAAAAAGTTTTCAGTTTAAATAAATATTTCTTTTGGGGAAATGTTCTTGCCTTTTCTGGTCTTTTCCTTAGTAATTTTTCTTTTCTTCCTGAATAAAACTAATTGCTTAATCTGTTTAATATTAGGTCCTCAGAAAACCTATTTTCCAGAATTCTCTCTTGTCTTGCATACACAAAACATCTAATCTAATCAAACATATAATGGAACATACCAATATGAAAGTCTCATGTTCATACCTGTGTAATTAAATTTTTCAAATATTCACCTAAGTATTGAATTCTTTGAACTGTTATTTTATTTTTTTTTTTAACAGCAAAATTTGGAGAGTAACCTCACCAACCTTATTAAGAGGAACACCGAACTGGAAACTCTTCTGGCAAAACTCATTCAGACCTGTCAACATGTAGAAGTGAGTATTGACCTCCATTAGAAATGCTTATAAACTTAATTACATTCATTTCTAACACCCAGGAGCAAACATTTAAACAAACAAGCAAACAAAACCCCAACAAAACAGATAAAACCAAACAAACAAGTGAAGAAATTAATTTAAATAATGGTAAACTGAATTTAAGCTTTTTCACTGTTAAGTGGTATTCTCAATATAGATAAGCTCCTTTACATTCCTTTCTGTTCTGTTTTAATTATGGTGTGTTGGTGTGGCATCCACCACTACTACTGTACTTGAACACATCACTTACTACCTGTAACATTTGCCTTTCCAGGTCCTTTGTGAGACAGAGAAGGGAAATGAAGGCAAAAAATAGGAATGCACAGATTCCTAACCTCATTCAAGTTTCTGTTTACCTCTGCTTTTGCTTTTGTTTTCTTTTTTATTAATCAGAATTAACTATCTAAATGCATATCTGTACTCAAATGTCATACATGATATATATTTATCTTCCAAAGAAGACAGGTTCTTACAGGCCTTTTAGCTGCTCCACTTACATATTCCACTCTGAGTATCAAACAAATCTTTAGCAGGGTGGGATCTGAACCTATATTTTCCCCCCACAGAAAAGGTGAAAAAAAGTTCACCCAAAAAAGGCAAAATAAACAAACCCAAAATAAAAAGAAAAAAGAAACAAACCCAAACCCACCAATGTACCAAAATCAAACAACTGCCTATTCTTCTAAAGAGATCATCTTATCTATGTTTGCATCTGCTCCACTTCCCTAGAGCCTCATCAGCTTCACAGAGCTCAATAAAACCATAAAAGTCTATCCACAGTATGAGACATTAGGTGAATGGTCTAATTTCTTTATATAGGCACCACCAACACCTGGCAGAACAGCTGGAATGACATTAGTAGGTATTGAGAGACGGAGATAAGGCACAATTTCTTCCTCTTCAGCTAAAACCAAGAGCAAACTCCACGAAGCAGATGGGCTCAAGCACAAGGCCTGTTCTTCATTGGTGGCCTATGTCCCAGATGTGCTAGGTCTGAAAAGTTTAAAATTTCTCCTCTGTCTTCTCTGCCTTTCTGCAATATATTACCAGCTCTAAGTTTAGTATTATAAAGAATCCAACTTGTTCAACTGGTAACAGATGCGCTACTGTCCCTGGAGTCCTGTTTTAGAAAATTTCTCTGTAGACATAAAGCAATCGTAACATACTTGTTAATGAATTCCTACCATGTTTTATTCATCAAATTAATCTAATTAGCATTTAAATTAGCTAAATATTAAGAAATGAGATTCTGTCTAAACCTTGGACCTCGGCCGTGCTGGAAATTGGGCAAGTGGGGATGGGGAAATAAACTTTAAAGTTATCTCTGTTTCTCAGAGCCCTGTGAAAACTTCAGATATGATGTGCATGTCTCCAGCACTGGAGAAACTGTGGTTTAAATAGATTTATGAAAAGTCAGTAGACTCTTTTTCTTCTTGCTTTTGCAGGAGAGGAATTCAACCCAAGCCAGGAACACAAATTAAAAATTAAACAATATATTGGCTAAAACATTAACAGTGCAAATTTAAAATTATAAAATATTAGGAAAAGTTTCCAATTACTGTTTAGTTTTGACATATGAACTCACTGAAATGTTGAAATTGAACAGGAAGTTAGTTTTACAGAGAATGTTTTCTTTTTCATTTTTAGATATATTAGATAACAGATACTAATATAGCATACATTGTACCTCATTTCCAAGCATATAAAAAACATAGGTAGTAAATTTAAAGTATTTTGTTACCTACTTTGATTTTCCTTACCTAATTTGAAAGAAATTTGATTTAGATTTTAGGGGCTTTAAAACTGGTTTGAAAAAAAAAGGAAATAAGCTTTCAGTTTCAAATATAGTTTGAACTTTGAAAAACAAGGAATGAAAGGAAATTATTATTATTCCTTGTATTAAAGTTACCAAGACTTTATACTCTGAGATACATAAACTTTTAAAAGTCACACTCTCTAACATTTATTTGTAACTATAAACAAAAACATTTTTGTCACGATCCTAAAAATTCCGTGTTACATGAAAAATGAAAAAGGAATGTCTTTTTTGGTTTGATATGGAGCAGAAGCTGATGTTTCCAAAAATGAACAACAGACAGGCTCTGTGTGCTTTGAATAAGTGAATCCTCGCCAGTCAAACCAAATGTTGTCACAAAACCACTGTTTCTCATCAACCAAGTGAGCTGTCAATGACTTCCCAGCAACCAGCTTTATGGCAGATTAGTGATCCACCCATGCATCCTTCCCAACTGTACTTTCATCCATAGAAAAGGCCAAATCCCAATCTCTCTTTGGTTTAAAACTAATGCTTATTCCTTTCTGAAACAGTTATTTTCATTTTTTTCTCCCACAAGCACACAAGGACTGATCTGTGATGTTGATAATCTGGAAGCTAGAGACCTTCCAGCCACTGGGGAGGGGGCACTGGTTTGTCCTCTCATCACATCAATGGAGACATAAGTCTTGCCTATTTTTAGATGGAGTTTATCAATTTATGACAGGATTTATCCCGATGGAGAATCTGATCTTGGGAGACCCAAGAAGTTTGATACCTTTCTTGCATTCCTATGGATGGTTCTGGTCATAACAGCAGGAAAACTTGTGTGAATAAATCAAGTCAAACCTGTATGCTTTACTGCTTTGAGTGAGATATAATATTAAGCAAATAATAATAATAATAATAATAATAATAATAATAATAATAATAATAATAATAATAATAGTAATTTAATTATCTGAATATCTGCTTTCATGCCTAACATGGATTAGTTTATTAGTTTATGGCAAAAATTTTTAAAATTACTTTTTCTCAAAGGGAACCATACCCTGAAATGTGATTGCTTGAGACTATAAAACTATTTTCTGTCCCAAATATTTCTGCTTCTTTGGGAGCGTGCTGGTGCACTTGTTCTACTCATCTTTCAGACATATCTCTAATATGTTTTTCATTTTACACTAATTTTTCTCTCTTTCCACTCTCCTTTCCTCTGTCATTTCTTGGTTTTGCAGAAACCCTGAAGGCTGTTAATCAGGAAGGCTTTGTTTTCCTTCCTTAGTGACCATGGCAAGTCTACAACCTCATATTTTTGGCCTGGTTGCTTTCTGCAGAGCACCCCCTCAACCAGGGCAGCTCGCTGGGCTGGCCCTGGTGAGGCAGCTCTGCTCCTCACTCTGTGCAGGGAAGGCAGCTGTGGCTGCCTCCCTCCCCTGGGACAGCAGGCTTGGCAGCATAAAATGATTAACTGATTCATTGGAGAAAACAGAGCTTTCTCCACAAACTGAGAGAACGGAATAGAAATGGCTACTACTTGGATGTGTATTTCTTTTTAGTCCTAGTTCACAGTGTTTACGCTTCTGATAGTATCTGTAGAAAACTTATTTAAGAGCATTAAAAACTGTCTAGGATAATTTTAACTTTAAATTTTCTGCAGGGGCCTTGTACAAGTCTTCCAAAAAGTGTTGCAAAATTGGGATTTACAGGCTCAGGATAAGGCACTATAGGTGATTCCCTGTGTGACAGCACCCCTGTGGCCACACCAACCCTCTGCCAGATTCCCCTCCATCCTGCTGTGTGCTGGGGGGCCCCAGTGTGATCTTCAGCACAGCTGCCCTGCCTGTGAGCACTGCAGCAGTGCCACCCTCTTCTGCATGCCCACCACACACCAGGTGATGGGGGCTGCATCCCACTCTGCTGGCCGTGCCTCTTCCAGCTGTGTGCAGCTCGGGCGTTGGCCACTTTCTAATTGAATCACGGGAGGATATAATGCTGTCAGGGTTTAGGCTCTCCCCTTGGCTTTAGTGTTACGGGTTTCTCTGACTGATAAAGTGCTGTGTCACAGAAAATTTGGTTCTTTGTCATAACTTCCACTCCACAACTGTGTGAGGTTTCTGTAGAAGTCTTTTAGACCACGGCATTCATTAGGCACAAATTTGAGCATGAGCCTGTTATGCCAGTTACTTTGTTTCTAAGCAATTTGAGTTTTGTTCTTGGATTTTTTTTCCTCATCTCTTCTAGGAAATGCATGATTAAATGCCTGTTATATAGTCAATACCATGAAACTTCTCATCTGTTAGACAGAAACATAATCTGAACTCAGCTGGAGGAGAAATTGGAGCAATTATCTAAGGAGGAGGAGAAAGGAAATCGGTTTTGCTTGCAGACAGCTTTATAGCATCTGTATCTCAGTCTTTCTGTTTGTTTTGTTTTGTTTTGAATTCAAACGTCATAGGAAGCAGATTTTGGACAACACTTTAAAATAATTTTTGGCTGCATGAAGAGGAGGCGTTTTCCTCTAGTTGTGTAATCCTCAAACTGCTGCATCCTTTGCTCTTTGTATGTAATAGAAATGCTCAGTTTCTAGTTCACTTCTAAAGATCTGCTGCAGGCAAAATCTCAGTGTAAAGTTCCAGTCAAAAATAGGGTTTGTGTGTGTCAAATGGGGGTTTTATAGTCATGTTGTATAATCCCCTGAATAAAAGGTAGTATATTGAAAGAACCTTTATTTCACAGATATAAACTCTCATACTGATCAGATACATTTTAAATCAGTGTAAAGCAGTAGTGCAAAGCCAACGAAAAGAAGATGGCAGCACCTAAAAATCCTGCTGTTGTTATTTTTATGTATGGCTGATAAAAAAGAAATGAAACAAACAGGAAAATTTTAGTAGTTTTTAATAATAGAATTTTGAGTTTCCAGTAAGACTTCAGCAACAAGATAGCTCCTTCAAATTTTGCTACAAAATGTCTCCATCAATCTTCTTATGGCATTTCTGTTACTTGAGAGACAGCAAAATCAAAACCCAGCTGTCAATACAATTCCCAAAGGACATTAGAAAAATAAAGAGGCTTTGTCTGTCACAATAAAAAACCGTGAGTACTCTGTTTTCACAAATTTTCATGGTACTCACTCCTTGAGATTTGGGATTATTTTTGTCAAAACTCAAGTAAACTGAGAGGTTTCCTATAGGAAAATTTAGTTGAAAAGCCTGTAGGTAAATCCTGGTGTCTGAACTGCAGCAAATTGCCTTCAGATTCATGAAAAGCCTTTGGAATAAGGAATCTACTTTGCTGGGGATTTTTTTTTTCTAGGAAAGGAGCAATGGGTTAGATTAGTGTTTACCATCATTGTGGAATATGTGTGATAACTTGGCAGATAATTTGGAAAGGATCTCTACAGAAATTTGCTTTTTCCTCTGCCCCACTACCTTCCATTTTTGTGAAGCTGCTTGTTCAGCAGCTACATTTATTTGCTATTTAAGCGCTAAAAGTAAATGGTATTTTTTGATTTCTGAAACAGACAGAAAAAATATAAGTTGAAGGAAATTATTTCTCTCTCTCAGTAAGACACTAATAGCAAACCTGATGACATGCATAAAATCTTAAGATGAAGTTTACAGCATTTGTCTTTCTAAGTTTCTAATGAGAGAAGGTACAAGAGACTCTTCCTTCATTAACATTATTTTGATTAAATATGTGGCATGATCTATTTTGATTTCTAATTACTTTCATTCTACTTTTAATTCCACTCATAAAAATTGATTTCATGCATTGGAAATCTCGGGTAAACTTCAGTGAGAGTCTTACATTTATGCAGCATCTGAAAAGAGAAGCTTCAGAAATAAAAACTGACAAAACATGCTCCATAGCATATGGTGATACAGAATATTCATTCAAGGATGTCCTAAATTGCATGCCTAGTAAGCTGTAGCTTAGTAGTCAAATACTGTTTCCCTAAAGATCTATTAAATTGATTTCAAAAATTATTAATTAAATGTAAAAAAATCCTATACAAATATGGAACTGCAGCCTTTATGCATATATTTTATGTACAGATTAAGCATGTACTGGACTATGTTATTGCACCTACTGACTGTTTTGTACCTTCTGTAAATTGGAGTTGTAGTTATGGTAGGAGGTCAAACATTGTATGTAAGCTAATAACAGAGCTTGCCACTGCCTGCTGAGGTGGCCAATTCTGATTTGCTCCACTTCTCCCTTTCTTTCATATCCAGAAGTTCAGATTTTTGATGGACTGATATTCTTGCAAGAACTTGTCCTTAAACTAGAAAATTGAGCTTGCTTCACTATTGACCATTGGTTAATTAATGCAGTTGGTAATATTTTGTGCCAGAGAGTACAAAATAATTTATCTGAGAGTACAGAGACTGTAACTTTGACTGTCAGTTGAAATGTTGTCAATTTATGGAACCTTCTGAGTCCTTTATCATTATGGGAACAAAATACTCTTGAATTCCTCCTTTTTCTGCCTAACAGAAACAGCTAAAGAGCAACTAGAGACAAAAGGCACTGGTCCTCTTGAGAGCATGTCAAATAGCAGGCTAAAGACCTTGGATCCTGAGAGACAGTTTTAAGTATTAAACTATTGTTCACAAGTGCACTGCTTTCAGCATCATGAAAGGGTGGGCAGTCCTTTGAACTTCAGTGATTATTTGATAGTTTTTGGCTTTTTACTCTAAGTGAAACACATGAAGTGAAATATTTTGCTCTATATTGAACAATGGCTTAATGTCAGCAGGAAAAACAAAGTAAAAACAATAATTAAATATTGTTCAATTAAAAAGTATTTTAATTTTCATTATTTAGGTTTAAAAAGAAGTTTTTACATAAAGTGCAAAAAAAAGGAGGGAAAATAATGAGATTCCTATAATTTTAATTTTTTTTCCCATGAAATTCTGGGGAAAATTTTTGTTTTAGGATGAGATTGCAAATGTCACTAGAGGACTTCCAGGTGTCTTGCTGGTTAGTTTCTCAACAATGTGCTTCAAAGTCAGAAGGACAAAAAACTTAATTTCAAACAATATTTTAGTAAGTAAAATAAGTACTTCAATCTTCTAAAAAATGTTTACTTTTAGTCAAGATTGGGGCAGATACAGTCTTGTCTGCTGGACCCAAAGTGGCTTAGCTATCCTGGCCTAATCGATCCTTCATTCACAAAATTCCTACGTAGCCAGAGTAAGATGGCATATTTTTGCACTGACCTTTGTTTAACCTGCTCTGAGAGTACCTCTAAACACAGGTCTCCTGGTTAGAGATAGATGTGGAATGCAAACAAAAACAAAGCCTCTGGCACCCTTGAAATGAAAGATGACCTTCTTTTTTTATTATTTTTGCATGATTTCAAAGTAAAAAATTTGTATAAGATCCATTCAGATGGCAAGTTGATTAATATCATGTATTTCCAAAGGCATGGTTTGTCTTCACAGATAAAATCAGATTTATGCTTAGACTAGGGAAAACCTGAAAAAGTTATTTTCCATGAGTTCTGTATTTGCTCTGTAGGGGACTAAATTGAACAACCCATAATATCAAAAGAGGACATAAAATAAAGGAAGTTTGAATCCATTACTCTCATGGTCATAAAAAGAAAGGGAAGAAAATTTTTCATAAATGTGCATAAATGATTATCCTTTATATTTCCATTAAATAAATAAATTACATATGGATGACATTAAAGTAATACTTCAATGTACTGTGGTTCTATGAAGAAATGTTACTCACTTTACAACATGGAATAAAATAAACAGGCTGTAAATAAACTCTGTAGAGGAGTATAATACTTTAATTCATCTAAGGACACTAATCCAAGAAAATATGTTCCACATCTACATGACAATGAAGAAAGTTTTCCTAGAGCAAATATGTATTGGCCATTATATGCAAAAATGTTAGGGTTTTTTTTTTTTTTTTTTGTCTCAGTTTTGGGTTTGGTGTAAGAAGAAATTCAGGCTTAAACGTAAAGTGAAGTATGTGGCAATGATGTAACAGGATTTGAGTGGAAACATTCAATTTACTTTTCTGATGTTTTTGTCTTCTTTTGAGTATACAGTAATTGCTGTGAGATATAATCATTGTATAGCCATAGTATATAGTCATTCCATAACTAGCAACTCAAACATATAAAGGAAAATTCATAGCTCTCCTTTACCTGTACAGCCACAGCTGCAAAGGATTTGCTTTTTTAAGGAACTGAAATAATTCTTAAGTCATGAAGTTGAAACTCAAGTTCATACCTCAATTTCCAAACAACCCTACAACCTACTTTCTTCCATTATGCATAATCAACAGATGACTAGTAAATAAAAGTTACTCTGGTTTTGATGAGCTCATCACAGAGAGCATAGCCTTAAAAAAGCAGACCCCCTCTATTTGTCTTGTTTTGCTTGTCATTTAGAGATTTGCCAAAAAGACACATGAAGATTTCCACTTGTGGAGAGAATTGCCTCACCTATAAGGAATCTCAGAGGAAGAGATTTGCTATTGCAGGGAAAATTCTTCTGAGACACTAAAAGAATCCTTTTTTTAGTGTATTAGTTGTAGTTGAGGAAGTTTTTGTGGGTACGAATCCAGCCCTCTAATTCTGTTTGCCTTTGAATTAACCGTAGAAGCTCCACTGTAATCTCGAATCTCTACCCATTCCCTAGTTTTGTGATTTCCCAAACATCTGCTGGGGACTTTGAAACCACTACATTCATTTTCTTATGAGCTAAGCTGCAATTTAACTCAGGTCTCTGAAGATGAAAGTCTAGGAAGCCTCTGCAGAGGGCAGGACACTTTCCAAATCAGTTCTCAGCTTGTGGAGCTGGGAACAGCTGGGTTGGGAGGGCTCGTTGCTTCCAGCTCCCTGACAGACATCTGAGGAACCCCCATTTTTCTTTTTTTTTTTAACTACACCTACTTCCTGAGGCAAAGGGCATATCCATATGTCTGAAAAACCCTGAAAGAAACCTGAAATTTGTGAGGTTGTTGGTTTTTTTCAGCAAACTATTTGAGGTCTGTGTGTGTTACAGAAATGGGAATTTCCTACAAAAGCAGGAGAACTAGAATCTGTTCTTCTTCTTCTTCTTTGTAGATGTCATACTTCTTGCTAAGTCATAAGTCCTCCTAGTCAGTTTTAAAACTTGCATGGAAAAGAAGTTTATAAAAATGATACCAATAAAACAGAAAGCTTTAGGTTTAAAGTATTTCTGGACATGGTCGTTTAAGGAACAGGTTGATTCCAAAACTAAGTATATTAATGTCAGTGAAATTTTCCATAGAAAGATGTCCCCAAGCCTAGCATAACTCTCAGACAATAAATACCTCAGATTAAGGAATCAACCTTAATCTTGGGTTAAGATTAAGAAGCCCAGACTGAAGTCAGCTCTGTCTACGATTTGGAGACTTTCACAAAGTGTGTGACACAGTCACCAGACTTTATAAGGCAGCTCTCAGTCTGTTTTAACAAACTCCTTGGAAAGAGGGCTTGTTTTTTAATGTGGAAAAAATGTAGAATGTAAAACCTCAAATATTTTCACCAGACAGAACTCACATTCCTTGGCCAGCCCAGCTGGAAGTTATTGTCAAGGCTGCTGTTTCTCAAAAGATTCAAGCAGAAGGAAAAGCCTTATTCTGGCATTTTTTAGCACCTGTACAGTGGAGCCCTGATCCATGCCTGTGGCTCTTTGGTCTGACATATGACTCCTTGGGAACATACAAGTAAATAATATTTAATGGTAATCTCACAAATAGTCCCTTTAGGGCCACAGCTAATATAGAGCTCTTAAAATTAGGCATGCGCTCAATTATAAAGTTATTATTGAATTAGAGACTTTGGAGGCTGAAAATATGATTAAGGAGTATTCCAGATTGACAAAAGCCCCCAGATTAAATGTTAAGGGCTTTTTTTCATACAATGCTCAGACATATCATATAATTTTAGAATATTATTTTTGTTTTTAATAAGCTTGTAAGCTATAAAGTTGAAAATGTCTTCACATGGAGTTTATGAAAGAGTATGCTTTTCAGATTTCAAAGAAAAAGGGAAGTCTGCAGTCAGTGTGTTAAGAAATCCAGATATTTTTTTCCAAACATTTTGTTTTTCTTAGTCTAGAGCTTTTTAGGTTAAGCTCCAATTAATACATTATTATTCAACCAGAGTATTAAATGAGGCAATGTTGACTTAACCTTCGTGTAACTTTATGTTTCATGACAGTTATCCCAAAAATTAATTAGCTCTTCTTGACAAAGCAAATTGATGATGTAAGTGGTGCTAGAAGTAACACTTCAAGTGGAAGCTACTCAAAAATCCTGTGAAGTGTTACCATAATTAAGTGCCAAAAGTGTTACTGTAATTAAGTGCTGAAGTTGGCTGTGGCATGAGCCGACCTTGGTATTGACACAGGAGCTGCGCCCACATGCCACGGATGTGATCGCTGCCTCGGGCTGAGCCTGTGTAGGATTGCCTGCTCCTCGATGGAATTTCAACCCAGTAGTGGAACTGTAATCAGGGCTGGCAAACTGCTGCATGGTACAGCTTGTTGAAAGCAGCTCTGCAGAGTTTCATACCAAAGTAAAAGGCATGATGCAGCTAAGGTGTTGGGACGACAGGAACAGAGGGAATAGGAGGGGCAGTGGATTGACCAACTTTCCTAGGTTACCTGAGCTATCAGTGGAGAGACAGTGGCGCTGCTAGAGGCTTTGGGTAGGCTGTTTCGTGCTGGCTCTCCTCAAGGTCCATGGTGAGAAGCCAAGCAGAGCAAATAGCAAATGTAAGGAAGACCATGGACGCCTGAAAGAGCATCATAGGAATAACTTCTACCTCTACATCAGCACTTGCAGCTACATCTGACCCCTTCCAGAAAATGAATGTACTCTCTTTGTAATCTTGATGTCTTAATTAATAACTAAGCCTCTAAAATGTGCAAACAATCTTTAATTTTATGAAGCTTTGAGAAAGATAATCCTGGATGAAAGCAGGTCTTTATAAACAAGTCCTCTCTTTGCCTGAAGGATACTGTGTATTTCACATAAGAATGTTATTTGTAAAATTGGTTCTGGTCCAAATATAGATACATAAGCATGTGCTTAAGCTTAATGAGCTCCACAATGTGCTTACAGGTAAATGCGTGTTTAAACACATTGTTGAAAAGAAAGAAAAGAATACTGAAGCAGAATCATGGGGCTCATTGGACTGAAAAAACAGCCAAGGGGTGCAATGCAGTTACTTGTCACCTGAAAGTATTCCTGTTGTTGTTCACTACTGGCTCTTACCATCCCAGTGGAAAAGCTGACTTGGCTGTGGAGGCAATTAGACAGGGCTGAAATCTGCTTTACCTTCTTATTCTCTTTTAGCAAAGTGCAAATGGAAACATGGCTCTGAAATAAGTATTTTCTTTAGTTTTTATTCTAGGCATGATTAGAATTTTTACCTTTTTTTCTGACTCATTACACATGTATGTAAGCTAAACATGCAACTGTTGGAAGGGAAGTACTTTTTTCTGGTTGTATAGAATATTGACTTTGCACTGAAAAAAATCAGACTCCTTCAGAAACAGAAGATATTCATCTGAGAACCCAAACTTTTCTATTATAAGTTCTCTTCTTTTATTTTTTTAACGAAAGTCAATTTTCTACAGAAAGTTAATATTTGTGAGGGTTTTTGCACAAAAAAAATCATTTCTTCACATATTTATACTTTAGAAAACTACATGAGCACACTATTTTCTATCTGATTTATTGCTGAGGCAAAGCAGGTATAAATAAGACAGTCAGCACATGTCTTGGTATTGTCACTTGGATCTTTGATAACTTGGATCCTTCAGGATCCAATATGTGGATATATATAGTATCAGTCATTCACTGTCCTTTCCAATAAAAGGACTTGGGATTATTAAATGCAGCTGGAAGGAGATAGGTTCAAATCCCTCTAAAAGGGGGCAGTTGTTCACTTCACTTCACTTCACTTCACTTCACTTCGCTTCACTTCACTTCACTTCACTTCACTTCACTTCACTTCACTGTGAGTTAAGTGATGATGCTCATTTCTGCAGAATGATGTAGATTTCTAAGGTTTCCAGGATTTGAAGGAATGACTAAATAAATCCACTTCATTTAATTCTTCTGAATGTTAGTAACGATGTATAAGTTGAGTCTGGTTCAAGAAGACCAAGCGACAAATGGTTGGAGGATGAGAAAGCATTCATGGGAGTTATCCTACATGTTGGGACTTCTTTCCCCTAGCATTCTTTATTGTCAGATGCTGGCATTAGCAGCAGTGAGAAGGGATACTGCACCAGATGAGCTCTCTGATCAGTACCTGTGCCCTTTAGCACACTGGTGTTCACTGCAGTGGTTTATATGGCTGCAAACCCTGATGTGTGAAGCACCTCTTGAAGAGACCTCAGTTCTCACTGCTATGTGTTAGGGCTGACACCACTCAATACCCAGCAAACCAGACTTTTCTCACTTGAGTTAGAAATACCTGTGCAAATCCTGCCTCCTGCAAACAAGACATTGAGACTCAATTCAGTACTTTTCAAAATCCAAAAGAGGGGACTGAAAATAACACAGATTTTACCCAGAAAGGAGGGGAAAAAAAATGCCAAAACAAACGTTTTAGAAACTGCAATTTTTAAATTAGGAGATGGAAAAGGAAAATGTCAGAAAAAGGTATTGCTAATCATAAGGTTTTGCATTGTAGGTAAATGCATCCCGTCAAGAAACCAAGCTGATGGAAGAGTGTGACCAACTCATTGAAATAATCCAGCAAAGACGGCAAATAATTGGAACCAAAATCAAAGAAGGAAAGGTAATAGCTTTTCTTCTTTAGATCACAAATAGGTCAACATTGTTTCCTTTTGATTGAAGCTTTTTTTGACTGCAGATATTATTGGTAGATATTTGTAAAAGTCCTTATGCAGTCCTTGGCTACTGACTGATACTTTCACATAAAGAAGCATGAAATCCCTGAAGATTGGTATACTAGGCTTCAACTGTTTATTTGGTATTTCTCTTACTACAGGTGATTATGGATTTTAAGGATAAAACCAGCAAAGTTATCATGATCAGTAAATGACAAAATAAGTCACTTAATGTTTCCTTCACTCTGTTATGTGCCTGACAGTATTTCCCCCAAAGTCTTAACTTTCACAAAATGTCACAGCATATAGAATCATGTCTTGCAATTATCTCCTTTTCTTTTCTAGTTACTTTAACTTTTTATTCAAATACTATCACATAAAAACTTTGTTCCAGTCATTGTCATTAATGAGAATAGGAAGTCTTAATTTACTTACAAAAAAATATATTCAAAAGTGTGCAAGAAATTCAATTAGGCATTTCTAATTCCCAAAGTTCCGTGATTATTAGAAGCAAGCACATTGAGCAGGAAAGATCTCTGATACTCAAGTTTCAAGATATTTTGCTAGCTAACTGTTAATTCAGAAATGCATTAGAGTTGAATTAATGTTTTTATTTTCTAGGTACAAGGTGTTCACTCTTTAACTCCTAAACTAAGTCAGATATTCATTCTGCTTGTGTGGGAAAAGCTCAGGAAAGGTATAAAGTCAAGGGCAGGTTAAATGGTTCATGTGGCTGTCAAGATATTCCAATTAACTTGAAATGAAAAGCCTGTAGGCAAGGGCTAACTTAAACACGTTTGAAACCACAAGTCCTGTACACTGTGTGGAAAAAAACCCTGAATTTCCTTATGCTGTTAACAAAATATCATTCCCTTCAAATGAAATAGATTGCCTTCACTTTTGTTTCAGCTCTTTTTCTCTATGAAGAGAGACCAGGTATGCTACCAATGAAGTAGAAAACTTACCATTCATTTGGATTTGTGCAATATACACATTGTTTTTAAAAACTCTGTTGCTTGCAAAAATGTATGCTAATTTCTATTAGCATGGAAGATTTGTAATACAATTGATTCCAAATTTATTTGAATAGAGCTGTTTTCAGAATTTGTCCCCATTCTTTGTTCTTTGAAAGTTGTATCAGTGGAGGACCAGTCAAGGTCTGGAATGCTTTGACACAAATGTGGTGTGTGTTGAAAGATTTCAAGGTCTCAAGAGACCTTGAAATGCCACAGGAAGTTCTGCCCAAAGTATCTTCCTTTTCGAGGGCCTATGGCTATGTCTTTCGGTAAGGGAGAACTTGATAAATTTCTCTTTAGGACTGTAGGTGTGGCTACAGAGATAAAAACACAAGACTAAGCTCTAGGTGTGCTTGCAAGTCTGCAGGTTCAGTTACACAAGTCTGAACACCCTGTGCAGCTCCATACTTAATCTCACCTATTACCCAAATCCTATAAAATCCCACACAACCTGTGACAGGAAAGAAGCAAATATTAACTAGGTAAGACAATCCTAGGACAGATGTCATTCCTACCATTGTAGAAGTGGGTGGGGACTGAGTGAGATGAGACTCAACCGTTTTCAATTTATCATCTTCATCTTCTTGAAGATACAAGAAAGAATCAATCAAGTGAGAAATATAGTTCATATATAGACATCACAAATCATGACATGCCTTCTACTGCAAAAAACTCACAAGTTAACATTCTTTTCAGTTCACTGTTTGCTTGTTAATTAGTAAATAAAGAGATGAGCTTCTTAACACTGAAGTGAACCTTTCCCTGGTTATGCTGGTGTAGACTGAATTGTAGTTTCTGTAAATCCACAGTTACAGGAAACATTGTAGCATTAGTTCGTCCTAGAAGCTGATCCACTCTTTAGCATTTCCAAAATCCTTGCATTCCCAGCATTTTCATCTCTTTCTTTTTCTATCTTTAAAGATATACAATTATATGACACAAATAATTTGGCCAGTATCTTTTATGGAAAGTTTTTTGAAAATGGTAATTTTGCTACTTATTTCTGTTGTCAGATAGCTGCACTAAGATACTCTCATCACTGCTTAGGATGCAAATATATCTGCAAGTCAAATCAGCAACTTCATAGCTTGTGACCTAATTCCTGAGACTGGGAATGTTATCTTGATTATAAATTTGGACCTTTCTGCCAACCCGCTTGGTTGTTAGTTTCCTCATTTTGCATGTAACTGGGTCTTAATGTGGCTTTCTAAACTCCAGAATTATTTAACTTCCTTCCTATGTCTTACTCCTGTTCAAACTATGATCCTGAAGTGATAACATGGGGAAGGGCTTCCAGACCTTTCAGGAACTATTGTTCCTGAAAGTTTTGTTAGCCAACATTGTCTTTAAATGGAAGACTGTGCCCTTCCCTAACCTTTCAGCTAATGATTACAGTCACATCTACTGTGTTTATCTCAGCACATATGTTTGCAGTAATAATAATCAGCTCTGCAGCACTGCTGTGCTTTTGTCCAGTTAAAAATATCCAACAAGAAAACACCCTCTTTTACTTAAAGCACATAATGAGGTCAGGTATGTATTATTAACAGAATTGAACAGACTTTTTCTGTTAACTTTTATTTTCAGTTTTTTCTTCTTATGAAACTCGCCTAAGTAATAGGAAAAAGGTAGTTAATCTATAAGTAGTCTTTAACACAAATCTCAGAATTTCAGGGAAATGGTTACCTAAATAGACCTTAGTTATCATGTAAGCAGAAATTAACAGGAAATGACGTTCCTTCTGCTGGAAAATAGGCCAGCTGTGCTTGTTTTGGCTCTCCCCTGTTGTTTTCCATGTGGAAAATATTCAGGCAGAAAGGCTGTGCCTGTCCCTTATTAAAAATGTTACATGGCTAAATGGAGTTCACCACAAAGCTTGTCACCAAGGCCATTCATCTTAACTCCTCCTCTGCCCAGCTTTGCCTCTGAATTGCAAACCCAGTCTTGATTTGTGACTTTAGAGACATGACTGCTTTCCTGTGTTTCCACTCAAGGTGGTGAGGTTGAGAAAACTGGCTCAGCAGATCGCGAACTGCAAACAGTGCATTGAGCGCTCGACATCCCTCATCTCTCAGGCTGAGCAGTCACTGAAGGAGAATGATCACGCTCGCTTCCTGCAAACAGCTAAAAGTATCACTGAAAGGTAAAGGAAACATTCCTCTCAAGAAAAAGAAAAAACTCGCTTTTAGGCAGCTGGGTTGTCATAGTCGCTGTATTGTCTTGTCACATCAGAGGTGTGGTCAGAGGCAGGGGAGTAGTTGACATAATTCCCCCAAAATGCTACTTTGTGCTATACCAGAGTGGGAAGAACCTTACCGTAATGCTAAATCAAAACATCCCTTTGAGAGAAGATAGTAGTCAAAAAAGGGTGCAAATTAGGAGTTACAGCAATAACAGCGTGCACAGGTGAGAGAATGGTTGCCAAACAGATGTTTGATGTTAAACACACTTAAAAAAATGGGTTTACAGCTGAAATTCCTATTCCATGAAAAATTATAAGATTGAGAAAGAAATTAGGTAGTAAGTACATACCTTAGAAGAAACTGGGAATGATTTTAATGGATTCATATTCTTCATAAAATAGCAAGCTACAAGATAATAAAATGTGTAATTTTGTAAACCTGCACCATGCAGGTTTGCATCTTGAAGAGATGGAGACTCAACAGTCCAGAGGTTTGTAATTTACAGCACTTGTAACTTGGATACATGAGTGCAGGGAATTTCTACTCCTTTCAGGATCCTGGCTCCTCTTCAGCATGCCAGATACATCAAGAATCATGCTACCAGAAAATTTGGTGTGGTTTTCAGTGCAATGCTGTGAATGCTGAAACATATCTGTTGAGTTCCAGCAGGATTTTCTGATGAAAAATATTCAAATATTCTGCTGGAATATCAGCTGTTTAGAAATCAGAATTTTTTTTTTTTAAATTAAAGTTTTAAGAAAGGAGATTATAGAAACAAAGAAAGACATCAAAATGATGATCTTATTTTTTAAATAGTTACTTTTTTAATATAGTCATTTATTTTATTTCTGGGTTCACATTACATCTTTACATTTTCCAGCCAATTTCCCAGAAATCCAAAACATGAAATTCCCTGCTCCTATTACATATTTTTTTAAGTCTTTCACTTACTCTGGTGTGCTGCATCAGTCTTCATCAAAGATAATTAACAATTTATAAATAAGCTAGCTACACTGAGTTGCCCATTACATATTCAGAGAATTGAATATCAGTTGAAAAAGGCAAGGCAATGGGTTATATATTGTCTCTCAGACTGTGGTTTATATCCTGTCACCAAGCAACATTGTGACATCCCAGCTGAAGCCAGTAGTAAAACTACAACGAGTATCAAAAGCTGAAGGTGAGTATTTTTTCAGTATTCAGCAGAACCAGCAGTAGTACAGAAACTTTTGGAGACTCAGGGCTTTCTAACTGACTACCTTCTTCCTAATTTTGCCCTAAACCTGGAGAAATACCACAGAATACTCAGAGAATTTTGAACTTGTAAGCACAAACAGTTGCATCATAAACACAATCACAGGAGAGACGCTGGGCGAGCAGAAATGAGACAAGCTGACATATGTGCCCAATCAAACTTAATTCTTGGCTATCACAGATTGCTCTCTGTAATCAGATGTCTGAGAATACCCTGAAAATCAGAGAATCATTCCAAGCAGTGAACAAAAACAAGGAAAAAAAAAAACACCAAGCAGACAAATTGCAAATGGAAAAAGAGGCTAAATGGAATTAATAAATTATTCCTCACAAGTAACTCTCTTAGTTCTCATGTGGTGAGCAACATTTTGTTTGCTTTTAGATCACTCATGTAACAGTCTCACCAGGGCTCTGAGCTCCAGCAGCTAAAGCAGTCTCCTGAAATCTTGCTCATTGCATTTCTTCACCCACGCATTTCAAAGTAATTGCAGTAAAATATTTTCTGTTGTAAGCACAACAGGTAACTGCACAAGAAAAGTCATTATACACACTCTGATGATTAAGTTGTGCATTATTTACAGAGGGTGAAATGCATTTATCCTAGAAAAACCCTTTCCAATCAAGTGCAGTGTCAGTGTTTACAGTGTAAACAGTATACAGAATTACAGAATGAAATTCAGTCCTCTGAACCTAATATGGTGACATGGTGTCTGAAATTTTGAATTGTTGATCTCACCAATAACTGTCTGTAACACATGTAAATACAGAGCACCTTTTGCATATGCCCAAAACAGGGCATATATGTGTATTTATACATATATATACATTTTTATATATATAAATCTGTCGTCCTAGGTCTACTTTAAACTAAGTTCTACATCCACTAAGTTATACATCCACAGTTGCAAAAGAAATAATGCTGAAAACTGTGTAACAAGAATATTGACCAGCAAACCTCCTCAGCTCAGTTTCTGAAAACTATACTGAAGACAATGAGATGTACAGCTCTGATTTTGACTTTTCTTATTGTATTTTCTGAACATACTACACAAAAAATATACAAAAAAAATAGTCCTTAGTAAATATTTGTCCTGGAGTAATTTCAGTCCTGTCTACAGAAAAAAAAAAAAAAAAATTGGGGAAATTTTAAATTGAAGCAATCAAATATTTTGATCAGATGTATCATGCGTCACAGATTTTAGATTGCACACATAGTTGTCTGTTTACCTCTAAACTGAAACATTTGCCCAATTTCTGTTGTATGGCATAAGGTTTAGTGAACTTTCTCCTTAAACAAGTCAAAGTTTCTATAAACTCATCTAGTATTCAGCTCTCCAGAAATATGCATTTTAAGAAACCAGGCTGAAGGGTCTGAAAAATGCTTCCTGATAGTGTTTTTCTCGTGAAAGTTCATCTCTTTATATCAGTACATCTGGACAGAGAAATGTGAATATAGCCCTTGAAATGAGGTAGGCGAGGAAACTTTACAGTTTTGGAGGAAATATAAATATGCACACATGCATTGCAGGGAAAAGCCTTTTAAAATAAACCATGCTGACATCTATTTGTTTTATCTCCCTCCTGTGCCTTTTGAAGTTAACAGCAGCATGCTGTGGTGAACAGCTGAGGAGGTGTGGGGACTGCACCAAGCCCTTGGGACAGCAGTGCCAAGGCGTGCCTGGAGCAGAAAACTGCTTGGGAAAACAAGGGTTGGGGAAGATGCAGCATCTGTCAGGATTGCTTAAAACACAGCTAATTATAGTGCTCTTTCTTCTTTGGTTCAATGGGTGATTAAAAAGAAGAATCCAAGAGATATTGTTGCAAGAGATTTTGTTAAAATCTTATCTGACTCTGTACGTTAGGCCTAAGCTCAATGAAAAAAAAAAATGAATTATTGGAGATCTTGCTGTCAAAAATAAAAGTGGCAGGAGAAGTTCCTAACTTAAACCATATATATAAAGTACATATAAAGGATTTTATCAAGCTTTTTGAGAAGCTATATCAACAATATTGATCAGGTCCACCTTGCTATGAAAGTCATTGTGTCTTGAGTGCTAAAAGACATTTTTTTTTATTACAGGGTTTCCATGGCTACTGCATCCTCCCAGGTTCTAATTCCTGAAATTAATCTCAACGATACTTTCGATACTTTCGCACTTGATTTTACCAGGGAAAAGAAATTGTTGGAATGCCTTGATTACCTTACAGGTACTTTTATTTTTTTCTTGAGATGCTACAATTATATATTCCTCATAAAATAATAGTGATAGGATTTTCTTCAGTTCTCCCTGTGGTTGTAACTTTGGCTGATTGCCAAATGCTCACCAAGTCACTCTCACTCCATCTCCTCAGTAAGGGGAGAAAATAAGATGAAAAGCTCATGGGTTGAGATAAGGACAAGGAGATCACTCAAGAATTACTGCTACAGGCAAAACAGACTCAACTTGGGGAAGATTAATGTAATTTATTGCAAATTAATTGTAAAAGTAGGACACTGAGAAATAAAAATAAGTCTAAAATAAAACCTTCCCCCACTCCATCTTTCTTGGGCTCAACTTCACTCACTGCTCTTCTACTTGCTCCCCACAAAGTGGTACATGGAGATGAGGAATAAAAGTTGTGGTCAGTTCATCACACATCATCCCTGCCACTCCTTCCTCCTAGTGTCCTTCCTCTACTCTGGCATGGGTTTTCTCCCACAAAATGCAGCTCTTCATGAACTTCTCCAATATGGGCCCTTCCAACAGGTGCCATTCTCCAACAACTGCTCCACAGTGGGTCCTTTCTGCCAGATAATTCTTCAAGAGTGGACTGCTCCAGTGTGAGTCCCCCATGGGCCACAATTCCTGTTAGAAACCTTTCTACTGTGTGGTCCTCTCTCTGGAGGCTGCAGCTTCCTCCAGGGCGTATCACCCTGCTCCAGTGTGGGTTCTGTACAGCTGCAGGTAGATATCTGCTTCACTGTATTTTTCTGTGGGCTACAGGGGAACAGCCAGCGTCACCATAACCTTCACCACAGGAGGCAGGGAATTTCTGCTCCAGCACCTGGGGCACCTCTCCCCCTCCTTCTTCACCAATCTTGACATCTGCAGGGCTGTTTCTATCACATTTTCTCACTCCTCTCTCCCCTTACTGCTGCACAGTCTTTCTTACCCTTTCTTTAAAATGCTATCACAGAGCACGAGTGATGGGCTCAGCTTTGGACGGTGGCAGGTGTATCTTAGAACTGTCTGTGTCTGATACTGAGTCAGCTCCTGATCTTTTCTGACAGTTATCCCTTGCAGCCCAGCCACTTCCAAATCAAATACACTCTCCCTCTTAATCCTGAATATATTACCTCTAGTAGTCTGAGAATACCCCAGGAAACATTAGGTGCTTCAAACAACTGGGATGCATTTCCTACCTCCTCTCCTTGCATTCAACAGAGTGTGAGGAAGTAGGACTGAGAAATGGTTAAAAAGCTACTGCAGGAGAGTGAAGTGAAAGAACAGCTGGAGCTCAGCCTGGAGCAGCAGAGGAGAGAGAGCAGGGACCAAACCCTATTTCCTAGGAGATGAATGCTCCAGGTGTTACCCTCTCCCTTGGGGCTGGCTCCTTGCTGCAGCAGACTGCTGCCTGGCAGAGTTCCCATCAGCAACCAGAAGCTGTTCAAGCAATCAACATCACAGGCTCAGCAGTGAAAGACATTTTCTCATGTCAGTGACACTGTGTATTTCCCTCATCACAGAACTGGAGGATCTGGCTGTGTCTGGAACTAGAGAGTGTGGTGTGCTCTGAGCCAGGCTGTGGGGTGGGCTCTCCACACAGCAGAGCCCCACCTCGCCTAACTGAGATCTTTGGCCTGAGGAAGCCCACAGGATTAGACCCTTACTGAAAGCCTGAGTAATGTGCAGTCTCAGAGTGTACAATGACTCACAAAGAGAAACAAATTACTGTAATTTAGGGTGTTTTGATTTCAATGCCAGAATTAGAACAATTCATTCCAGCTCAACTGAAAACAGAAGAGATGTGGTAGGATTTTATTTTGCAGGATCTTTAAGCATCTGCTGTTAGCAGCAAGAATTTGCAATGAAAGGCACAAACCAGTGCTAGAAAACATTGGAAAATACTTCCTGGGTCCATTCACTTGTCCCAGTTTTCAGAGGATATACTTGTGTTAGTTCAGGAGAATGTGAGGTTGTGAGTCTCCTCATTGCCAACCACTATCTTTTCCAAGCAAAGGAGTGACTTCTGGCTTTTTTTCAGAGGAAAGGCTGAGAAAGTTAGGGTTGTTCAGCCTGCAGAAGAGAGGGCTCCAAGGAGACATCACTGTGGTCTTTTAACACTTAAAAGGTTTATTTTGTGTCTGTTGAGAAAGGACAAGGGATAATGGATCTAAAGCAGAGGAGGGTAAGTTCAGACTATATAAAAGGAAAAAATCTTCAAAATGAAGGTGGTGAGATATTGGAACAGGTTGCCAGAGAGACTGTATAGGTCCCATCCCTAGAAACATTCAAGGTCAGGTTGGACAGAGCCCTGAGCAACCTGTCCCTGGTCACTGTCACTGGGTCAGGAACCTTTAAAGGTTCCTCCCAATCTGCAATATTCTCTGATTCCATGATTTTGTGAATAATGAATAGATTAATACTGGGAACCATGCACAGGACAGCAGCACTCTTGCCAGATGGAGCTGTGGAGTTCTTGCCATATCTAAAAGAGAAGTTATATCTGCAAGGAATTTCTTTATCACTGTGTGACATATGGATAGAATCGGTGTCTAACACATATTCAAGTAAACAAAACAAAACAATAATGTGATAAGAGTAATTTCAGCTTCTTATACAGTACCAGTGAAATGTTATGGTGTCTGCCTCTCTCCAAATTGCAGGAATTTTGCCATCTTATTGAGACTTCACCCCATATATATAAAAGTCCAAGGAAATTAAAGGAGAGATTAAAATAAAAAACAGACTCATTTTCCTTAATTTAGCAATCTACCTCTAAAAGAATCAGTCTCACCTTCCTTTATGGTCAAAGAAGAGAAATAACCATCTCATTTTGAGGCACATATATCGAGGCAGTTGACTCCATTCTGCAGTTGTCTATTTCTCCCAGTTGTCTCCAAACAGAGGAGAGCTATTAAAATGCCCATAGCTGTGGTTTAGATCTGTAAAGTTACATGAGGTGAATTCTGTCTTGAAGTCTGTTCCTGCCTCTCTCAGGTCTTCTCTCCTTTGTACATCATATGTCAATATTATCAGCCTAATTGCTGTACACTGCAGAAAATAAAGGTTATATCTGTACCAAAATGAAGGGTTGTCTTGCTACAAAGATATTTCTGTGATCCATCATGATGACTGTGTCATTTATAAAACTCCTTCTCTGTCTTTTTCCTAACTCATCCATAGTCTCAAAAGATTGCTCACAATGCAGTCTAAGGAAACTTGCATATATATCAAGTATTTTAGCTGCTTTTTTCCTAACAAACCATTTTTATCCTTGCCCTTGATGTCCAGTGAAAAACAGTTCTAACTGGCTTTTCTTCACATTAATAAATAACATATGGCTGCAGTGGCAAAATGCAAAGCACGTGTCCAAATTATCTGAGCATAAAATGCAACCTATGCAGACCATTAAAATACATTTATGTAAATATATGCATATAGGTATACATGAGATATAGGTATGTATATATATATATACATATGTATATAATCCCAAGAGTAAAATGCATTTGATTATTCTCTGCTGTTGTCCAGAAACTCCAGGGAAAGATTTTTATTACTCCTTTCAGACTGGTGGATGGAATTTTCATGGATCATAAACTGAACACTTTGTGACAGAGTGAATTAGGCTTTACTTTTATCACATTTCACAGTTAAGTAAAACGAAGACCATTTGTACATGCTAGTCATAGATCTATGATGTGAATTAAGTGAAGAAGCCTACCTTATGACTATCATCTGTACTGCTTCTGAACAAAATGTCAAAACCTAAATTCCAGTTTCATTATTTCTGCTGTCAGTTGCTTTTGAAACAATTGACCTTGGCTGTCTCCTGGAGACTCTTTTCTCCTTTGGTTCTCCCCACTATAATATTTGTCAGATCTTCTTCATCCTCCATCTCCCCAGCCCTATCTTTCTTTCTTCCTAGGCTATTTCTTTACTGAAGAAATAAATTTAACTAGTTTGCTCTTATCATTTACATACATGTCTGTCCAAAGCTTCTGCTATCCAAATGAAATCTGTGACATCTTTCTGAAAGTTGCCAGCCAGACATTGAGATATCAAGCTCAGTATATTGAAACAATATAATTTTAATCTTCATCTGACTGTTCTATTCTCTGTATATATAGCCTTGATGTCTTTTGAAAGCATTCTTATCTTAACAGTTGCTCAAGTTCTTCATCTGGAAACCATCTTTTTTCTAAACATGTATCTAGCTAGATCCAGGCAATACATATGGCTTGCAAACTCTCTGCACAATATTACTGTCATAAGGACTTCTTTTGTTCATTGTGAATCAAAAATGCTTGGTTTGTGTCTTAATACTTTGAAATCAATTGCAGGAACATCCATTCTTTGACCTTGCAATTTGCCCTACTTCAGAAATCCCGTCCAAAACAATGATCAGTTTTCTTCATCCATCACTTCACCTATGACTGCACAAAGAAATATGTATTGCCTAGCATATGCCAGCAATTTTTTCACACAGAAACAACTTCGTTCTGGAAACTCTTCACAACCTGTCTCACTGCTTAACTCTTTCAGCACTGAAAGATCAAAGACCAATTCCAGACAGCACTGAGTTTCATGCTTTGGGTGTAATCTCTTCTCATTCTGTTAGTTTTGAGCAGTCCTGGTCTGCTCAAAGACTTGCTGGAGATGGTTTATATGCATGACCAAGCCTTGGTACTAGCTGGCACATGACAAGTTAATAATACATAAAATTTGTATCCACATCTGATGTAACTGTGCCTTTCAGATTCCTCCATGCTCATTCAGCCCAGTGTCATGATACAAGATGGAATCAATAATGAGTATCTAAAAAGAGAGGTTCAGAGCAGCTTCTGCAACTCCCTGAGGGTCATACCAGCAATATGGATATTTCTAGCAGCATTAACTCAAGCAGATTGCTTAGGTCTTCTTTTATGTCTTGGTACTCAAAATCCATAAGGAATCTTTACATCTTTACAAAGTCAATCACTGCATGACAGCAGGGAGAGAAAAACTGAGCAAACAAAATTAATTTGAGGTGGTTTTAGTCAATCTCTGTGACCTTGTGCTGAGAGGATTTAGATAGAATCTCAATCTACACCCAGGAGGCCCTGCATTAATGCTGGAATTCACCAGAGGGAGGTGTCAATGTCCCTAAACTGCCCCTCAGGTGTGTAGACCTTGTGAGATGTTTGTTCTGCTTCTGAGCAAAAGCCACACAGGTGACACAGAAAGCAAGGTGTGTTAAACTCAGTGGGTTAAGAGGCTGTAGTGATCCTCGTGAGATCAGTTACTCCTGAGAGCAAATTTAAGAAACTGCCTTTCTAATACTAGTGCTTTTCAGGCATTTTAGGTGTGATTACTGGGTTTTAAGTGTGTTTGCTCAGTTTTTAGTCGAAATGAAGTAAAACAGTTTTCAGCAACAATTTTTCTGTCTTGTGAGAGAGTGTTGATTTACAAAAGCTGGTGAATGAAAGTCTTGAGTGTCTGAAGCAGTTACCACTCCCAGATTTTCTCTGATCCTCTATGGAGAAGTGCATTATGTCTTCCAGTGCTGTGCTGGAAGCATGCTGGGCTCTCTGGAACAGTGGTGAGGCACTCAGTGACCTGAGTCAGGAAGGGGAAATTGCTGGTGCAGCCTTGAGATCACTGGAGCCTTTGAGGAGCTTTCCCTGTGGCTCAGAGCCCTGTAACAGTACTGGTGAATTCAATAACCAAACCACACACTACCAAATGCAGTACTGAAGCTAACTGATTGAGGCCAATCTCTCTAATTGCATTACAAATTAACTCTCTCTAAAGGAGTATGTGCTGTGGAATGATGAATTTGCAGTCAGATGGCTACATTATTTTGTCATAACAAAGCATCTGAATGTAGAGTTGCCTGCCTTTCTGTCGGAGAAGCAGGTGTATTTGTTTTGTTCTGAGTGGTTTATGAAATGAGTGTTGCCAAAGAGATGAATTCATGCAGTATAATCTCAGGTGAATGTGGGTTAATCACAAGAGCCAGGGAAAATATGTCTTTCTTAGGTCAAATGTCTTTCAGACCTTTTCATTACATGAAGGCCTGTAGATTTCCAGATATAAGGCCAGGTGTTCATACAAAGAGCAAACTTAGGATGCCATTTTCAAAGAAGCTGAAGATGCTTAGGTGTTACTGAAATGCAGTTTACAGTTAATTAACCTTCAGTAATTTATGCTTTTCATAAATTAATACTTATTTTCTGTGTTGAAATAATAACCAGCACATTTCCCAAGTAAAATATTTTGCTATTGGGTGCAGGAGATGACAGAAGAAAACTTCAGTTGAATGCCATCAGACAAATAAAAATGGATCTACTTATATATTTGTTATTAACACTTGTTCCAATTTTTGTTTGGCCTTTGAAGGACAGCAAAATATTGACATGAAACCTCAGCTAGGAATAAATAAACATTTAAAAGCTCCAGTGATTGTTCTACAAGATATATTTTTGAAACATTGCTGATAGTACCATTAATATTTTCAGAAAACTGTGGACCTTTTTATTTCCCATATTTTGATTGTATTTTTCTCACAGATAGCTGTTCTTATTTGAGTTTATTTCTATTGATTTTTATTAATACCCTTCTGTCCCAAGGATTTTTATTAATACCCTTCTCTGACAAGTTAAAAAAAAACATTGATAGGCTTCTGTGATTCAATATTTAGGGCATCACAAATCATGGTCATATCATGGAACACATTTGAACTTTTCCTCATGGCCCTTGATTAAAAGAGGCTGCTTGGGAATCTGTCTGCACTTTAATCCTTGGGAACATACATCAGTAAACCTAGTAAGCCTAAACATGATCTATAAAAATTCTTGATGGGAAAAAAAATAGATGCTTCATAAAAATAAGATGTTGCAAAAATAAGGGTGGAATTCCTTCAGAGGGACTTTTTTTTGAGGCTATTATTTGTGGCTATCAGAGGATAAAGACCTGACAGAAAAAATAGCCCAAAACGAAACCACAAACATTCATGGTTGCTTTCCTTTTCCTTTAATACAGGCATAGTTTGGTTGTTTCAGCTTGAGTGCTCTCCTTGTTCACCCTGTAACAGCTGGGAGAAACACTATTAAGGCACAGGATTTGTGATTTTTCTTTTCATGATGTGACTTGCAGGGAAGATGATTTGGAATGAAGCTCCCACTGAGATAAGCATGCAGGAAGATCCCTCAGTCTTTCAAAAAGTCTTTGTTATTTAGGTGTTTGGCATTTTAAAGATTACAAACAAGAAAATTTAGATCCCAGTAACTTGCTTCAAGTTTCATTTATTTAAATAGGTCTTTAAAACAAACTCATGTGTTAATACGGAAAAAGATTGTATATCTTGCTACACGAAGACCTTGCTTGTTGATTAGGAAAAAAAAAAGAGAGACAGAGGGCTCCTGGGTGATTATTTGCTTGTAATATTCATACAGTCATTATGTTATGATCAGAACTCTTTTTTTTTTAATGATGAAAAATTGGAATTTTATAAGCAGCAGAAATTATACTTATTAGAAAGGACAACCAGGAGATGAATAAAAATGGAGAGAGGAGAAAATGGAGTATGAAATTACGAGTGTTGGGAAGTTCCCCCAAATTATTTTTTTTAAATGCCTATTGCTAATAGTGACAGATCATAGTGCAGCCTAGAGTGGGGCCAGGAAGGATGCAGCACCACAATATCACTTATGGCAATCTCTGGTAAGATAGACTGGGCAAACACTGCTTTCAAGTCAACTCTCAAGTGTTGACTTTCCTTCTTGATATGCATCAATGAAATTTGGATAAGTTTGATGAAATGATCAAAACAATCTTTGAAAATGCAATTTGTTGTATCCATCTAATGTGACCACCGATACATCACTTGTTCTACGGCATCTGAAACTAAAGCTACTTTAATACAAAATATTTTCAAAATCTGGAGTTCCTAGGTGTTTATGTTGTTATAAAGAATTCCTTCCTAACAGTTAATTGATAATCAAAATTAGTACTGAAATTAGCAAGAAGCGCTAATTTGAAAAGTCTATTGGATGATATCTCTACAATCTCATACATCAACTACACCCCCTAATCTCAGGGGAGAGGAGAAACACTTCACTGATTGTGCCTCCTGTGTTGTATCCACAGCTCCCAACCCACCCACCATTCGAGAAGAGCTCTGTACAGCCTCTTATGATACCATTACTGTGCACTGGACATCAGATGATGAGTTCAGTGTGGTCTCTTACGAACTGCAGTACACCATCTTCACTGGACAAGCCAATGTTGTTAGTGAGTATAAACCTTCTCTTTTCTTGTTCCCTTATGGTTTCTACTCAAACCAAGTGTCTTTGAAGATAAATATACTCCTATGTCAGGAAGAAAAGGAAAAATTATTCTCTAGAAAGATTTAAAGCCAAAATTTTCAATCCAAACCAATAATGATTTTTAAAGGGTTTGAAATTCAATATTACTTCAGTTAGAATTTCTTGTGTCTTTTCTGGGAGTGCAGTGTACTGGAAATTTTCAAAGACTAAACCCATCACAAGATTTGTCTATATTAACAGGACATGTCTCTTGAGTCCCAAGTCCCTTTTGCAGATGCAGCAGGTTCAAAGACTTCAGTTCCATTCTCTGCACTAGTCAGGCAGTGTGCACATGGGAGCCTGTATTGAACTGGTCATTAGTTAGAACTACATCCCCATTGTCATTTACGTGAACTTGACACCTGGATCTTTTTCTGAAATACAGATTAAGTCCTTCCCTCTGGTTTTTATTTTCTTCATGGCTAAAAAGCATAAGTCTCAGTGAAATATAGGCTGTCAGAAAACATCAGTGGAACAACAATTTATATGGTAACTTGGTTTTACTTAAAAGGAGATTAACAAACATTGTATATTTTGTATTATAGCACCTTTTTTATGGGCACACTCTATGCTTTGAATCCGCGATTTTCTTTAACGGCCAAATTTACTTAATTAGGTTTTGGATTTCTTTATTTTTAAATAACTACTCCTCACAGAAAAAAACCCAAACATATTGTCTAATTTTTGGTCAAGAAGCCAGTGTTTCTGGATTCAGTGTTCTGAAATCACAGGAGTCAGTCACTATGAATTTGGAGAAGTCATTCAACTTCTTCCTGGTCCCTGTATATTTAATTGAAATACCGCTAGCTGACACATACTTGTTTTATTAAACAAGGATTCTGAAATGAGCCAAATCAATCAAAATGTGGAGTTTGTTCAAGTCAACACATATTTAGATAGGGAACTCATCACAACAGAGGGTTGGTGTATTTTCGATTTCAAGAGATGCCTGGACAGATCATGCAATAGAAATACACTGGGAGCAATGAAGTGCAATGAAGTGGCTCTGGAAGTCCCAGAGCTGTAAGCTGTTGATGCCTAGGAGACCAAGGTGAGAAATAATCAGTGCTTTCCCTGTTCCTTGGAATCTACCCATGCCCTCATCAAATACCCTGGCCACGCACTGAGCTAGATAGGCCCAGTTGTGAGACAGGGAAGAAATGTTTTTTTTCTCACAAAATTTTTTTGTAACAAGAAAATTTCTTGAGATACTTTGGTAAAAGTCGATGCTGTGGGGATGTTTACATGCTTTATGTCAGTGGAAAAATGGTATGGTCTATGCCAAGTTTGAATCCTGAGCCAAACTCTTCCACTGACTCCTCTGTTACTGTGTGCTCATCTCCTCCATCACTGAGCAGGAGTTTATTTTCCAAGCCATCTGAAAAGACATCTGAGGATTCATGTGCTGGAATCTTAGTACCTTTTTTAAGTAGCATACTGTGAATGTATTATAGTATTCAGGACTGGCTAAAAAAAGAAGATGGATTATTAAAAACTTGATTAATATTTTGTCAAAACCTCCATTTAGTCATTCCCTTAAGGGTTTGATTTTGAAGAATACACTGCAAAATTTAAGGCTGTTGGAAAGACCAAATAAACTTCAACACATGCTTCTCTACATCTGAGCAAGCTGGCTAATAAAAAATTCTAATATTAATTTTGCAAAAATTGAAGAAGGTAGATAAGAAAAGAAAACCTTCCCTGGTTAATCACTACTAAGCAGAGAGGTCTTAATGATAAGCCAGTGTGTTGCTTGTTTTCTAGTCCATTTTTATCTATGACTTTTTGCTGTGCAAGTCAATTATTGATATTATATAGGGACATGGCAGCAGAAAAAAGGTTCTACAGCCTTGATATGTGGGATTTTACTCCTTGCTTATGCATGAATAAATAACAAGGTATTTCTATTTTAGGCTGTAGGTTTCCCATGTGGATGTGAAAGCTTTGATCTGCAAAACATGTATCAATAAGTCTGCTTTTAGGGATGCAATATAATTTTCGAGCATAGCATGAAGTGCTCAGTATGCAGTCTGAACTTTCATATTATCACTATGTGAAAATGGGTAATTAAAACTTTGAAGAGAAAACAAATTAACACTGTATGAAACTTTGTTTACAAAATGCTCTGAAAACCTCAAATGAAAGTAAAATAAAAGAAAGAATGGCTCTTTTTTTTCTTTTTTTTGGGGGGGGGGGGGGTGGGTTGGTTTAGGTTTTTTTTGTTTGGGTTTCTGTTTCTTTTTTATAACAGAACTAGTTCTTATGCAAATATTCTAGTTTAATTGAAAGCTATAATGTTCACCCAAATTAAATACATGCATGTATAAGTATATGTGAAAGGCCTTTCTAAATGTAAGGCTTCTTTAAAAATTTCATTATTTAATATAGACTTGGACACCTTCAGTGGTGATCTTCCTGCCAACATGCTACAAATCTGCTTGGGTTTCTAAAATGTGAGATTCTCCCAGGTCACTCCAAATTATACTGGTACTGGAGATTTGCCCACTAACATCACAGAATCATAGGATCACTTAGGTTGGAAAAGACCTCAAAGATCATTGAGTCCATCCATTAACTTGAGGCTGCCAAGTCCACCACCAAACATGGCCCTAAATGGCACATCCACATGACTTTTGAATGCCTCCAGGAATGGTGACACCACCACTTGCCTGGACAGTCTGTTCCAATACTTGACCAGACTTTTCATGAAGTAATTTTTCCTTATGTCCAATCTAAACCTCCCCTGGTACAATTTGAGACTGTTTCTTCTTGCCGTCAATCCCATCCTCATTTTACTCAAAACACTGCTTGGATATTTATTCACTTTGTTACATTACATTATTGATCCTGCAGAAGGATTTAACATCACGCCTGTTACAAATGGCTTTCCAAGGCTGTTTTTAGAATATCACAGTGTACCTTGGTAGTGCTGAACACAGAAAGCTACTCTCACTGTAAGTGGCTTTAGCAGGTGCTGCACTGCAGCCTTCATGTTTTGATAAACTGAAGATAGGTGTTTCTTTTTTTTTACTTTTTAATCCTGTTTCAGATTTTGGGTTAGCAAAAATTTCTCCCTATTTATGGCATATGCATGCTGTAGCACATAATTGTATTTTAATTTCTCTGCCATATCCCAAAAATTTCCATTGGTATTGTGTGTTGCATGTAGTAGATAACGTAAACAGGCTCATAGATTAACTTCAGTTCTGTGTTTTTTTCAACTATGAATTAGACACCAGGGAGTAGCTCGAGTACTGCATTAAACCAACAAGGTTTTTCCCTCGAGACAATAGCAATCACTTTGCATACATACCCACCAACCGTGCTAATGGAGGCTGTTATTTTGGAATCTATTTTTTAAACCACATAGCCAACCTGACTGCACTTTCTGCTCACAGTACATTTCCCCCACCAGAGGCATATATCATACCAGAGATTGCTAAGAATTCAGTAACAAAAACAAGCAATACTATGTTTTTTTAGTATATTTTCTATCCAACATAATCAACTATATTCTTTTTTATTAACTGAAAAATTGGAAAGTTAACATTTGGTGGCCGAGGTCCAAATAGAGTATTGCATTTGAATCCTATTCCATACAGGAAAGATTATTTCCAAATGTGGCCAAACTTCTTGGCTATTGAACACTTGGCAGACCTGCTCTGTGCATAAGAGCAATACGCAACTTTAGATTAAGTAGGCTTTTACTAAAGCAGTTGTTCTCAGAGTTATACCATTTGTACATTTGCATTTCTGAGAGGCAGCTAATCACCTGCAATCTGAATATGGTAAAAGCTTTTAAAATTATTTTGTCACTAGCTAACTAACATGCATTATAATTTCATTATCCCATTTCAATAGATTTTCAAGTATTCATTGAGTATGTCCTTTTCTAGCATCATGGATTTGTTATAGTGTGTTCAGGATGGTTCAAAATTTTCTCTAGCTCAGAAACAAGATTCTTCAGGAATAATACATCTCTCCCTTCTTAAGAAAAAGCAGTAAATCATTCTCTCTTACCTGGTAAAAGAAATCAGGGTGAATTAATTATACAGTCTGATTTCTAAAAATCACTTTGTCAAGGTTACAGTGTGCTACTGTCAGTACCTTTTCACTGTTACAGGACTTCTCTTGCTTTGAGAGAGGATAAAAGTTTTTGGCAACACCTAAGACAATTAGGAGCCCAAGTTTTGATGAAAAGCAGTGAATTTATGATTCACCAAATAATTCTTTAATATTTTAGACTTTGCCTCTTTTTGGAAGTTTTATGTTAATAAAAACAGATTCCTTACTAGAGATTTTAGTGAGAATTTTTAATGTCACAAAAGCAACTTTGGGATAAACCCATGAAAACTTCCACATCTTAAAAAGTATAAAAAGTTTCCATGTGTTTTGCAGAAATCCTGCCTATACTTTTTTTTTTTTTTCAGATAGGAATGAAGAGTGGGGGTAGAGAGCTATCTGTTACTCTAACCTACCTTATTTGCTCTGCCAATTTGAATTGGTAATAATTTATTTAAATAAAACATTTTTCAATAATTAAAATATTCAAGAGATTAAATAACCTTCCCGTGACTTTTGCGTTCCTTTTCCAGTTTTCAAGAAAATATATTTTATTATAATCTATCAGTGTAAATTTTAGGAGGATTTACACCTTGGGATTTTTCCCATCTGTTTTCTAAAATGCATCAACAGCCAACACTAGGGAAATAGCTTTACAAATTATTACCTCCAGACTCTGAGAAACTTGTTTTGAGAACTCAAACATCCTGTATGGACATCACTGTGCTCACTGCACCATTCCAGGATGTAATTTAAATTCTCTACATTTTTCTAGGCTACAGTTTTAAAATGCATTGTTTTACCATCTGCATAACCCTGTAAAAAGCCCTGGGTTTTTGAAACAAGAAATCTGAATGCAGCCTGGATTAGGAGTGGGTACAATAGGAGACCCTTGGCTCCTGCTGTTGCACCAGTGAGGAGGTGTGTACTTTTCCACTTCACCTGCTGCCACTGGCAGGGAACTGAGAGGGCAAACACTTCCCCTGGATGCCAGTGTGATCAGGCTGCTTGTTCATTTCCCTGAGCTTCCTTAATCGTATTCTTTTGTATTCAGAGAATAAAGGCTGTCCTGACAGGGCATAACTGGAGACAAATTCCTTTGATGCAGTGACAAATTATTCTTTCATACGTAAAAGCTTAACTTGGCTGCCACTAATAACTATTCTCCCTTTTGAAGGAGTTTGGACTTGTAGCTTGGCATCATCAGTACTTCATTCCCAGGATTTTTGAATCAAAGTACAATTTAAAGCCATTTATCAAAGAGCTTATAGTCAGAAAGCACAAGAACATATCATTGAGCCCCTTGGTGCATAGGCAAGAGCAGAGAATGTTAAGACAACAAGGTTTGTCGAGCAAAGTAACTGAGTCAGTCACTGCACATCCAACATTTATTGTACATCAGTAGTCTGGGATGCTGAAGAGTGGAAGGACAAAGAAAAGAATAAGATGTATTCTGTCCTCAAAGAGGATAGAGCTTTCCTCTAGAACATGAGTCAGGTCAAACAGGAGGTTTCTGACTCTCTCTATTGACTGTGCAGAGTTTAGGGTAGGTAAGGCCTTACATACACAGGAGGAGGGGATGAACTCAAGAGGAGACTCATAGCAGTGCAACAGTATCTTTACTGTCCTTTATATACTTATTTTGGATCAAAGTTTTATACTACTTTGTTAAGGAGCAATCAGCCTCTGGAGGGTATTGTAAAAAGTATAATGCGTGTCTTAAAAATGTGCTTGTTAGAGAGTTGTAGTGAATAATACAAAATAGTTTCTAGATGAGTTAGCAAAACTCTGGGCATTTCTATGTCTGCATAATGGTCAGTTTATACATTCCACAGAACTGTGCTTTCAAACTGTGATTGTGGTTGAAGACACTTCTGGGACTGCTGTGTGTATGCATCCTGCTTATTGTCATATGCTATTTGGTATCTCGTCAGAGGCAACTTTAAGATTCCCTTATCATACTGAATTCCTTTTAAAGCCAGTGTTTCATTTTGTTTTATTTAATTTATTTTCCAATAACACCTAGAAGTCCAGTATGGGATGGTCTCAATGCATAATCAATGTGGTAGTTTAGGTACATAAGTGTGCATTTAATGTCTGTGGCAAATTGGGAAAAGATGAGATTTCCTCTCAGTACTCAGTGAAATATTTTATGTCAGGAAGCTGCTTCTTTTATTTTCTTTTTTCCTCATAGGAAACCCATTGACACACAGCCTAAAAAAATAAATATAATATGGTATCTATGGCTCAGTGAGAGAAGATATGGACAGATGTTGCTTTAAGAAGTTCACTACAAGTGCTGGGCCCAGTTGGGGTTACCATGGGATATAAAGTGGGATTCTTTTTTTTCATGAGAAAGGCATATAATTGTTTTATGCAATCATGTATGTATATATATATAAATTATCTACAGATGGGTGACTCATCTCACGCTATTTTAAATACCTGAAATTAGAGATCTCACCTATGCTGGTCACCTAGGTTTCATCTGTGGACAAGAAAAGAGAGGCATTTGTGCTTGGTAGGATGTTCATACCTGGGGAACTGAAAGAAACTATTTACTGATTTCTACCTTTCCTCAGAGTCCAGAAAAATAAGTTCAGAATTGTAGCTCTCCATTAGGTGGCAAGATAGTATGAATTCAGTCTGAAACTGTACCACAATTGCCCATTCGCACAGCAGGATGAATCCCTGTTCTGCCTGCCTCTCAAAACTGCTTTGTAATGCAAGAGAATTTTGAGAAATAAACTTCAAAATACTAAGACTGAAATTTGGAATTTAAATTCTGTTTCTAATGATCTTTAGTTATGAAAAGCACATATCACATTAGGAAGAAATCTCACAGTATGGCCATGAATTGTTTATGAGTCTGCAAATCTGTATCACAGATCTGTTTCTTTCAGATTTTTCAGGTAACTAGTAGCCTTTAAATTTTATTTTACATAAAGTTTTCATATTGTCTGATATGCAGAGCTAAATTATAACTGAATTCTAAAAGATCATCTGCATGAGTGGTTTGCTGGTGGAACATTAGTTAAAAACTGAAAGCTGTCTGTAAATAACAACAGCTTCCTAATGTGTTCCTAATCTAGTCAAGCCTCTGTTAAGTTTTCCAGCCTTACACGTGTACACACATGCATACAATTCCACTTCTATCTTCTATGGCTGGATAGCCATATAAAATGTTGTGAATAGATATACTCTTCATAAATGTTAAATTTTTTCTTTATGTAAACATCTACAATAAGAGGCTGGGGAATCCATTAGACCAGGATCTGTTCCAAATATAGAGTGCTGGAACTGTGTGTATGGGTGATCGACTGCCATTGCATTTATATCAGAGTAGGAAAAACTTACATAGATTAAAAAGTTCATTTTAATAGGGTATTTTCCTGTGTTGTTTATGATATTGGTACCCCCTTATTTTACTTACTTCCTGTGTATTATACTTCTGTGGTAAGCAGCAAATGTAACCCAAACATAGAACAAAAAAGTTTAAAAATGGAAAATTTTCCAGCTCTTTCCCAGCTGGCATCTCAGCATGAGGACATAAATCAAAAAGTTGCATCCATTAAATTTACTGGCTTAGATTACTTTCTGGCAAAGTCTGAATTGCAAGAGCCAAAGTTTTCCCTGAAGCCCACGCTCTACCCTGTTTGGCCTCCCATGATTTGCTTCAGGTTCTGAAGAATGCATACCTGGGGACTGTCAGCAAAGGTGCCTCCCCACCCCTCCTGGCTTTACTGCTTATGTTCGTTTTCTGAGGTTTAAACTGAGTTCATTAATCTAAACAGTAGATTGATGGGATCTCTATAATCCTCCAGTTCTTAAGCAATAAAGAATGCCTTGTGCTGGGATATGAAAAATCTCAGACTGCTAGTGTCTCCACTGAGCCATTCCTTAAATGCCCACTTTTTATGGTTCACTTAACATAGCAAGAATTTAAAAGGTACCTTGGCTGCGGGTTGATAAAATGAATTAGTGGCTTTAAGTAGTGGCACAGTAAATGTAACAACACTTTAAAAGGTACAGAAGCAAAGTTCATACTGGTTGTGGGATGCCTGGGAATGTTCTAAACATCCCTCTGTTACAAAGTGTGTCATGTGTTATGACTGTTGTGCTCTGTTCAAAATTGCAGGTTTATGCAACTCAGCCGACAGCTGGATGATTGTTCCTAATATCAAACAAAACCACTACACAGTGCACGGGTTACAGAGTGGCACGAAGTACATCTTCATTGTCAAGGCCATTAATCAGGCAGGCAGCAGGAGCAGCGAGCCTGGCAAGCTCAAGACAAACAGTGAGTAACACCAGATCAGGATGCACCAAGTCTTCTCCTTTCTGGCCTTCCTTTTTAGGTCTGATCTTTGGAAGATACAAGAGGACAGAGAAGTTCAATTCTTTTAAAGTGCTTTCCAAAATGGGAGCCACTTATTTAATATAATTCAAGATTTTCTGAGTCTTCTGTAGTGCAGAAAATATGTTGGGGGTTTTTTTGAGAGATATGTCTTTAGTTTGGTCACTGAAAATGTCACGTAGGAACAAAGCCATCATATGCGAAATGGTTGAAAAGACTCTCTTGTGGTTTTGTTTTAAAATCCTCTCTATTCTTTTTCCTCTACAAAGCAAAAACTTTTCTTATGTTTGCAGTAAATCATTTTATTTTTGTGTAGTATTCATAAGATAATTGCTAGTCTAATTTTAGCCTCCAAAATTATCTATTTCTTTTAAGACATTGGAAAACTTCTTAGCTTCAACCCCCTCATTTTTTATGAGGATCATCAAGGTGATAGAGTAGTCAGAGATCCCACTTCAAGAAAACAGTGGTTACTCAAATTATTAGCACATGTATAATAGCAATTCTAAGTCTCATTTTCAGCTGTTTTTATCTCTTGTCCTAGCTAACCCCTCATCATGGGCAGCTTTGAGAGCTGGAAAGGAAACACTGGGATTTGTGCGTCTTCTGAAACCTGTTCATTGTAGGGGAGGGTGCTTGAAGAGGGGAGATAGTGGGTGGTGCAAGACTGAGTCTTAAGAGAACGGCACGTACACCTTTCTGATTTCCTCCTGTTTGCTATTAACCAGTGGGATGTGACCAGATGCAATTTATTACAGAGAGGCATCCTTCAGATACTGCTCCAGCATTCAAAGGCTACTAAGCAATCAGAAAGGCAGGCAGGAGGTTATGTTAATGCTGTCAGGCAGTAAAAAATAGTCCCCAGACACTTTACAATGGGTTTATTCTTTATTTAGTTACAATATGTAGCTAAATGCACATTGCAAAAGTAGACAACCCTGAACAGTCTACATTTTATTTTTAAGTACATGTGCCAGTGCCTCACACTGGCTTCATGAGAGATCTAATTTAAATTTTCTATGCATGCCATCACATCTTCCTATTATGTGTTTTCCCCCTTTCTATGAAAGACAGTATAAGGAAGAGAAAATTGCTTTGCTGGACCACTTGTGGAGTTGCACTTTTCTAGTTGTTTCTTGGTAGAGGTAAATAATCGTTCTGCTTTCTGACACAATGAGCAAGCCTGTCACAATTGTGGTGGGCTTTATATATCTACAAGGTTTGGTTTACCAAAAAGCTTCCTGTTATTGTCTACAAACCTTGTGCTACAGCCGAAGATACTTGCCAAGAGCAACAGCCTGAGTAATGTTATTACACCATATTATTTGGACCAAGTTACAGTTCACTTCCTTCCTTTTAATGCACAGTATCCAGCACCACATTGGCATCCTTCCAAAGCAATCCTGAATTGTTGACTGTGCTTGTTACAAATAAAGCTGTCAGTGAACAAAGAGACAAGTCTAGTGCTTCTTATTTTCAAACTCATTTTGTGGGATTTGAAATCATACTTTTTGTAGGAATGATGAAGATGTTATTATGGAGCTTTATCGCTAGAGAATTAATAGAATAAAAGTTATTCTAAATCTAACAGGCTGTGAAAAAAGCAACCCTCAGACCTTTATTAGCATGTATATTGGTTTCAATTACATGCAAGAATTAGAGTATTCAGGTTACCTCTAGGTCAGAGATAATGGACATGATGATTATGCAGGGCTCTTTTCAGGGGTTACCGACACAGGGAAGTTAGTGCACAATCAAGTGGACAGTAAACTGACAATGCAATGAAAACTACCTATTGGGGGGAGCAGGATAGGTTAGTCTAGCTCAAGAATGCTTGAGAGGAGGAAATTGATATGGTTATGTAATCTTGTGGGCTTCTTAGAGGCTTGCTAATCCACTCTCCTTTTAAAAATCAAAGCCAAACGGTTCTGTCATCTTTGTCTCTGCATCTCTAGGTCAGCCGTTTAAACTGGACCCCAAATCTGCTCATAGAAAATTGAAAGTGTCTCATGATAACTTGACAGTGGAACGGGATGAAACATCATCCAAAAAGAGTCACACACCAGAGCGATTCACAAGCCAAGGGAGCTACGGAGTAGCTGGCAACGTGTTCATCGATAGCGGGCGGCATTACTGGGAAGTGGTTATAAGTGGGAGTACATGGTATGTGTATAAAAATATATGTGAAAAAAATCACTAGTTCCCACCACACAGGTGCTGGCACAGTTTCTCTGATAGAGACCAGTAGCAGAGACATCAGGAACAGTAAAAGAGCAGGCCAAGCATTTATTTTCCAATAGTTTTCAAAAGAGTTTCCCAATCTCCCACACTTTTGGACTCCAGAAATAAATCTGTCAGATTATGCATCTTTATATTTAACAGCCTTCACAGCACTGTTACTCCACAACTGGGGTTGGTTGCTTTTTTGAACCCACATACAGTATATTTTAAGATTATTTTCTTTCATTGGAGGGAATCAAAAAGTTTAATCTTGTTTACACAGAGATAATTTTGTGAATGTGATCACTTCTCTACTAAATGTAAAAGATTTTCTGTCTTTCACTATGCAAAAAGTAAATAAAACTGAGGACAACTTGATGATCCAGTTTAACAGGGGCAGAGGTCAGATTTTGCTTTTGGGAAGGGGACATGAAGCAGCAGAGCTGTAGGTCTGTGCCCCAGGGAATGAAGCAAGGGGCAGGAAACAGAAGACTGCTTTCCTTCACTTCTGAATGATCCTCTGTGTCATACAGGGGTGTATTTCAGAGGGCCTTTAGTCAGTGTAAGAGATGTTATCCTTTGGTATTCAAAGACATCATGATGAAAGTTAATGGAGTGGAAAAATCAGTAGGGTCTTCAAGTATTTCCCACTGTCTCAAAGAAGTAAAATGTTGTTTGTCTGTGCCAGTGCTAAGGAAAGGAGAAAAAAAACTTATGGCACATTAATCTCTGTTGGTTGAAAGTCCAACAAATACTGCAGTGTCTCTAGAACGTGAGGAACTTTTGCATTTCTGTTATATATGACAAATCAAGTATTTTTCCTCAGTATCCATTAATGAGAACATTTTCACAATCCTTCTGCCCTGCACATCTTGCCATAAATTACGGTTTTCAGAGCAAATGTCTTCACCTAGAGTTGCTTAACTTGGCCTGAAACCCAGTCTCAAAAATGTTCATTTGAATCTGAAAACCACACCAACATCTGGCAAAACATATTTGAAAATGGCAAAATGGGGGCGGGGAGGGGAATGTTTAATGTGTCCTTTGATGTTTATTCTTGCATTCCTTCTTCAGGGCCATGTATTAAAAGAGCAAGGAGAGATCAGATTAGCTGACAGATAGCAGTGTATTTTAAAATCAATGAATTCCTCTGTATTCATCTGCTGGAAATGGAAATTTGAGGTCCAGTGATTTAAACTCAGTTGCTGAGTACTCAACAATCATCCTTTTCAATACCAGAAGCAAGTTCTCAAAAAATTGCCCTAGATGATATATAACTAGAAATAATACTATGAGTTTCCCTGACCTCTCAGACCCAAAAGAGAGACAGGGAAAACAATTAATTAAGCCTGTGCAGATGTTGTGGTGAAATGTCATTTAATTAAAGCTTAACTCACAGCAGTAAGAGGCAGGGGTATTCCAGCGAGTCCTCTGGGCCAGCATTTGACTTCACTGAGGGACAAAATGGCAGGAAGCATTTCTTTCCTTGAGATGTTCTTTTGTTTTGCAGGTATGCTATTGGCATTTCCTATAAGTCAGCACCAAAACACGAGTGGATTGGAAAGAATTCTGCCTCCTGGGTGCTTTGCCGCTGCAATAACACGTGGGTGGTGCGGCACAACAGCAAAGAAATCCCCATCGAGCCCGCGCCTCACCTCCGGCGGGTCGGGATTTTACTGGACTACGACAACGGTTCCCTTGCCTTTTATGATGCTTTGAACTCTCTACATCTTTACACTTTTGACATTACATTTGGCCAGCCAGTGTGCCCCACGTTCACAGTGTGGAATAAATGTTTGACCATTATAACTGGCTTGCCTATCCCTGACCACCTAGACTCCTCTGAGCAGCTCGCATGACTGCTCCAAGCCAAAAGGTAGGATGACACATCTTCCCAGGGGGCCAGGCGGTGCCACCAGGAGCTGACCCGGAGCTGGCGGACCCATGTGACATCCCAGACAGTACTGCCAAATTTGGGCAAAACTGACAAGGAGAGAAAATTTCTTCCTGTGTATTTTGTACTGAAGGACAAGCGGCTTTAACAATTTCTTAGAACCTTTTTTTTTAGTTGGTTTTGGTTGGTTGGTTTTGTATTTCATCCTTTACAGGAAGATTTATAAATTATTTATAAAAATAGGAAAAAAAAAAAAAAGAGAAAAGTGAAAGCCTAGTATGGACAGCTTGGAAATTACTTCTTGTTGTTTTGAGGGGGGTTTTTTGCACATTGGTGGTCCTGTTAATTCAAGTTTCATCAGCCTTTTGAATAATTTTATTTTACAGTGGATAATAGTAGTAAATTGGAAAGATGAAAACTGCATAGTGGACAAGTCAGCATACTGCAGGTTTTACTTGTACCGACATTAGTGGTCTCATTACCAGCCTTGTAGAGTGCGAGATCTCCCAATTTCTACTTCGCACATGAGAGTGCGCGGACCAAAAGAACAAAAATAAGCAAGCAAGGAAGTGGAGCTCGCCAACACAGCAAAAGAATAAAGTTCAATTTACTTCTGTTCACAGGGCAGTGCTCTCTCAGTTCATAAAAAACATGTGGAATATCTCCAAGAAATGTGAGTGGATAAATCATCTGATGATTTATTTTATTGATGGCAATATTCCCATCTACCAGTGCTTCGCTTTCGTCTTTGGGAAACATAGAATCACTGAGGATGTAGAAGGCCGATACCATCTCTGAGAACCAGCAGTACTGTAGAAGAGCCAATCCAAGGTCTGACTGTAGACTAATTTGATAAAGCACGGCATCATTTAAGGATTGATTGTAATAGAAGATGTCACAGTTCTGATGGTAGACATGTGAATACTTATTGCTGATTTTACAAGGTTCAACATAGCAAGCCCAGCCAACAACTCGGAAGTGAGACATGCGCCACTTTACCATTGGTTTTAAATTAAATACAAATGTTTCATTGTCATACACTGTGCAGTGTCTATAACAAAGCAAGGAAATCTGTTTTACATGTGCTGTATGGAGAAGCACTGCAGCTGGAGTTTGCTCATAGTTATCATTGTCCCAGGTTGTTTGGCAAAGCACAGTTCACTTCGTGAATGAATAGTAAAGAGGAAGGTCACAACAGTAGAAATCTGCATAGGGAGACCCTATGTTCATCCTGGTGCTTCAGTGAAGACAATAGAGGTTTTATGTACTTTATCTCAGAGCTGAATCAGGTGCATTTTTTCTCTTTCCCTTTACAGATAGAAGCTTTTTGTAATTATTGCAATGCTTATGTATAAATGATCATTTTGGGAGATGCTTGAGGCATATGACAACTTTAAAAGAATGGTTTTCCTATAGTGTTTTGTTGTTACTATGCAAGTGGTGAAAATCTGCCTGTGTAGAGAAAAGATAAATTGAATATCAGCTTTAAAGATTTGCTCAATAATTTATAACCATGCTTTAGGTGTCTTTTGAGAAAGATGCTTTAATGCACTTTGTTCAGTAGTGGGTCCAAAATAAAATGGTCCCAAGCTCAGCATCAGATTTTTTAAATACTGATTCTCCAGGTACAAAGCTCTACTACAGTTTGCCTTATGATTATATCAAAAATTTATGAACAAGATGAAGAGAATATGTACATGCCCATTTGGTTTTTGGTTTGTTTATAATAGAAGAAAAAATGCCTTTCCATGTCTCTATGATTTCCTTTTACATGCCCTGCTGATTGCTGAATTAAATGGAGAAAAATCTGGCAGTACATTGCTGATAACATGTCTTTCAGCAGGACAACATCCCACAGTTCACAGATAGGAGGAGCCACTGATCTTTCCCAAGATCATAGACATAAAAAGGCAAAGTGTGTGCATACAGTGAATCTCAGTGTTTATCATAGTGTCATTAATAATCAAGAAACATATATCCTCAAAAATGAAAAAGTAAATCAGTCCCCAAGCATTACATTTTAAAATTGAGTACAATGTTACTGGTACAATCTGATATACAACGTCCAGATTATCTGGCCTGGGATGTCTGGAAGCTAGCTGAAATGGTATAAAAATTTTGAAAATGAGTTGACAGAAAATGTCTGATGCAAAGCAGTCATAAAAGGACGCATGAAGAAAGGACTTATATTCTAGGGTTATTGCCTACTTTCTGCCTAAAAGGAAAGAGTGAATTACCAAAGTACATGTAGCAAGGCTGTGTTTGTTCTTTTTTTCAAGAAATATAAATTCTAAAAGCTGAGTTCAGTAGTGGATAAACTAAAACCACTGCTCAGTGTTTGGTTAAACCATATTGGCAGAGATTGAGCTGGATGGAAATAATACCATGAATTTGGAGAGGTCCCAAATGATTTCATGTATGTTCATTGTAAAGATAGAGAATGAGTCTAGAGACAGATCGTGGTTTTGGCCAATAGAAAAAGGATGGTCTGTTATCTGCAGACCTTGCTGTATCATCTTTATTTTGACTGACGGAATACTTCAATTGGAGTAAGCCACAATTCTCCAATGTCTTATTAACTCAGTCAGTACTCTTTGTGCACATATGTTTGTGTATATAAGTACACATATGTATGGGTATACACACACCAGCATATGCACAAATACAGTGTGTAATTTGTGTATACACACCCATATGTATATACACATACAAAGTGACAGCAATTAGTTAGGTGTTCCTTTTTTTGCTTGTTTCTTGGACAATTTCGTATTCTGTATGACAATGAGGAAACAAGTTTGCTATGAACATTATTCTGCTGGACATTTTTTAACAAACAAAATCTGTTTATTTTACAATACTTGATTCAATGCCTGATTAATCAATAAAAACTTCCATTTGAAAATGTAGCTTCTGTGGTCTGTGGCATTTTGCATGGTCCATAGTAATGAATTGAAATCTGGGGGAGCAAGTAATTCTTGTATAGAAATAAAACATGGTCTTTTAATGCAGCATGCAGTCTTAGATGACAATTTTCCCCCTTTTTTTTTTTTTTTTAATGAAAGTTTTTTGAAAGTTTTGTGACTAGAAATGAGGTAACATTGTATAATGCTGTGTTTAACAAAAGCAGATTTTTTTAAGAATGATCTGCTGAGATGTGAGAAATGAAAGTGATAGATAAAGCCTGTGTTGGTATAATGATTGCTTCAAAAGTGTACTTAAACCCCAATTTGGGATTCAGCAGAATTAGAGCAAACAATAACACAATCTCTTTAGAAGATAGTAGCACCTCAGAGTAGTGTTGAGCTTGAGGAAATGAAAGGGTGGGGGACTATTTTTCTCTGAGACCAGAGAAGATTTTGCATTTGTTTGACTTCTATGTGTTAATGCACACCTAATAGAGAAAAAAAATCATTTTGAAATGGGCTATATGTCATAAACTATTTAGTAGACTGTCTCCAGTCTACTGTATTTTCCCATTGTTTGCTTTCAGAAAGAAATAAAATTGCTGCTTTTTCTGCCATTAGTTTATTTTTTATCAGTTTTGGGTATCCCATTTTTCAATTGCTCAACAAAGAGACTCTCAGTGAGTAGAGGGTCCCAAGGGTAGGAAGCATACAAATCTCTCAGGTCTGGGTACACTGTGAAAAGCAAGAAATCTCAAGCACAGGTGAAAACACAGTCTTCATTATTTTAGCAATAGTAGGTCACTAAACAGCAGTGTGCATCATCTGTTTTAGTCCTGTGTCTTAATTGCAAACACATATTCTTCACATGTTAGAAAATGCAACAGCACACTATTGAGAGCACAAATTAAAATGTCAGTTCATTAACCAGTTCATTTTGAGATGGCCAGCATTTATAGCACCATGAAGGACTGTGGGAAATTCCATTAAAATAATATTTAATAACACAGTAAATACTTCTTTTTAAATTATTCTCATAAAAGAGATATAGTTAGTAGTATTTAGCAGATTCTGCTTTTAGTTGCAGCAGTACAATTTTCAGATAAGCCCATGCACCAAAATGAAGTGAGGATTGCTAGAGGCTCTCTTACGTGTCACCAAAACTGAGGGTATTCATTTTAATTGGAAATGCTGTTTTAGTTTGTGGTTTAGGAGTGAAGAAGTGCTGGACCCTCACAGGAAATTCACACCAATACCTCAGTAACTGGCCAGGGCACATCGGGCCTGAAGGCATTCAGTGGGGCAGCTTTGGGCAGCTGGTGATAAACAAAAATGTGCCCAACTTGCTTATGGAATGATGTTCTGGGGTTTTAACTGTTACACCATTTTCACATACTTATCTTTGTAATAGTGAAAGTGTATCTCGAGACAGAGTAAAAAGCAGTATTTTCCTGCTTACTGAGTTGGTTGTCCATACGGAAACAAGCACAGTGTTTTTGTCTTCTCCACACTGAGGGAAACCCTGCTCACTTCTAAGTGCTGATGTTGGGCTATTTGTATTTAATGTTCTTTCTGAAATGAAAGAAACCTTCTTTACATTTTAATTTTTGAATTAGTACTTGATTTTATGTAAAAATTAGGAGACTAAAGAGTAAAAGATGTTAACAATGCTTTCAATGTGGACTAGACTCTTTGTTTGGACTGTGATGTTTAGGGCTTCTGTGTACATAAATCAAATCTCTACCAGAACAGAATAATTTGTTATTCATGTGGGAGTTGAACGGCACAGGTGCGAGTGTTTTCTTCTGAGGCAGGCTTTTGCATTAACTCCACTCTTTGAGCGGAATATTCTGCTTCTTTAATTTTTTAATTGGTTTTCTGATTCAAGTTCAGACCCAGTTAATAAGACTGTAAATAATACAATCATTCATCATGAGTTACTAATTTTAGCAAGCCCTGCCAGATCACGTGCCTCTGGCAGGTTGCTGAGCACCTCAGTTGCAATATAACCTTTACAACCTCACTTCCAACGTGAGAACAGATGCTTAAGATGTTGACCAAGTGTGTAACTTTCCCAGGTGGGATTCATCCTACTTTGAGTAAGGAACTACAGTGCAAATCATGATGACCAGTTAAAGGTGAGGGACACATATATCACACAAGGGTGATATATAGGAAAGAAATGGGCTAGAAAAGCATCACTGTTGAGGCTGTTCTGGTTTAGAAATGCACCAATATATTAGGAAGGCATGAAGTCTTCTACTGCAGTGTGATTGACAGCGGCATTATTACTGGTCCCTGAGAGAGGAATGGAGTAGCAAAAGAGAGAATTCTGGAGCAGTGCTCAGAGAGATCACTCAGAGTGACAGGCCAGCTGAAAACCTGACACTACTACTTGCCTTGGCACCATGCTGCAGCTCTCCAAAGCAAGCCTGCACCTATTCATCCTTTTGTTCCAGCTCAGCCTCAACCCACATTCCCAAATGACAGGAAAAATAATATTGCAATTACATATTTGAAATCCTAACCTGAATAAAAGCAGCAGGGCAGGGATGACAGCCCCAGGCCTTGATCCTCCTTTATTCATCCAGATTTTTACATCTGCTGACTTCAAAGGAGATAGTCCTGATTTACACAGAGGTAGGTACAAGCCCATGAATCTTCACTTTCCAAAGAGTCAAACCCAAGTGAAGCAGGAGCCCCTGTGAGAACAGTTCAGACTTCCCATTAAATCATGTCTTTGGAGAAAGCACTTTAGCTGCTAGCAAAACTGCAGTTTCTCATGAGCTGTTTCCCAAGGCCAGCACAGGTGTGTTTTAAAATGTCTGGTTCTTCTAAAATGTATGGCTCAATAACATTTTTCTTGGGTGAATTGTTCAGGCAATGCTTTGCTGTTTCCTCTAAGTGTGGGAATAATTCTCTTAGCAGGTGCTGTGTTACTTTTATAAAAATCTTGAGGCAGATACACAAGTTATGATATAATGCTCTAGCATAAGACTATTGTTCTTGGACTTCTCTTTAAAAATGGAAAATAGCTAAAAAGTTTAGAAGTCTGCTTCCTTTAACTGCCCTAATTTATACAGTTATTTGAATTCATGGAGATGTTTACTCTTTGGGAATAGCACCTCATTTCTTGTTAATACACATGGAAAGAGTAATTAGAAGTATTCCTGAAAATTATGAATCCTTACAATAGTTCATAATTAAGCCTTTAAAAGGCAGCAAATGGAGGTTTTGTGTTTTGTATAGATATTGAACAGGAAGAAAATAGATATAGATGTTTAGATCAGTGAAAAGTAACAAATGACAGCTAACTGCTACATGACAGGATGGGAAAACTTTTCATTAGTAATTTTTTACTTCACCCTCATTTTTATTTTACTTGGAAAACAGACAATTCCACTTGAAAATGTTTCTCTGATATTGTTTTATTCATTCACCTTCCTTTCTGTATTCAGTCTCATTTTTAGTTTTTAAATATTAGAGTTGCAAAAAGTGTGTGTTTCAAAAAGTTTGCTTCATTTTTTTATTAAAAATTACCATTTTCAGAATATGCACTAGAAATGAAGTGAGGAGTCAAAATACTAATGCAATAGGCAGCTTGAATGTTGAGAATATTTTTGAAATATAATTTAAAGAAGGAATGCAGAATAGCCTGTCACTCTTCTACAATTACTGAATTATTTGGTTTCATTATTCTGGGCTTAATAGCATTGCTCTCTAATTAGAACAGCACTAGGAGACCTGATTAAGGAACACAAGCAGAGAGATAGTAGATTATTTTAAGATAACCCTGGAACCAGCTCCCTTTAATAGCAGTAATATATATATTCAACCTCATTAACATCAGCTTGGGAGATTGGAGGTTCATTTTTATTTATTATTAATATTGCATGTCCTCACTAACAGTAGTTCCCAGCCTAGAAGTATGTGTCTCTCTCGGGAAGCACAGATTCTAATCCTTTATGGAATAGCAAAAAAGTCCTTCCCATGGCAGATGTGAAGGTGATGCCAACATAGCAAGGACATCCCCCACCAGCAGAGGATCATTTGATCTATAATTCTGTCATCTTGTTTATGCAATTAGTAGTGATGGCCAGAGGATGAAGTAGATTCATCCAGATTTGTAGGTATAGGAAGATGTGGAATGTCTCTTTGTTGCATTAGTAGTTACAACCAGTGACACACACAACCCAGAATTAGAAATTAGCTCAAGGACATTCGTTCCTTTACACAATCAGTAACATATCCTTTTAACAACTTCTAGTGACTGTGACTTCTGTCTCAATTTGTCCATTGGTTTACATCCACGTGCTCCATGAACATTTGTTAAAGTTGGAGTTGAAAATGTTGGAGTTGAAATTGTTTTTTATCTATTAGGTTTTAGTCAAACAAACATTTTTTTAAAACAAACATTGCTGATATAATGTCAGCAGGTTATGGTAGAGAGTGGAAATGAAGAAAATGTAGGAGCCAGGTGCAAATTGAGTTCAGAACAGAATAATACTGTTTCTCTTCTAGCAGTGTAGTCATAGAATTACTGCATTGCATATATTAAGACAAACAGGGTTTATTACTAAAAAAGTGCCCTGAGTTATGCTATAAATTCTAAAAAATGCAAAAATTGAGGAAATTAGGATAAATCTTTAAATAACATACACTAAAAGGGAAGAAAAAAGTTATTTATTCACTATCAGTAATTCATATTTTTCTGCTTCTTTCCATGCAAGGGATGAAACAGGAATGATATGTCTTTCCATTTTTATGAAGTCACTGCTCTGTATTAGTGTTACTTGGAAATCTCTTAGGATGAAGAAATTTCATAGGAACAAGTACAGCGTTCTCAATAATCTTGAAGTCTGCATAAGCTATTAGTTTTAAGGCCGAATTACCATCAAGCTATGAATGCTTTCATGTGTATTCAACTGTGCCAGTAGAAACATGTAGCATTTAAAAAAAATTTTAAAATCAATCAACTACAAAGCTACTACTTGGTATAGGGAAAGGAAAATATTTTTATGGACCTGTATTCATGTTGGTTCACATGCACAGAGAACCTAAGTCCTGACAATCATTTTTCTCTTTTTGGAATTCAAAAGCTCTGTGAATCATGCTGAGGGTCTGGTTGGTGTATATGGTTACAACTCACAGTGTCCCCACTGTCCCAGTTATTCTGGCTTCCCCACAAGTAGACGGAGAAACAAGCCAGCTCCCAAAGGCCTTCATCTCTAATTCTTCCCTGACATTTCTCATGGCAGAAACAATAAAGGCACAGGATGGCCATATCTTGTGTGGCAAGAGAGTTATGCTATGAAGTTTTAAGCAGGCTTCTCTAGGAGAGAACCTGACCCCACAGAAAGAGGCTGAACTGGTTCCAGTAACAAGGTCCAAACTTTTCTTAAGTAGCTTCTCCAGCTTCTGCCACAGTCATGAAAGAAAGGGAATCTGTTGCAGTACAGGTTATGAGGATGGTGCATTTTCTAAAGGCATGTCTAAAAGGATCAAAGGGAACATTTTAGCTGTCAGTCATCCTCATAGGAAGGTCTGTATAAAGAGGATGGATACATTTTTCCATGTTTTCATGGAAGCATGGAAAGCTGCCTCCTTATGTGTCAGGTTTGGCAGTGCTTGTGGGCAGGCAGCCCCTCGTTTCATTTGAAGAGTGACAAAATCATTTTCCCACAATTTTTCTTTCCATTTTCCTAAAATTTTGACAAATAGGAAGAGAAAATTGTCAAATTCCATTGCATGAAGGTTCACACTACTGATCATCATTGTCAAAGTGAAGAAAATTCAAAAATTAACAAAGAAAAGGGAAAAAAAAAAGAGAAAGAAAATGGAACAAAACTTCAGTGGGAAAAACTTTTATTTGTTACAACTGATATATCTGACATATTTTTAATCTGCTACTATTAAAACAGTAGCAGATTAATAGTAGTATTATGATAGCGGCAGAAACAAATGGGGTATTTATCATGACTGGAGCTCCGATAATGAAAGAGAGAAATAGAAACTGAGGACAGAAAGAACATCCCTGGGAAATACACCTAGGAAGGTAAAACCAGAAAACATTGCTACCACAGTGCAGTGAGTCTGGTGGAAGCTCATCTGGAAGACTGCTTCTGGTCTAAAATTCTGGTCTAAAAGAAAAATGATATTCAATAACACAGGATCAGATAAAGGCTCATCCTAAGGGAAAGCAAAGGAGAGCATAGGTAATAAAGGGAGATGTAAATGTGGCAGTGTAGCCATTACTGTTTGAATGGAGATAACAAAGTGGTTATGTTTTTAAATATACGATTAGGGATAGCCCCAGGAAAGGAGAGTAACAGTCTCAAATAAAAGTCAAAACGGGTACAAGAATAAATTCAGTCAGCTCTTTTATGAACAGTTAGTTCTATAGGAATCAAGAAAGTTACTTTGTGGGATGAGGAATAAAGAAACCTTGCTGGTTTGAGATGAAGTTTTGTGTGAAATTAATCACACTTCAGTCTAAATGAGCAAATATTTGTCAGCTAGGCATAAGCATATTTTCTAGGCATCTTCCATAAGGAATGGGAAACAAATTGTACCTACAAAGGTTCATTCCAGATATTCTAACCAACTTACTCAGAAAAGGAAGAATCTCACTCCATGACTGAACTTTCACCATATGAGGAGTCACAGACAGCTTGAATGTATTTGTTATCTGTTATTTAGATAGCTGAAGTCAGATCAAGTGACTACCAGTCTATATATTTAGCAAATTGTATATTGACTTTTTTATAATGGTGATTACAGAGTTCATTTCTCTGGATATAATACAAGAATTTATAGACAGCTGCTGTCTTAAATCATTACTATGTAGAAGTAGGAAGGCAATTTTTCATTGACCTCAGCAAAGCCTAGATTTTGCCTCTTAAATATGAATAAGGTGAAATATTGTAAGTCAAAGTCATATTAAATGTAGACTTCTCTTGAAAAGGAGTGTTCTAGCCACTGAGCTCTTGCTTTTTCAAGGGAAGTAATTTATAATAATGCTTCAGTAAAATGGCCATTCAGGCAGTATCAATGAATAAAAACACTTTTATCTAACCACAAGCAAACTGACTTGAGATTGTATCTCAAGCTCATATGCATTCTATTACACTGATCCTGTGCACAAGTATTTTAGATTTGAAATTGATTTGCTTACCCTATGCTGCAAAATGCTACACATTAATAGTATTTCCTGGGGCCAAATGATTTGGTTGTGTTAAGGAATCAAGAGCTTCTCAGCAAAACTGTCTTCTAACAGAGAGGTAGCCAACAATGACAAGTTAAAAGAAATGCATAAGCAATAGCTGGGAAGTGCTGGCTCTTTTACATATAAGTTAGATGCTGAGATCAAAATTACTTGGTTTTTTTATGTTATTTATTTACATCTTCTCCAAAGGAAATAGGGCTGGTTCTCTGAAGGATAACTGGAAAGCCTTTTGATATTCATGGTAGATTGTTTTGGATGGTTGCCTTCCAGAAAATCTTAATGAGAAGAGAAAAATACTCTGTAGATGGATGTAAATATCCTTTTTTTTTTTTTTTTTCCAGGGTTTTAACTTAGACTCAATTCTCTGTATTGTATAGGTCACTTTCAGAGGTTTCATTTTATCTATTTCTAAACAGCATGAGTATTTATCTAATGATGCTGTGGTGAAGTATGCTTCATTCTTCAGGTTAATAGAGTGCACAGTTGTAAAAACCCCTCACATGCAGAGTATTGTTAACTACTTGTTCATAAAAGGGAAGGAAATGACTCAGGCTGGAGAAATTTTGAAGTTAAGATTGTTGATGCTCTTCAGGCTGATAGAAAAAGAATTCTCAAATAAAAGATGAGAGTTTCTGCAGGAAGCACCTTCTGTTGGGGAAAAGATTAATAATCCAGGAAGGTCAAATAAGGAAAACTGTTGAAAACCACTCAAACTAGGGAAATATTTTGTAAAGGGTGTGACACAGAGGGAGTTAGTGGGGTTAAAGTCATGATGAAAGGTGATGGAGATAGCCTGGTGTGCTTTGGAAGGAACAGTCTGAGGATTTCTATTCACACAGAATATGGGAATAACTTGTGAAAAATGCACTGGCCCATCCTGCTTAGGGGTCTTGGAGTTGGCAGCATCATAAAATAATGGAACTGAAATACAAGTCCGGAAAAAGGGAACTAGGAACAGGAAATAGCACAACACGTAAAACTGTAAAATTAGTCTTCTTACTGTTGGATTTGTAACATTGATGAGTATTGAAATGGAGACAGCTTTTAAACCGTAATTTATTTTCACAGATTGTGACAACATGATTCATTATTTTTGTTAATTTTAATTATTTGAACAAAAAATGTTTCTTCATTTCTGGTGCCCAAATCTCTATCTGCCTACAATCTTGATTTATGTGCAAGCAAGGCCTTACATCTATAGGTATTTCCTAATCCATATAAGTATGGAATTAATCCTATCTCCTCATAAAATCTGGGCTCTTCCAACAGCACAGTAAGGCATGTGGAGACACTTTTTTCTGTCTCTAGTTGAAACTGCCAAGGTTTTTTGGTAAACGTAACTTGATAGATATTGAGGCCTCTCGGCTTCAGAGCTTGGTGGGGTGATGTGGCAGAAGCAGGGGTGATTTGTCTTTTGCATGGAAGCAGGCATTGATTAAGTGATTAAAATATATGGCAGATGGTTTGGTGCTGAATTGTTGGAATGGAATGTGCCTGAAGGGTGGTGAAGGTGTTTGATGCTGGATGATGAGTATGTTTTACCAAGGCATTGGTGAGGTGTCACTGTCAAGGAAGTTAGTGAAATGTAACCACAGTCACTGTAATTCAAAAGGAATTTGACAAAATCTTTGTAAATTTGTTGTGCTCTGAATGGTGTTAAAATATAGAATTCATGTAAATGTCAATGATGTTTAGTTATTGGAATAAGATACTGCAGATGTATTGTGGTATATATATAAATGAATGTGTAATCTAGATTATTTGACTTATAAAAGATGGTGCTTTGACCATCTGTCAGTGATTTGCTTTTACCAGGCTAAGGAAATTGTGGATATGAAAAGAAATAACAATTTATTAGCAAGTTTTGGATTGTATGAATGTGTCTTGATTTTTGTAATAAAGAATGTTAACTCTACCTCTTAATTTCTGCTAAACTAAACCTTTGAATTTCAGTAGCAATTTTATTTTGAGCAGAATATTCTTAACAAAACCAGGAGTGGTAATTAAACCTTATCTAATCTAAGTTTAAAATAATGATCAACAGACAAATAACTGAATCACAGCCTTGCTTAGGAATTCCCATTGAAGGGAGATCTCAGGGCATATCCAGCTGGAAGCAAGTTTCCAAAATTTATCTCAAAGGCAACCTTGAGGAAAACAGTGAAGGCTATATTGAAGAAAAACAACAGACCACCAATGGGTGGATTACCCTGACTTTTTATAATCAAGGATAACAGCCTTCCTGGCTAAGGGAAGGGAATGGCTACCAGCCCCTCACCTTCACATTAAAATTAAGGTGACTCCCTGAAACAAAGCCACTCACCCCTTCTAAAACAAGCTTCTCCTCCATGTAGTTTCATAGGAACTGAAACTGTTCTGAAGCAAAATGATTTTGTGGTCTCCCACTATTGAAGTCAAGGGTAATAACAGCAAAGCTAAATTTGGAAAGGTGTACAGGTAAGGAGAGAACAAAGAGGGATTTTACTGGGATTAATGTGCTCTGGGAAAGATGAGTGAAATGAAGTTCAGAGAATTTTTTTCTCTCTTACTGAATCAACATAGTTTCGGGATTATCTCTGAGTCATAAATTCCAGTTAGAAGTACAAAAATATAACTTTTAACTGAAAGACAGCTTTTCATCACATTCCAAAAGCCTTCCCTCAGAGGTAGCCATCTAAACTTGCTCAGAATACTCATCAAGTTCATTCTAGAAGAAACTCATCTATTTATTCACCTTTTATTACTGAACAAAAGAAAAAATATAAAGTACAAGCGCCAACAGTGATACAAGATTTATAAACTATGCACCTCTCCTGGCAGAGCCATGACATGGAATATGGCCAATTATTCCTTGAATTAGTATGCTTTATGATCACTTTAATCAAGGCAAACTCTCAGCCTACAGTTATTGCAGTCCTGTTCTGATGTCCTGTCAGCTCTCCCAAGAGGGCTAGGCCAGGCCCCAAGTGCTGGGAATGCTGAATATAGCATCCTTGCTCTTGTCAGGGCAGGTGTCGAGCCTCCGGCAGCCAAATATGGCAGTGAGGCAATGCTTTCCTTACTGTGCTTGAAGACCGATACCACCCCTGCAACTTTTTTCTCTGTTTAGGTTTAAAGTCCCTAGTCTTTTTTCAGTCTTTTCCTATAAGTCATGTGATTTGAGATTTCTCATCATTTGTATTGCTTCCCTATGGATTCTTTTCAATTCATCCTACATTGCTTTTACTACAAGGTCAGTGTCCAAAAGTGAACACAAAATTTAGTGCAAGACTTTATCAGCTGTTTGGAGCAAAAGGATAAAAACAATCATTCAAGTTTTCAAACACAAATATAGTACTTGCCTTTCTCATGACACCATGTCAAAGCTGAATAACATACCCCTCACAGCCATGACAACCCCTGTGGACTCAAGAGATCTACCTCCACTCTGTCTTCACCTTGTCAGGAACATGTGTGAATTTAATCCCACCTCATCAGGATCATGTTTGTTTTCAGTCCTGTGCTGCAGTGAATTTACAGTCTAGCTCTGCATCAGCCACAAAAATAATAAACACATCCTCTGTTCCACATTTTGGGATGTCTGGAAGCTAATGGAAAAATGTTTAGCCTGAGAGGGACCTTCTCTTGCTCTGACAAATACCCATTGTTGTGACAATATAATTAATGACAGCTACTCTCTGAGAAGAGTTTTCCCAGCAGCTCCTATACCTGCTTGAGGTAGTTTCAGTCTGGTAACATTTCCCTTGTTTGTTTGTAAGATTGCCACAGGTCACGGGTGCCAGAAGCCTCACTGAGATCTAACAATGTGACAAGTACAGCCTTTTGTCTCTTCCTGGTTCTAGTTACCCTGCTGTAGAAGGAAATACAATTTGTCAGATATATTTGTTCTTGACAAATGCATATTAGCTTACACTCATTTTGAAGCTATTTTCTAGGTGCTTGCCAATTTATTTTACATGAAAACACACACGAAGAGCTGACAATGTTGACAGTTATTCTAAAAAAATTATGTGATTCATTTTCCAATAACTGCTAAATGCTTTCTTCAACTTTGTATGCAATATAAACCACAAAAAAAATCACCTCATAATTTCAGAGAGATGAAAGAGGAAACAGATATTCTATGAGGTGTTCAGTTCAAAGCTAGGACACATAAATGCCCATGTGTAAGTGACTAGTGCCTAAGCATTGGCATCTATTGCCATTTGGGAAACCCCAGAGTTTAGGAGATAGCTGCAGGGACTGGCAGGTGTGCCACAGAATCTAGAGGAGACATGGCTTCTCCAGAGCAGCAAGCAAGATACTCTAGACATGGAAAATGGCCCATAGTTAACAATTGGGTCGTTCCTTGGTTGACCTAAATTAATTGACCTTAATTTTGTCATTTTAATCCCTAATGGAATCTCTGCTCGTTCAGTTTTATGCTACAGCGGAACTTTGGTCCCCTGTTTTTGGTAGGCCAGGCTAAAAATTAAAAAAACCTTTCTTTCTTTTGTATTTTCCTGCCCTTTTAGAATACAGTTATTTTTACTTATAGGAGGAGAGAGGAGGAAACTGTTTCCCCTTTGCTATATATTCCTTGGAGCAGACTTATCAGTATCTCTATTTAACTGCCTTTGCTCCAGTAATTACAGTGAGTCAGAAACCATTTCCCAGCACTGCTACTTGCATTTGAATTACTGGTGCTCTCTCAAGTTTTTAAAAGTCAGGGAGCAAAGAAAAGGGATTGTCATACTGGTCTGAGTTTAGAAAGGGCCTTTAGTGGATACAATAAATCACTAACTTAACCTAGGAAGAAAAAGAACACGTGAAAATAATCTCATACCACTGGGAAACAGGTAGCACTGTGATGCAAATGGAGAATCTTAGAATTAGAAAAGAATATGCATAAGGAAGAAGAAAGAAAAAAACTGGAGTTATTTTTACTTACACAAAAGAAGCTAACAGGCAGCTTTTGTCATATGTGGAGAAGTATAAAGCAGAAGACACAGATTCCGCCATCTCTGTCATGTGATTTATTCATTAAAGTCCAGCTCTCTCTTACTGCAGTGGCTGGAGGTGCACAGAGGATTGGTTCTGCTCTGCTCTACACATTTTGTAGGGGGGTAGATGGATTTGCATTCACTGGGGGACCAGGCACTCTGCCTGAGAAATGCAAAGTGTGTTTTCTGCACCCCACACGTGCTCAGGAGGCAGCCAGATCCCTGGCTGGCTGTCCCATTTGCTCACAGCATGGAGAACCCTGAGGGAAGACTCTTCTGCAGCAGCACCATCCAGGCCCCTGTTCTGGCAGCTCCCACAGTTTGGGGCTTGTCTCCCATGAGCCCTACACGTGTGGGATGAACACAAGGGACACCAGCATGTTGCCTTCAGCGTTAGTAGGGAGCATCATTATGTTCTCTCTTAGGTATGTCCACTTCGGCAAAAGCCCAGTTTTTAAGCTGGCCATACCCAAACCAATTGTGGTGTGGAATTAGTAGAGCTATGCTAACATCAGACTTTCCCAAATTAATGTACAAGGTTAGGAGGCAAAGTGGAAGCAGTGAGTTGCATTTACCTTTTTACAACATAACTCCCATACTAGCAGAGCCATATACTTTCCAGCTGAGGCAGGCTTACAGAAGAAATTCCAAAAGTGTGGGTCTTCTCTGTCCATGTATCCATCCATGCTTCAGCCAATAAACATCTCGTCCATCAATGTAAGTCAAACACAAGTTAAGTCTTCATAAAACAGATTTTAAAAAACCCCACATTTTTTCAAGTGTCCTGGCAACAAGAATTCACGGTCTGTTTTGGAGATGTTTTTTTCTTTCTTCTTGAAAAAAAATGAAAAATCAAAAAAAAATCATTCAAAATGTTCACAGATTATTCAAAGTTTGTTTGAGAATAACTTAAAGCTAAAACTAGAAAAGCATGTGATAGACATGATTCCTGATCAATGAGCATTACAATCATCCTTAAATGTGTTCTAGTTACTATGAATCTTCACAATTTTCATTGTGAAGCTGTTTAAATTAAAGATTCATCTCTTCTTTTTTTTTCCTTTTTTTTTTCCTTTTTTTTCCCTGTGTCTCTAGGCCAGTTGGAGGTGGGTTTAAAGGTTTCAGTAGGAGAGTCTTCATACTGAAATTGTTCCAATGATTAATGTAACTGAATAATGGTTTCTGAAAATAAGTCTTACCTTAATTCCACTTTGAATTGATCTGGTTTCAACTGCATGTGAAAACATAAAATTCAAGATTTAAACAAATGATTTTTTTTTATTTTGTTTTGTTTTGTTTTGTTTTGTTTTTGAGAGACAGGTATACCTAAAAAAAAATGGAAGCGGAAAAATCTTTTGAAGAATAATGTTTTTAGAACTTGGCATTATATATGATGATTTCCTAGGAAAATAGAAGAAACTTTGGGGGGAGAATTATCTTTTTCCATTCCTGTTTAAATCACCAGATAATTCAATAAACAGAAGAGCACCTTGCTCTGCTTGCCATATTCTCAAGTTTAATCTCAACTGTAAAAAGCCAGTCCATTGTTAAGACTCTGCTCCATTGAAAACCTCTGCTGTGAAAGGGAAATATAATAACCTTTGCTGCATAGACACCAGGTGTTTTTCCCTAACAAGCACTGTTGATAGAGTGATGTTTAATCTTTGATGGCAATATCTAGGTTGTATTGAATTGCAATAAAACCACTTTTCAGACACAGTATCTTTCAGGATTATAAAATCTATGGACAAACCATATGATTCTGTACAATGGCATTAAATGCGACCTTATAGTGCCAGGGAAATTTGGGTATTGTTGTAATTTTGATCTCTTACATGGGAAAAATCCAGAATGTTTGATAGCTTTTTTAAGTGGCAAGATTTTGTTCCTGCATGTCAGGTCAACAGTAAATTCTTACCTTATTACTGTTATAAAACTCAGTAATAGAAACCTGAAGCTGTGTTATATGACTCTCCCCTAGGAAGGGTCAGTGATTCACTTCTTTTGCTGCTGCACAATGATGGTAGGAAGCACCAGATTTGCAGAATTAAGAAGGATTGTGATCCAAACCCACTACTACACAATTGCAATTTAATGTACAACTATTGAAAAATAGATTTTATTATCATGATCAAAGTGGATTCTCACTGGGAGAAGAATTTGGGAGGGAATTCGGAATCATTAAAATACTCTGACAATTGTGCATGAGCTAAAAATGAAAGGGAAGAGTGGAAGGAAAAAAAGGTTAGAAGCAGAAAGTGGAGTGATATGTATCCATTTTCATATTATATTCTTGATCAGGCATCCTACTGGTTCATAATTTTAAAAGTCCTGTCTCAATTTAAGATAATTTTCAATCCTAATTCTGCAAGATAGTTCATGGCCTTTAATGCCTGTGGTTCAGTCTTGTGTTTCAGTCCTGAAATAAACAGGAAAATCATCACCCTTCTCCACATGAAGCCCCTGAGTCAGGGAATCCAAGAAAAAAGGCTCATGTCCCTTAGGGCCTTTGCCTTGGCTATCCTTACATTTCTGTTAAACCCAGCTAATTGTCACCACCAAAAAGTAAAATCCAGGTTTCAAACCAATCCTATCTGTAAACTGGAACCCAGGAGAAAGTTGGGATAAAGAGTTAATGTGGTTCCAGTAACTTAGCACTAGGCAGAAATCTTGAAACACATAGCTTGAAACACACTCCATTTCCACCCCTAGGCAATAGTAAAGTATGTTACAGAATTCATGGGGCAGGACTAAGCCTGTTGTAGCCTGGGAATTTTGAAAATGAACTGGGATTAATCTTGCCTTCCAATTAAATGCTAATCATTTAGCCTAAACTTGCTCTTAGCTTCCTGCTATAGCCAAGGGAAAAGGACAGACACCTCTAAAGAGTGATTATTCTAACTGCTACTGAATATCCAGGGTGGAATGAATCACCTTTCATAAATGTCTATAAATCTCCACAGAATACAGAAGTCTGGATGATTAGCTAAACTCACAACTTTATTTTGAGTCATCTTAAACCAGATGAGATTAGTTTCATTCCTGGTGATTAAAAAAAGGCATTTTGCATGCTGACATCAATTGTCCAGCCAAATGTCAAATGCATCTGCTTCTATTCAGCCTCATAAATAGAAGAGTCTGGTATTTAGTTAATTACTGTTTTTTTTCCAGATAACATTATTGAAGTCTTGCATGGATAATCTGATTCAGTTACTTTTCCTAAATCTCTAGATTTAACTCTAGATTTCTCTAAATCGCTACATTTCTCTGAAAAAAAAGCAATCTCAGGATGGTGCTATTTACGTCAAATCATCATCAGCCTTCTGTGGGCATGACGTCATTTAACACCCCATTGCAATCCCAAATTATATCTTTATATTTTGAAAAATGTAAGAAAAGAGCACTTACGCTAGAAAGACTGTTGTCTATCATGAATCACTGGCTTCTGTTAAGGAGTTAATAGTGAAGCCAAACTAATGCAAATTACTCCAGGTGTGGTGACTCTGTAACTCACTATCTGCTGTTCTGGAGCTGTAGAAAGCCAAACAATAGGAACTTTAGGATGTCGTGGTCCTTAATAACATCATAGTTCCTTGAGGACCAAGTCATCCCAGTTACAAAGTATGATGGCAGATTTCATGTGCTTTGCATTCCCTGTCTCTCACCAATTTTCACAGACTGGAGATAGGGAAATGGGTAATGTAGTTTTCTGTCTTCCTTATTCTTTTTTAAATGAGTCCTGTTTTCAGGGAGCCTGACAAACAAGCTTCTTTGAAGGAGACGTTGATAATTTCCATTAGCAGCAGACAGTAGTTTTTCCACTGGCTTTCACCAGTCAGGAAGAGTATAAATCTGCATTGTAGAAGGCAGCTCACATAATCCTAGGAGCTTCTAGAGTTTCATTTTGTTTAAAGGCGTTTCATTATGCTGGGGTAGTGAGATGGTTAATGCCTACCAGACCAACTGAAAATTTCCTACCCCTGTGAGTTCCTGTCATATTTAGTTTTCTTCTGCAAAGTAAGTTGAGAGTTCTTTGCAAGTTGGTCTTAGGTTTAATTCAAGGACACTCAGTCTTTGAATGTCTGCTGTAACAGGCCTTCACTGGTTGTTGGTCATGCTATACCTAAGGAGAAATGAAAATAGGGATCATAGATATAGTCAGATAAAGACATAGGTAGATAGATAGATAGATAGATAGATAGATAGATAGATAGATAGATAGATAGATAGATAGATAGATAGATAGATAGACAGACAGATAAAATCTCAAGGACAAAGACAGCTTTTACACAGCTGTGTCATGCATAGAGTTCCCTACAGTCCAGAGTTCCTCATTTCTACATGGTGTATCCCTAGTCATTACACTGCCAAAAATCAGAAGGGAAAAAGTATTTATCTATCATCCTAACAGCCAGCCATGGAATGCGCACAGAAAGGCATTGGTGTTCCCAGAAAAAGCTGAGTTCACCTTCAGGAAAGAGAGCAGACCCAAGGTACTGAGATTTCCCTGGTTTTTGGTGGGTTATGTCACAAGGTAATACCAAGACTGGCAAGATTTCTGAGTCCCTGCTTGGGGTCATGCGATGAGTGTTGGAGGTTAAAGAGCTGCAGAAGGGCTGAAGAATTGGGCTGTGAATCAGTGTTTCCTGGGACCACACAAAAAACCGTGCTGAGGCCAGACGTTGCTGGGAGAAAATCTTTCTGTCAGGATAACTGGGCCTGTTCATGTGAGCAGCTTGGATCAGGAGTATTGGCATAAAACAAAAACATAAATCCAGCCTCAGCATGAAAGACCAAAGTCTGGATCCATTTTTTTTATATTTGCATCTAAAAACATACCAAAACCAAATTAGACTGGTATATTGTTGTGATATCAGAACAAACGACAGGACAGCTAAAGAACATGCCAGGATTTTGCCATATGCAAAATGGTTTTCTTTGTGTGATTTCAGCAGACAATTAGCCTTCTAGATAACTTAGCTGATAGTCATTTATCTTTATTCCTCCACCACCTGTAATTACAGAAGAAATTATTGGCATCATAAGGAATTAAAACTACACTTTGAACTTCAAAGCTTTGTTAAGATTTCCTTATTTTTACACCTTTTTGTTATTTTGAAAGGATATTTTCAGCAAGTTTGAGATTTTCATTGAAATGACTGTAACACAATCCTGAATTCTTCCACTGAGATAAGCTACAGGGCACAAGGAAGTAAAAAATCTGCCTTGTGCTCAAGACCAAAAGGCATTTCTCTCTACAGTGTATCAAAAGTAAATCCAGCTGCTGTCAGCAGTGGCTGCCCTTCTTTGTTACCCCGTGGCTCTTCACAGCTTTGATTGAGTTTTCTAATAACTATGTTGTAAATCTTCCATAATTTTCACCTCTAATTTTGGGTTACTTTTTGTCTAACAATGTGCCTAAGAATATATCTTCGACCTTTTTTCACCACCAGTTGAAAGGCAGATAGGAATAATTCTTTTTGTTAGTTCCTACTCTACTCACATATCTTCCTCTTTAAATCATGTCCCTGCAGGCACTTCTGTTCTCCACAGACATGTTTTCTTCATCCTTCTTCTGTCTCTTTGCTCTGTAATCCCATAGGATTCCCCTTCCAAGGGAGTTTTTAAGTATTCAACTTCTTTTCCCCTAATACTTTTATTGTACATTTTTTACTGTAGTGCTCCTTACGCTGGAGCTCCCCAATTACAGCCACTGTCTCAACATCATACAGAGAGTGTGGACACATACCTGGACAGACAGCAGCTTTCCATCTGTTTCTGAATCATCCCTTCCAAAACAGGAAGAGAAGGGTCAGAGCAAGGTTTCAAAATCATGGTCAAAAATCTATAGATGTTTTATCAGAACCAGATAAAAATCAGAGGTTTAGCTAGTTCCTAGCTTTAAAACAGGTTGAGACAATGGGAAGAAGAGGAGAAGCAAGAAATAAAAAATACTTGTAACACAGAAGAAGCAAATAAAATGAGCTGAGCACAGGCTATAACTGAAAACACTATATCAGAGATGAAATCACAAATAAATAGCAAATGGGATTCAAAGAGGAAAGAAAGCCACGGTCTCTGCTTCTCTGTCCTAGGTACTTCAGTAAGAGCTCAGGGCTCCAGATACCTGCGTTTTTCAGAAAGTCCTTGTGTATGCAAGTGCTGGAAAACAGATGCTTTGACTGTTCCTGCATTCCTTCTGGTAGTTGTTAAAGACTGTAGTAACACATTGCCTGATGAACTCAGCTGAAATATTAAAGGCCCTCAGCTGCAGAAAAACTGACCCAGAAAAAGAATACTTTCTCAGCTGGTGGAGAAATCCCTTCCTAGTGAGATTGGATTGCTTGGTATCCTTTAAAAATTGCATGAGATAGTTTTCTTTTTTTTCTCCTAACCTCTATATGGGGTATTAACTGGAATCTCTCACTGAACAAGAAAATGTTTAATATGCAAAAATGCACCTTTTAATATTACTCAGTTTTAGCAAAAAGAAAGACTGCTGCTCCAGAGATAACTAATCAGATAGCTTTTGTTGAATGACCCCTCATTATCTCTAGTAAATATTTTTATTTATCATCGGACAGTGACACCAAAAAATGTTTGAGCTCCATTTTCTTAGACAATTTGCAAGTTCCAGATAAGAAACGAGCTAATAAATGTGTAAATATATGCCTATGTGCGTGTATTATCTGTAAGCATATCAGTATTTCCTGTTTTTCAGTCATTTATTCATGGATGCTTCCATACGTGCAAAAAAAAAAAAAAGACACATACATCAGCATACACAGGTATAATAAGTGTAAAATTAATGCCATGTTTCATAAGGTTTTCTTGCAGACATTTTTTCAATGATCGCACTTCTTAAAAATAGCATCATTTGACTGAAGTAGGTATATCAGAGTAGTGATGTTTGAAATGGAGCTTTGGGAATCATCTTATCCAACCATTCCACTCAGAGCAGAGTCTTCCAGGCCATTTCCAGTCACATTTTGAATGTTTCTACATTTCTACAACCTCTCTGGGTAAATTCTGCCAATGTCAGATGACATCCAAAGAAAGTATTTTCATATCTTTATAATATGTATACATTTTATACAGATATTTCCTGTGTTCTAGTTCACTGCCTCTTGTCTTGTCACTGGGCATTATCAAGCAGGATCTGGCTCTTACTTCTTTAGTCCCCTACCTGGTATTTACATACAAGGACAAGATTCCCCAAGCTTTCCCATCTCCAAGCTGAATAAAATCATAGAATCATAGAATATTTTTTTGGAAAAGATCTTTGAGACCACAAAATCCAGTCCTCAACAACTCATATGGAAGATGTTAGTCTTAGTCACATTTGTGGCCCTTAGCTGGACCCACTCCAGAATTTTCCATGTATCCCTTATATTGAGGAGCCCAGAACTAGATCTGGCATTCCAGAGGTGTCACACCAGAGTTGAGTATAGATGAAAGATCATATTCCTTGACCTGGTGGTGACACTTTGCCTAAAGCTGCCCAGGATGTTGTTTAGCTTCTTTGCCGCACTGACTGTGGTCAGCTTGATGTTCACCAGATTACTCAGGTCCTCTTCTTCCAAGCTGTTTCCCAGCCACTTGGCCTCCAAGTGCCTGATGTTATTCCTGCCCAGGACTTTGCACTGGTCTTTGGAGTGACTCCTTGCCCATTTAACCATCCTGCAAAGGATGCCTGGATGGCAGCACACCAATCTAGGATATTAGTCACTTATCCCAGCTTTGTGGCCTGCACCTACAAACTTGCTTTTTGCACTCCTCCCAATATCCAGGCCACTACTGAGGCTAAACAGGCACTTCCACTAAGTATGGCTGATCCTGTGACACACAAGACCCTGTGAAGAGCTTTCAACTGGTTGTGCTGCTGGTCATAAGCATCTGAGTCTGGCAGTTCAGCCACTTTTTAATCCACCTCTCTGCTCATTTATATAGTTCATATATTTTTGCTGTCCTCTTGGGATGTGTTCATCCACATGCAAATGTTTGAGGTAGAACTCCAGAGCTCCAACTTGTTGATTACAAAGTCTATGTTATGAACAACACCCTGAATTTTTTGCTTAGAAGACCCAGTTTACCTTTTCCCCTCTTTTACATCATCCTTGAGGCCACACAGCCTGCTGACATCTTCTCCCACCCTCCCACCTCCTTTCCCTGTTCACTTAGAGCCTTCCCCCATGCACATGGGCTGCATATAAGAACTTCCTCTGCCCTGGTCCCAGAGGAAGACATAGGGTGCCTCTGGACCTCCATTCTTCTGGGGAAGCTTGGTCTGGGTCAAGGTCTCTGCTGTGCCAGGGGAGCTGATCCCACGTGTGCTGGGACCATGTCTTGTGCCACGTCACCACCACTGTCAAGTACATGTACAGGGCTTTTGTCCTCCTCTTTTGCACCCTTCTGCACCATCTGCTGCACCAAGGACTGTGTCTTTTGGCTGCCTTTGCTAGCTGCACATGTCCTTCGTAGCTAGTTCAGTCTCCATTCTGCTCATCTGACAAACCCCTCTCTCTAAAAATGTTGACATTTTTTATGTCATGCCATCACATATTTTCTGCATGCTAACAGAGAAATGGACTCAAGCTAACCTGTTTGAAACTGCTCTAAGTCTTGTCCTTGCTCTTTTGCCTACACATAATGTATGAAGAGCAGGTTAATAATGTAGTTACATTGAAGATACTTTTGCAAGTGATCAAATAAATGATAACACTTTCATGTGTGTGTCATGCACGTGAGGAAACACCTGATAAGGCATTCAGCTTGGGACCCATGGTGATATGGCAGGTGTTACCACAGTGCCCAAAAGCCCAGAGCCAAATTAGCAGTGCTCATTTAGAGGCCTTGTTTAGACCCTGTATGAAGTCACTTTAGGCTTTCAGACAGGGGTTTGCCACTGCCAGCACTGGGTACCAAAGACAGACCTGTCTGGCAGAGTATCAGTGTCTGCATTTGCCTAAGGAGCTTCTTCTGTAATAGGAATCCTGGGAAAATGGCATTTAGTGCCTGAAATAATTCTTTCCTTTGAACAACTAGAGTAGCGTTTATGTAGCTTCTACAGCAAAGTAAATGCTCTGGAATTACACGTGTTGCCTGCTTGAGCAGCTGGTCAGCTTGGCACCTAATGAGAGCACACTATCCACTGGATCCTCGAGAGAAGGGGACTCCTCATCACCTTTTCTGTAGAAACTGGGCTGGAATGCAGTCAGGAAAGGCAAACTGCAGGATTTTCTTGTTTCTTATTATGTACTATAAAGGTGTACAAATGGTGTAATGATGAGACTGTAGGTGTTACCAATCCAGTCACCATTGGAATATTCCTGAGAACATTCTAGGAATTTTAGGTTACATTAAAACTCTCTGCATTTTCTTATTGCTATTCTAAGATTTTTTTCTGAAAGACTCCTAGCTGATTTAAAATATAAGAAAAATATCTCATCTGTGTTTCCTGAGTTGTTTGTGGAAAAATAACCCAAAAGCTTAATTAGCAAGAGAACAAAGACAACAGATGCACAGCACCAATAATTTACAAAAATCTTACCAATGAAATTTATCTGTGGAAAATATATATGACAAGTCTAACACAGAATTTGTAATTGTCCGTTATGTTCTCCAAAACAGGATGGGTTTTAATTAGTGAACTAGGACTCACTGTGTTAATTTTTTTTTCTACTTTGGGATTCTGAGATTTACAGAGATTCTTGTATCCTATCAGGAATGCTGAAATTGTATTTCTGAAGCAAATTTGTTACAGAATGTCATGATCTTTAAAAGTCATTGACAGGAAATATTATATCTGTGAGATTCCACTGAACTGAAATTAAAGTCCAGTCCAATTAGTCATTTCCTTATCTCTAAATTACTGTACCCTATACACCACTTTTTAAATTGTGTAGCTCAGCCTTGCTTTCTATTGACCTCAGAGCCTTTAAAAAATCTTAGTAACAGTGCTGAATAGCACAATCATAGAAATAGGTCTCAGCAGAAGAAAAATTTTATGCACCTTTTGAATATTCTGGAATACAATACAACTTGCATGACTTAAATTACCTAACTCTTTACATTGAACTAAACACACTCTAAAAGTGTCCCTATTTAGGAGTCTGCATCAGAGTTCAAACCAGAACTACTATGTCCATACTTTTATTGTCTGTAAGTAACACAGTGTAATGTGTGCTTTGGTCAGGTAAGGGACCAACAGCTAGGGAACTAATTGTTAGGGTGGGAAAAGATTGTTTATTCATGCTCAAAGAGCCTAATTTAAGAGCTTCAACTTCTAGAGAAGGAAACTATGTTGAAGACTCTCAAGTTTATTAGTTCAGTGAGTCTTTCTGGATTCACACCAGAATTCCATGCCTGATATGATGCTTTCATTACGACTGGAACCAAGCCTTTTGTATAGTTCATTAAAATTTATGCTTATATTTATGCTCTTTTATTCCACACATCCTTTAGCATATGCTGTTTCAAACTGACCATTTGTTTAGCATATAATGAGGTGCAGTTGTATTTTTCAGACAGTTGTTGTAAGGAAAAAGGATCTTGAGTGACATTCCTTAGATTTTCTTCAGGTTTGTTCAGCTGAACAGCTGCCTTCGGCATCACTTCAACAGTTGTTGTCTGAGAAGCTCTGTGGGCTGGAATGAGATTTGGTTACTCTATAGCCACCCTTTCAGTTCCATGTGCTGATCAAGCTCTTTCCAGTTGTAAGTTCTCTGAGTGTCAGTGAGCCTTGGGGCTCTGTCCTGAACCTTTCAGATCTTTCATTAAAATTAAACCTCCTTGAAGCATTGATTGTGCCATATGGCTTTCATTATCACAAGCACACTGATGATATTCAGGTTCATGGTACATGTTAACCTTTCCTACTGAGGTCAGTAACAGTATCTCTGAGCATCTAACAGCTGTCTCCCTGTGGATGTACCATGATTTTTTAACATTAAACACAAGCAGTAGGAGGCTCTTTTAATTGGGTATGACAGTTTCTGTCCTTCTTTTGGTTTCGTGGTAAAGGTTCCCGGTACCTTTAGCTGTGAACTTGGGTTTTATTCCTGATAATAATTTCTTATTTACCACTCATATTTTCTACTTCAACAAAAAACATGTCATAACATCACATAAATTTGTCTGTACTTAATCATTGCATCAATGAAACCATCCATCTGTATGCTTGTGGTTTTGTGTTCAGAGTCTGCCTTTATTCAAAATCAAATTTGTCAAATCAACATATGAATACTTTTCTGCTTGCAGCACCTCTCCTTACACTGGCGGCATGTCTCATTATGTAGAATCTGCCAAGACCAGTAGGTAGCATGTGCTGAGTGGCAATGTGTAAGAACTTGGGCTCCCCTAGTGCACAGGACACTTTTCTTCTAGGCTGGAGAATATTAGGCCAGCTTGGAGTATGGGCAAAGGAATCAGATACAAACATTTTTATAATTGAACTATATAGTCTCTGTAGGCATTAAAAAAAGAGCTTATGGCCTGCTCCCTCCTTCTCAGTGTGGGCTTTTGCTCTTAGGAAGGCTATTAAATACAACAGCACAGTCACTCTGCAATGGTCCTTTTAGAGACTGTTGTGTCCCAGGGGCAGCTCCTCTCCTGAGTGACAGCGATGGGGCAAGTAAGAAGTTTCTCTTTAGATTAGGAGATAGTATCAACATATATCAACCTGTATCAAAGAAAAAAATATAATAAGGATTTTATTTGGTGGCTATTGAAAAGTGACAGAGATGTTTCATTTTCTGCTTGTGCTGACTTTTAATTAGGTGCCTGTTGGTCTGCCAGAGTTAAAATGTGGTCCTAATCTGGGCAGAGACAAGTTTGTGTTTTTTTCATTTTAAACTAAAGAGTAACAGAAATATAAACTTCTGTCTGTAATGAGAAAAAAAAAATCATCAAATTATGAAGCCATTGAGGATTTTAAGGTCTGGAGATGGAGTGTAATGCTTTATTTAATGATGTATTATGGTGAATATCAGGTAAATAGTATGTTATTTTTTTAATTTTACATTGCTTGAGTTTCCCTTGCAATGGTAATACCTGAAAGAGACATGGGAAGGAGATTTTTCTCATGGTAATGGACATAGTGAGTTCTTTACACTCAATATTGTGCTTGTCTGCTATGCTCAGCTCTCTAAGAGCTCAGCTTTCAACTTAGTGTTGTTCCCCTCCGAGCAGCTTCCTGACAAAGAATAGGGGAAAAAATAAAGTCTGGATATGTTCTAAGAGCATTATTCTTACACAGGCATGGACTCGAATCTCGACCTGTGCAAGTCACAGAAGAGTATCTGATAAATTATGTCAGAAATGCATGACAAAAATCAGCACTTGATCTATTCTCCAAAGGTTTAGTTTGTGCCATCTTAGAGTGCCTGAGGGCTGCCACACTGAACTGCAGGGCTCCCTGCTGTCCATCAGTAGCTTCCATAGGAGTGACCCTTTGCCTCTTTAGTCCCTGGGCAGAGGGTGATATCCAGCAGCAGCACCCTGCAGGAGGTGGGCTGCTAGTGAGAAATACCCCCAGGAAGCTTTGGTTGTGTGAATCAGCTCCCCCTTGCTGAGAGTGGACACCACTCTGTGCTCAGGGCTGCTGCCACACATCCTCACTTGAAACTTGAGGCAGGCCTTTGCTTTCTCAAATAAACTCAGGGGTAATTGCAGAGCTGGGGATTTTCCACTTCATGTACATCTATTTTTCTAACAATGAGGGAACAAAAGGTCTGCTTGATTGAGGGTCACTCTTGGTGAGCCACCAGAGTGATCCAGCTCTCTTTCCCCTCAGAGGCAGACACCTCCCTTTAGAGACATTTTTAATAAGCAGCAGGAGAAAAATATCTTGCTACCAGGCACTGATAAGTCTTATTTTTCATGCATTTCACTGCTCAATGAACAGGCAATAATTATGATAGAATCAAGGAAAAAAAAAATATTCTGCTTTACTGCATTACAAAATGCTTTGGCTTTATACATTTATATTTATACTTCTAGAACTGTGTATCAAAAGAAATGAAGATAGGATTCCCTATTTGAAAAAAATTCTTTATGGATAAGGATGGAAGAGAAAATCTGGTGAGAAAAGCATTCTATTGTAGTCTTATTTAATTTGGAAGCTTGTTTTTTCCAATGCAAAGCTGGGAAATAGCACCATGAATCTTCATTTAGAAAAAAATGCCTCAACATGACCTGCAGCTGGAATCCTGATCATTAGCAGCTGAAGGGATGGAATCAGACATGCTTAAACAATGTTGCAGGGAAAAAAAAAATTTTTAACTGGCCAAATACTTTCTATGGGAGCAGAAGGAAGATCAGGGAGAATTGTGTGGGAAGTTTGATTGACAGTTAGTTGAAGGTAGAAGGAATGGTAATGATTTATTCTCTAATTTTCTAACATTTCTAAAAGCATCACTAGATGGAACCTGGAGAAAAATAAAAGAACAGAGAAAAACTTCCAACACTGGCTGTGAATGCAGTAACCACAGAAAAGCTTGCTCTGAATTTAAATGCCTGTACTATATGCAGTTAAATAATTTGCAGACCAGTATAGCCAGTAGTGTTGCATTTTTTCTCCCTATATTTTGGATATTTCCTTTCTCTCCCTGAAATCCTAAAACAAACAAATACTGTCTGCTATTTGTGCATGTCATATCAATACAGAATAGAAACACTTACAGTGAATAAATCTATGAATACAGATTTTGAGGCAAAAGAGTACAAAAAACTCTTTCCATTTCTTTCCTTATCTTCTGCATAGTTGATTGATGAAGGTACAACTAGCACCACAGTGTTGGGCACACTCATTATAGTGAATGCTAGGAGGATTTCCCCTGCTTAGACTATGCTCACAATTCCTAGAACAGTTTCCTCTGTCAGAATATCTAAGTCTCTTTCACTGAACTCCTATAAATTAGTTTTGAATTTCTTCTTTTCTAAGCCCATCTCTTGTTGGGAATACCCAATAAGAGCAGGAACAAACAGGAACTATCTGGAAATAAATGTATTTCCAAAGTCCCGCTGGAACAGTTTCTTGAAGACTTTTATTGAGAAAGTTGTTAAAACACAGCTGTAAAATTTCCTAATCCCATTCCTCTTTCTTGTTATGACAAATAAAGGTTTTAAGAAGATACGCAAAACACTAAACTAAAAGCATATAAAAATACAGACTCAAATATGCTATTCCATTCTTCTGTGAAAGAACTGTGTTTGTCAGACACCCTTCACTTTCCACCACTTTTAACCACCTACAGCTGCCCTATCTGCTCTAGACAGGTGGAGGTTTTGAGCAACAACCTGATTGATAGAGCAAGTAAAACCACTCATTTCTCTTGCCATGGCTGAACTGTGTGTCTCAATGCTCAGTGCTAATAGACATGGCTCTTCCAGGGTTGTAAAGGCTACACCAGAGCAGGACCCTGGAAACACACTGCTGGACACAGGGCAGCTTTCTCACTGCATTTTTACTAGCTCCGTTCTATGGCAATACATCACTGGCAGATGTGTAACCTTGAGCATCATAGTAAACTTAGAAAGCAAACTGAAATAAGTGCTGGCCATGTGAATATTGATGTGATCTAAAATGTCATTGTCCCCATTTCCATTACAACAAATTTGTGATAAAGACAACAATTTCTGGCCCAGACTGCGGTACCTATCTCAAACTTTTCATAGTTCCTTGCTTCTGAAAATATTTTCCTTAGACTTTTTTTCCCGCCAGTAAAGTTTTATAGACTAAAGCTAAATTAGAAAAAGAAATCTGAAGTATATGGACTAAAAATACTGCACATAAAAAAAAAAAGTCAAATTGGAAAAATAATAAGCTAACCCTGAAGAGATTATATTTCTATAAAAATAGGCATATTAGAGCATTTGAATTCAAGTAAAACCCAAGTTAGTTAGGGCTATTTTGGTTATTCTCGTAAGACTGAGAAATTTCACATGTGGGAACAATAAATTTGGTAAAGAAATGAAGGAATAACTGAGACCTAATTTGTTTTATTTGACTTGACTATATAAATTATATATAAATCTTAAAATAGTTGTTACTCGAAGCTACCTTTCTTTGCTCATGTAAAATGTCTTCTGTTTGATATATTTCTTTAGTATCTTTCATCTAGACATCCTAAAAACATGCAGAATTCCAAAATAACATGACACACAACTGAAGCTAAATAAATAAATAAATAAAATTCAAGTTTTGTGTACATTCCAGGATCATTAAGAAAATCCTTGCCTGAGAACCACAGAGGTAGGAGCAGTATCAGTGAAGACCTAAAGCAGGCAGTTATGCAAGGTGTTACATATATGTGTTACATATATTTGCTCTAAGAAAATAATCTAAAATATCTATATTATAATCTAAAAATAATCATGTAGAGTGAATACCTGGAATATCTTCTCAGTGAATGGGTCAAAAAAGATACTCCAGAGGAGTTATTCAGAGAAACCCATTTTCAGAGTGTAGAGGCACTACAGCTTTTTTCTGTTTATTGTTATTTTTTCTGTTTATGAGTCTACCATTTTTTGTTCACAATAGTTCTATTTTCCAGCTTCTTTTAATAGCGTTTGATTAGCAAGCTCTAGGATTTAAGGCAACCTCTTTGTTTGTTTGTTTGTTTTTCGTGATAATTTCCAGATTTATTGAGATACGTAAATTCCATCTGTTCCTTACTATACATGGGCTCTGCTTCATTTCACATCTGAATTACATTGTTTCTGAGTGTCACTTAATACCTCTTGTATGCTATACAACCTATTTATCATGATTTCTGCATTTGTATCTTCTCTTCCACTTGTCTGAGTTAATTATTGCAATAAATAATGATTAATTCATCAAAATTAAGCACTTTTCTATACATTGCAGCATACCTCTAAACTATATTTGAAACTCCTTGCAAAAAGACATGTACAGAATTAATATCTATTGGAAAGATGACAATTAATAAAGACACTGAGGGTAACATTAATACATAGATATGAAAAAAATACAGAGTCCCGGAAAGAATAAAAATTCACCTTTGTTTATTGAAAAATAATACATACAAGTTGTTACTGAATTTTTCTCTAGAAAGCCAGCAGTTCTCTGAAAATCTTGAGTAGCACTCAGAAGTACTGTATCATTAGGAAGATATTTTATTTATCTTCAGGAAATAGGTGTTTTTACAGGCAAGGCTTCTGCTTGACGTTGACCCAGAAATAGTTAAAAGTATCTCCATACAGAAGAGAAGTTAGACTCTGATGGGCAGTCAGCAGTTGCAAGATGTGGATAAAGTTTGTTAGTCATAAGCATCAGCTAGGAAGAGTTCCTTATCAACGGATCATTCAGTATGGAACAAAATAAATGAAAAGGAATTTCCATCCGTGTGTTATCCTATTTAGAAGAAAAGCATCCCCATTGACAGCCAGCAGCTTTTTGCTTGAAATAGCAGTAGGACACCCTTACAGAACTTATCAAAATCCAGAGTCAATAGGAAAGGATTTTATTTCTCTCCAGGCACTTCTCTTTAAACATAATAACTACTTTCTAATCCCTGCAATTATTATGAAAATTATTTATGTTGCAAATTTTTCATGTTAGATAAGGCTTAAAGATGGCTGGCTATACCTGAGGAAATCTGTTCTCTAGAGCAGCATTTCTAAACAGGTTATTGGTCCAGTTTTATCATGCCCAGAACCCCCCAAAAAACTGAGCAACAACAATGCTGAGAGACTGACAGTACTCTGAGCCTAGAGAAACACTTCTGATAAGTGAAATATATTCAATAGGCAAGGAAGACTCTTGTAGGCTGGGAATTTTCTTGAAGGCATGAGATTAGCTTTTGAGGTTCTCACACCAATCCTTGGAGCTGTAAAGAATGTTAAACTTCCCTTTTAAAAGTAATCTGGCTGGTTAAACTCAGAACTATTATCAGTGAAGGATGAAGAAGCACTCACTGGAATTGCATATTTAAGGATGTTAAGTGGTTGACTGAAGGTAAGAGACCAAGATGGCATTCCAACCTTTAGATTGACTTTGGATAGTTATCTTTTACCTGTTTTAATGCATTTATTTAATTCAATGTCTTTGCTCTCATCAACCAGCTTTGCTATATCGAGCTTTTAGATACAAGCTAATAGTTTTCATAATGCAAAGTGTGAACTGGTAGTAGCAGCTCACACTTCAGTCTTTGTGCAACTGCTCCGGATGTAAAACAAGCAAACAAATAAACAAAACAAACCTCATAAAATACAACCAAACTTTAAAAAATTTTCATAAACTATATTGAAATGATTGGCTCCCCAGTAGATTTCAAGAAACTGTGCAGGTGAAATCAGGAAAAGATAGTAATGAGAATACCTGCAGCCAGTATTGCTGCCTGGGACTTCATGTTGTGGAATCATGGGTCCTGTATGTTGCTAGAACATCTAATTTAGATATCTATTTAGATATTTAGGTAGAACATCTAATTTACATATCCCAGGTCATTATGTTCCTTTTTGAATGCTTTAAGTCTTCTCCTCATATTTCTTTGGCATTCTCGCTGCTTTAGGAAATAGTAGTCAAGGATTAAGTTCTCAGATTTTGTGTGTTATCCTTTATACAGTTTATCAAATCATATTCACTGCTTTACTGACCTAATAAGTGTCAGTGCATCAATATTAATAATTTTAAGATATCTCTGACCTGAATGGTTCCAGAATGATGGAAGATAGATTTGGATTTTTTTAAACTTCAGGGTTTTACCACTTCCTATTGAATATTAATCTCTTGTCCAAAAGATCATCTATAAGTTTCTCTCTATTCTCTGCAGTCAATTGGTATTAAACAATATCCTTTATTTCAGGGCTTTCTCAAATGCTTTCCATTTTGCATACTGCTATTGCAGGAAAGACGAACATTTTAATTATTATATATAAATGTAATTTGTATGACCTATCTTAAACTAACTTGCACTTGCTAACATACCGCTGGTACCGTAACCCAGATTTTTTAATTCACATTTAAAACAGCCTAGTGAGTTGCTGTCATCTCTGACTGTAAAGTATGATTTGTCCTTTGGATAATCATAACTAGCTGAGTCATGTACAGAAAAAAACCTTAGCAAAATAACTGGAAAAGAAAGCAGATAAATGTGTTGCTTATGCAGAAACATAAATTATAAGTCACCAAATACTCAGGTAACTTTTGAGAAGTTTGCTTGAGTATTCAGCCTCATCATTAGGTCTTCATTTCTCTCCCTCAAAAAAGATATAAAGCCTCTTTTGTTCTGTGTAACTCTTTGCTGTGGAGAGATTTTATCTGCAGAAATTCAATACAACCATTCCTGTCAATTTGCAACAGAAATCCCTTTCTTCCTTTTTTTCCCTCTGTTTGTTTGGTTTTTGGTTCTTTTCTTTTCATGTAAACTGTTTAAAAAGGCTACTGAGATTAGATGGCTCCTTATATCAGTAGGCAATGCTTTCCTAGGGTGAAAGACTAATTTCCTCCTTTTCTGCTCCCACCTTGCACCCTGCTAGCACTGTCAAACCGGAGAGTTCCCCATTAGCATCCTGAAAAGGTTTCCCTAGGTCTTCATTTGTATGCATTGGCAATTGAAAAACAGAGTGATAAACCGAAATGTATCAGGTAAGGAAGGGGGACTTTACTCTTCAAGTACAGGAAATCCAACTTTCAGGGACAAATATGTCGTGCTTGGGGCTCTAACACAGTTACATGCGTTTTGCAAAATTTAAAGAATTACATAAGGGCAATGTTTTCAAACGTATGAGTTTAAAACAAATTTAGGGCTTATTTTTTAAGTGGAATAAATCAATCACCCTATCTGGAGGAAAAGCTGAGGTAGGACATAGCAGTCTGGGAAACAGGCATACTGTGGCTATTCTCCTCAGCATTGCACAATTTAGATCAGTTTCTGCTTTCACATCAGAACATCAAACTGAGATTTCAGAACTGAGCCAATACAGGCACAACTCACAGAGTGGAGGGGATGTAACTGAGCACAACTGCAGAGCTGCTGGTTCTGTCCACGCTGGGCGTTTGATGCCCCTTAAATGTTACCGGTCCCTGCTCACCTGTGAAATGTGCTACCAAGAGAAACTCTGTAACTGCACTGAAAGGGGTTCTGTACTGGGCTGTGCCTGTCCTCCTGGCACGGGAAACAGCCTGCAAAGGCACTTTCTCTGCTGATCACTGTGGGAAAGTGAATAATAATGAAGGTTTTGTTTTCAGCCGCTGTCTTAACCAGTGAAATCTTTTGTCATATTCAAATGGATCAAAAGGAGGCCTGAAGTTTTAGCTGAAACACGAATCTGCTCTGAATCAAAAATAAGTAGTCTCCTTTTCCTAAAGGGTATGATTCCTAAAGCTAAGATGTCCATTTTTAGTCAGACCCTACTTCTAACTCTCTGTATAATTTAATCCCTCAAACCCATATTTTATCAAATCCCAATCTTATTCTCATACTGATTATGCCTTTGGCATGAAACTATTTCAATTTCACAGTAAATTGTAGCACTGAACTCATTAAAACCCATTAAGAGCTGTTACCCTCTGAAATAATATCATACCTCTTTCTGATAAACAGCATTAAAAATGTATGTAATCATAAACCATGTGTGCTTCTTACCTAGTGTGACCATAGCATGCTTACAAATCACTTCAAGTACTGTGTTTTTTGAACACATTTCATCAAATAATGTGAGGTATTCCTGACAGCAAAATTCTTCACAGCTGAGTCTAGGATGAGTCTGAACTAGCACTAAAATACAGATGACATTCAGTATTTTTATGGGAAAATCCATAGCAATCTATGTACAGGAGTACAGAGGAAAATTAGTCAACACAGCAATTTAATTTAATTTAGTAGAGCAATATAAATCGATTTCTTTTATTAGCTGTCTGGTACCTAGAAACTGTATCTTTTTGCTAAAAGACAATACTCAGCCTTAACTTTCCAGCAACTTAAATACCAGAGAGCTGGAATAACATTTTTTTTTTAGATCTATGTCTTAGAGAGAGAGGCAGAGATGCTATTTTCCACAGCAAGCAGCTTTTTCTTTTGGATTTTTTTTATGTGTTGAAAAAATACATAAACCAAAGACAATCCCTTCAATTTTCTGCTATGAGTTCTTGCTTCTTGCAAAGACTTGCAATCAGAGAGTGGTCCAGAAGCAGCCACAAAATTATCTGGGTTTCTCAGTTTAAAAATACCAAAAAACAAATAGCAACACCACCCCCACACTAACCTCCAGTCTTCAAAAGGTGGAAACACAGATTCTGCCCTGAAAATTCTTTCAAGGGAAGAACCAATCTTACTTTTATAAAGGGTACTATAGCTTAGCAGCAGCAATAACCAGAGCTTCAATTCTGAACTGACCTGCTCACACAGAAGAGTTTAGATGTGCCCGCATTTTCTGAAAATGACAGTGAATGACTGTAGAGGAACAGAACTGGCCAATATAATCTCTAGGCAGCTCTGTAAGAACATAAAGGACAAAATTATACAGGTACTGAAATATGGTCCTGTAGCAATTGCCCAGAAATTCACTATATTTCCAATACAAGCCCACCAAGTACTTCACTTAAAACAGGTGGGCTATAAAAGCAGAACAGACTGGTGTATTATTGCACAAACTCTCTTTTGAATTCATTGAGTTGAAGTATCTTTAGATCTACAATTGTTCTCATTAAAACGTAAAGATTTTTCAGTGAACTCAATAAACCTTATCTGAACTAATAAAAAGATATTCTGAAAAAAATAATACACAAAGTAACTGGCATTTTTTCTCATTTCCCCTTTGTTGTTTTCCTGCAGCCTTTCATAGAGGTTCACCCTTTAATCAACTCAGAGTGGGTAAGGATATTTTGCAGAAAAATTCGTTCCACATTGAAATAAACATCCAAGGCAAGTGACCCTGGAAATATCTCTCTTTGTGGATCATGAAGGGAGTTTAGGTAATCAGCTTAAACACAAGACACAGACAGAAATTCAGTTCCAGACTCTTGTGTTCCTGCTAGAGTTAATGAAAATTGACAGTTCCATTCAGTTGCCCCATCTTAGCACCCAGTGCCTTTCTAAGTGACCTAGGTAAGATATTTTGCCTTTCTGCTGGCTGCCTGGCCAGCACAGAATGACTGTCCCCTAAGGCCTGACCCATATTTGCAGTACCTGAGTAGATTCTCCTGACATCCTCATTCCTCTGAAATAGTCTATTTTAAACCCACGTTTGTTCATACGACTGAATCAAGCTTCTACTAACCACAGTAAACAAAAGGTGAGATTCAGTTACCAGACTCAGACTGTCAGTGCCAAATGAGATGGCCAATGGCACCCAAGGCTGTCACCACTGGGGACTGGAAGATTGAGCCCATGATTTTCTGCAGCAGCAGCTGAAGCTGTGCAATAACTGAAAATGTCTAAGTAGAGGAAATATTTACCATCTCAAAAGGTAAACTTGTAAATCAGTCCAGGCAGCTGAACTTTCCCCTTCCCTGGATCTAAAGAGCTATTCAGCTGATGAAAAGTAATTCTAGATACTGGGTTTAACACACTGTGACACCTTACTCAGATACAGAGAGTAGGGTAGGCACTTAAATACTGGCATTTGAATACTGGGCTTGATCTGTAAATTCGTTAATTTAAGGTGGGATGTAGCTCACTGCAGTTGCTTTATGCAGATGAAGTTATATATAAACCTTTGCTGATCTTGCAGCAATTGCCATGATTAGAATTTGCAAAGTATACATGTCTCCATTATCAGTTATAAAAAGAATACCTCAGAAAATATGCACATTATTTAAGACCATTTTACTCTCTGGCATTGTGATAGTTCTGGTTTGTCAGCATTTCCCTTTATCTTTTATAAATCAGAAATTTCTCAGTGAGGTTTTCAGCATTATAGCAGTCAGCTATATTATATTATTCAACATTACTTCTTTTCAAGTTAAATTACACCCTGCTTTTCTTGTCATTGGCCTAAATACATTTTTAACCAAACATTGTAAATCAGGGAAAACATTTTAACCTCAGGCAATTTAATTCTTCAAGACATATTTTTGGCATAACAAAACAATTTGGGCTAGAAACAGAAATTTGGCATCATAATTTTAGTTGCTCCTGAAGATTGGATTAGGCTGAACTATCCTTTTAGAAGCTGTGAGCCAAAAATTTCTTTTTCCTCTTGGATTGAATTCTTTTTTTTTTTTTTTTTTTCCAAAGTCAAAGTTAGTTACTTGAAAACCTAAAAATTCAAACTTTCATCACTTACTAAAAAAAAAAAAAATTATGGTGGATTCAGACTTTTTTCATTTCATTGATTAATCTTGGTTTACACTCTCATTTTGTTGTCTGATGGTGCCTTAGACACACGCCAGTGGGATATGCACTAATCACTGGTCACCAGGTTAGGAATTCTATGAAAAAGACTGAAGACTACTATAGCTGTTGGAATGGGAAAACTAGAAAACTAGTCTGTATTAACTGCTTGTATATATAAAGAAAAGGTCTAGGATATAAGTATCAGTCACATTCCTGAGCCATAATAAACACTTTGCTTGCAGGGTTATAGAAAGAAACATCTCAGGCCTCTTGCTCTTGGGTTTTGAGTTGGGTAAGAGTCCTGACTACCTTCCCTTGTTAGGATGTACAGCTGATGTGATATATTAACTTAATTGTTGCAGCAGAAGCACAGAAAGATACCATGGGGGAAAGTGTTGTCTTTTCCTCCTCATTTCTTAGGAAAAAAAGTAATATTTTGACTGGACCAAAATAATTACTTCTAGAAATTGTGTCCTGAATGCTACATCTTTTCTTTTCTGTTTTAATTCTTACTGTGTGGCTTCACTTGAGCAACCAGCATGACATAACTTTACATGAAACCAATGAAATGAAACTGATCCAAGCAAGGACTCCATACCCACAGCTATATAATCCTGTGTCTGTGCTTAGATAGCCAACAAGCATTCCCAAGAGGTCCTGAGACATTTTCTGTTTCTGCAGTTTATTCAAGAGGATGAGAAGAAAAGTCTTGGCGTTTACTGAAGCCCTAAAGGAAGTTCATAACAGGAATTGCTGATGTCCTTTGAAAGGATGTGACTGCAAGTGCTGGGGAGTGTCTCCCTGTGTGGCTCACAGTGACTGGGGTTCCTCACCACCAGGTGCTCTCTTTCCATGCTGCCTCTTCAGAGCCCAGCTATTCACAGAATTCCCCTCAGCTCTCATCCACATCCAGCTCACTGCCAGCAACTTCTGGCAACTTGAGTTTTAGAGGCACCAGGCTGCTACAAAACAGATAACTTTTTGTGAACAGTGGTTTTGTCCTGAAAGAATTACACTTTCAGCATTAAAAACATACTTCCAATATGTATGGATAGTCACATTCCCTAAATGGGATAAATGTCAGCTGGCCCCTTTGCTTAAGCATTGCTTTGGTTCACCTCTGGTTTGAAGATACAGAAACTTTCCACAAGAACCTCATGCTATCATGAGAACTTCAGTAGTTTTGCAGATGAACCTAAACTCCTTCTCAGTATATGTATTTATTGTCTGTGATAAGCAACTGTATCACCCCTGCTAAAGACCTAAAACAGTTTGTAAATAAGCCTAGCCATATCAGTTTCATGTATGGAAGACTGAGACACATCATTTTTCAATTACTGTATGCCATATTCATTTATGTGTCATTTTTGTCTTCCAGAAAGCTGTTTTCTAAATGTGGAGGAAAACCTATCCAACCAAAATCACTGCAGTATTGTAGCAATCACGCTGGAGCAAGTGAATGTAATCAGAAACCTCTTCTATCAATCCTGAAATTCCCCTGAAAAGTCCACATCAAGCATTATCTCTCACTTTCTAGGCTACCTTAATACAGCTATAATTTTCCTTCTGACTCCTGGGGAATTTTCATAAGCACCAGGAAACTCCTGGCTCAATCCTATTTTCTTCATTCCAAGATTTAGTCTGGGTCTTGCTGAAATTACCCAGAATGTTTGCATCAGTAAGGCAGGAAACATTTTATGCTATCCCCACAAACTATGCGATAGGGAAATTTGTCAGCCAGGCTTTCCAGGAATGATTGCCTTGATTTATCTTCAGCATGGTATGTCTCAACAAGATTTCTCCGAACACTTCATTCTTAAGGCTATTTCCCTTAAAGATACTCCTGACATCTGCAGCTTTTATAGCTTGAAGCACTGGAAGGCTGCTCCTCAGATGGTCGTTACTCCACAAACAGTTGTGGTTTTGACAGCCCAATCGTGGGCTACACACTGCAAAGTCCCAAATCTCTGCATCAGAGACTGGAATTTTACTTTCAGAGTATAATTCTTCTGACTTTCTCTAACACTTTCTTGGTTCATTTTGCTTAGTTTCTTGTTATACTTTTAGGAGCCAAAAAGGGGCCCTTTTTCCTCTCCCATGAGCTCCCTACATGTCACTCTTGTGAGTGTGTTCTCTCCTGTGCCTGTCCTCCCAAAAACTTCTCTGCCATGGCAGTTGGTTATGTTAAGTATGGAGGAAAAAGAGTAACAGTGTCTCCTGGGTCCCTGGCTCCAGGGCAAATCTTGCATGGCAGCCCCGGTCCAGGAGAGCCTTGGCAGGAGAGATAAGGCATGTGGACTCTATGGAGAGCCTTCTTGGGATGCAGGAGCCTCCATAAGAGTGGAGCTCTAAGCACCAGGAGGATAGTGCCTGGGACATGTGCCATGCAGACCAACCAAAAAATGAAGGACATATCCTAATTCCACAACAAGTTCAGCCCTTTTTCCATGACAGCTTTTACAGCTTGAAATGGCTCCTCTTTTTATCTGGAGTCTCCTCAGTAAGACCACAGTGGAATTTATCCTGAGCTGTGAAGAGTGGACTTTTGAAAACTCAGACTTCATCAGCTTCATCTGGAAAAAGCTTTACTGCTACCATAATGCCCTGGGAGAATGACAGAGAAAATGTAGGCAGTTAAAATTGAAAAGATTAATAATGTAAACAAGCTGATTAAATTCTGTAACCTCTTAAACTTCATGACTCTAGGGTGGCTTATGTCACCTTAAAATGAATGGATTCTACAAGCTCAGAGAAGCAAATTAGAGTTGGCTAACAGAAAAAATCCAAGCAGTTTACAGTAAAATAGGCACAAACATCTAAAGAGAAATTGTTGCTTTATTTTATGCATCTAGTCTACTGTTTTGGTGATCTACCTCATTATTTCACAGAGTAAAATATAAGTGATTATAGACAAGGCTTTACAGAATGCAGGTAATTTTTTCTACCTGGTCATCTGATCCTGTTTAAAGCAGATTTGAATGAGATCATGCACAAAACATTTTCCAGGGTTATTGTATCCCTCTCAATCTAAAATTGGGAGTTCATTAAAAAAAAAATTGGGAGAATCAATATTCTGAATTGGAAGGCACCCAAGAGAATCACTGTAGCAGCAGAAGAAGTGAGGCAGACTAGAAATGTACCTAACAGATTTGCACCAACCTATTGAACACAATTCTAGAGATTCACACCAGTGTTAAACAAGTGCACACTTTGCTGTGAAAAGAGAATGATAGAGTTACTGCTTTGGAGGACTTGAATCAGAGAGGAACATGATGCTTGTGAAATGTCAGTCTTGTTTTCTTCCAACACCGTGAAAACACAAGGTGTCTCCTCTCTCCCAGGCAGGAGAACAGCTGAGAAGGGTTGAAATATTCCAGTAAGAATCAAAGCAGCAGAGAGATTTCAATGAGTTCAGTCCCCTGTCATTGCTGGCAATCACATCATGTAACCCCATAGGTTTATAATTGATCAAGCTCTATTTTTCAGCTAATTAGTTTTTTGGGGTTTTTTTTGCTTTAATGCTGCCAAGTAGAATGTTATTATGAATCTTCACTGTAATAATGTCTAGAAGTCTTCTAATTATCACTGTAAGCCTCTTTACAGCCAGGTTATCTAAGTCCTTTAACCCAAATAACACTTATCACCATGGGATTTCCTTGGTTAATACATTTATAAAGACAAACCATAGCTCTTTTTGTACACTAATGGGAACATAAACAAACCAAATCACTTGCTCATTTGTTTTCTTGCTATTTACACATGCTATTCTTAACAAGTGGGAGTGGGAATGTGAGAGGTGGGGATCTGGGGACACAGTCTCCTTTAAACTTGATATGAGTCACAAGGTTAAACCTCTGCTCATCACTCAGAAGAGAAGGACCTCTGGGATCCTCCCTTTCTAAACTTGTAGAGTTAAATAGTTCAGACAAAACTCTGATCTCCAGTTGACTGAATTGCACTAGATGCCTTTGATATAAATAATGTCTTTGATATAAATTAACAATGAGACAGCCAGTGTCATTTTAAACGCATGGGAATGAGGTTTTATACATGTATTGTACTTTTTATCATGGATTTCATTTCTCAGTCGAGTTTGTTTGATCTTCATTTATTTGCAATAATAGAGGGAAGAGAAACCTGAACTGTTTTTCCTATTCAGTGTTTAAAGCATTTGTATAATTTCAAGCACATAAGACACAATATCATATTGTTAACAAGTGCTCTTATGAATTCTTTGAAAACCAACCTAAGTGGCAATGTTTAGACATTATTTACATACAGACAACCTTTGATATAACAAAACACACTGAAAGTAAGATGAAAGGAAATAGAATTAAATTATAAATACAATACAAAATAGAAGTGAGTTCACCAGAATAGGTGAACTCTGGGACAGTTATTTAGAATAATGTGAATTTCTACAGAAGCAGCAATTTTAAAATCAAAATTGCATGCTCTTCTGAAATGTATGCATCATCTTAGAGAAAAAATTAACTCAGTGAAGTATTTAGGTTACTAGGTGTTCAGAGTAATCCTGATATAGTCTGTCAATATTTTTTTTTTTAATTATTGGACATGATGTAGGTTAAATACGTTTTGAATATCATTCAGGCTGCTCTAAGCTAGGGCTGCAAAAAATGAAGTAACTCTTTTGCAGAGGGTTGAAGCTGGTAGCTAGCTACTCTATTAAGAATTTAGAGTGGAATAAATAAAAGCTGATAACAAATATGAAATAGCTATGCTTCCTTTTAATGACCATTTCCCTCTTAGGATTAGCAATTTCTCTGGAATAATTAATACGGTAGGTAAGAAATACACTGTTATGGGTGGCTAGGGGAACTGCTAACACTTAGAAGACCAGCTTCCATCTCTGCTTAAAGGAGCAATTCCTGGAATTTAAAATGCTTTTGAAACCTCTCCATAGGTGTCAAGGATGCTGGGAGATGCTGACTGGAAGCTTTCTACTACACAAATTTGGAACAAAATGCCAATAAAGTGACAGGTTTATATTGATTACAAACACACCCCAGTACATCCGACATGCCCTTTCATGTCCAATGTGAACAAAGTATTGCCACATTTTAAGCAAGATTCATTTCAGGAAAACACATGGTAATTCTAAGCAGATGCTGCACTACAGTCACCAAAGCAATTGTAGAAACACTGTTTGGAGGAAGCCTCTGGAGCCTCTTAGCTCAAATGGTTTGGCCACTGTCAGTAGTTAGACCTTGCTGTCACTTCCCTCTGGAGAGGGATTTACCACAATGTCACTATGTACCTGTTCCAGCACTGTACTGCCCTCCTACATTTTTCATGCCTCCTGCCTGCCAGGGTTTTCTAACTTCCAAACCAAACTCCCACTCTGTGGGCATCTGTTTTAACTTAAATTAAGAGGACTTAGGTCTGTCATCTTTGCAGCAACCTTTCTTCAGAAGGATTGCCCTTTTGGCAAGTTTTGGTTTGGTTTTCTCTAGACTTACAGTCTTATAACTTTCTCTACCCATTTATTGTCTCCCACTCATGTTCCCTGAAAGTTCTGTATTCCAAAATCTATGCCCATTTTAGTATTCCTCAATGAAGAAAAGCATCACATTTACCCTTATCTTGTAACATTTCTAAGATGTAATTCTCTGTTTTGTTTGACTTATGAAGCATTTGAGGGAATGATTCAAAGTTCACTCAAATCTTGTGGAAAATTTCTCGAAAACACTGGTTTGATTTCAGTTTCAGGTGATTCAGACCTTCTTCATTGTACCAATCATTCCAGAACTTAAAGTGAGGTATGACTTCATACCAGCAAAGTTCTCCACACCTATAGTGTGAGACTTAGCAACACAAAAGTAGTGTAAGGGTAATTAAGTCTTGCTCCTCTGTCCAACTTAGTGTGAATACAAGCCTCTCCTATTTCTCAAACAAGTATAGGATAGACTGAAGGGGAGCAAACTATGAGACATTGTTTTTTAGCATAATGTTGATGGAATTTTTGACAAAAAGTATTAGCAAGTTCCATGTTTCTCTTCTGCAAGATATGGAGAGAGGAACATAAGACAAAATTTTTAGCAAGTGTTACTTGATGTACAAGGTGTATTCTTTTGAAGTATCAATGCTCTTTCAGAGCATCTGCTCTTCAAAGGAAAAAATAACAACTGGTTTGAATAGGAAACCTTAAGCCCTAAGCATAATAGATAAGGAATGTGAATGCCTTTTGATGTAACCAGAAGTCTTTGATGTATCTATAAAATCTTGCCACTCATCTTGTATTTTCAGCCAGTTAATATATGAATTAAAATAATTAGTTATAACTAACACATTTTACAATTTTTTAAAGCTGTTCTCCTCGATCTTCCTTTTTCTTCCTTCACTGTTAGTTTTGGAAGCCATATCACTGGTTTCTATAGTCAAAGGCAGATGTGCTGATACAAAAATGCCTAATGACCCAAATAAACTTCCTTAATACAAATGGAAATTAAAAGCAGGGTCTGTGCTGGATAAGGGAAACCATGTTGTTGCTATGCATCTGGTTTCATTTATAAAGTGGACATTTCCCTTGCTTAGCTGAGGAAGAGCCAAACTGCACTTTCATTTCATGACACGATTGTATAATCCACACTAGCTCCACTGAGATCAGTGAATTTATTCTCAGTTTATCTCTTGGGGAGCAGTATTTGGCTTTCATTAGAATAGGATTTCATTTGCCACCTTATAGGATTAATGTGTTGGAAATATTTAACAACTACACTGAAGTATTCAATCTGTAGAGGTACCAGTGTAACTCACATCTTATTCCTTTCCAGTGACTGCCTTCTATGAAGAAAAACAAATTTCCTCTGGCTTTTGGAAGTTTTGTTGAACCAGAGCTCTCCACTACTCCTGTCCTGCAAGCTGAGAACAATGCCTATCCTGAAGCCCTGGTTTAATGGCTCCAAACTTGTCTGGTGCTCAAAAAAAAAAAAAAAAAAAAAAAAAAAAAAAAGTACCTAGAAATTTTTAAGAGAGCTCTTTTGGCTCTCTGGACACTTCTGACTTTATTTTTCACAATAAAATCAGTTGTTTTCAAATCAGCGGAGTGTAATTGCATGTAGTAAGGGAACATTCACATCTCCTCTGCTATAATGAATGTGTCCCAGGGCTATGCTATCTATCTGCCCTTTCAAACTGCCTGTTTAATTTCCCTTGCAGCAGCCCTGCACCTGCTGCTCATTTCACCATGGGGACACATTATGAATTTTTCTAATAATATTCATGCATCTGTCCTGCACACTTCCTTACATGAATATCTTTGTTACTTTCCTTCAATCAACCTATCTTTGTTTCTGTGACCTTTTATGAATAACTAGGGACTTAGTGCTATGTGAAATTTTATCATGAGTGCCACCTGGTCTTCAGACTTGTCTACACAACCAAATAGAAGACATGATACACCAAACTTTGAAAATTTGAAAGTCTGGAAAGACTGAAGACCAGATGGACTAGTCTTCAGTCCATCTATTTTATACTTTCAAAGAAGGTTTTCTTTTAAAATTATAGAATCATAGAAGAGAATAGAATCATTAGGGTTGGACAAGGCCTCTAAGATCGAGCCCAGCCTTTGACCAAACACTCATGTCAAGTAAATCGTAGCACTAAGTGCCACATACAGTTGTTTCTTGAACACTTCCAGGGATGCTGACTCCACCACATCTCTGGGCAGTTCCAATGATTAACCACAGTTCCACTGAAGAAATCTTTCTTAATATATAATCTAAACCTCCCTTGGCACAGCTTGAGCTATTTCTTCTTGTCCTGTCTCTAGTTGCCTGGGAGAAGAGGCCAACCCCCATCTTTCTCTAACCTTCTTTTGGGTGGCTGTAAAGTGATAAGGTCACCCTGAGTGTCCTTTTCTGCAGCTGAACAACCCCAGCTCCCTCAGCTGCTCCTCATAGGACTTGTGAATCCTAAACGTATCTCTTACCTGAGCTCCAGGGAGGCAGAAGACTTCCCTGTGCAATGGGTCTGGTTGGCATAGGCAACTCCCAGTTCCCCTCAGAAGGGATTCTCCTACAACTACACTTCTTTCCTAACAGACATTGTTGTAATGCCTGTGTTTGGCTAACTTGCTCTGGGCAGCTGCCCCTGACCCTCGAGTTCCAGAGCCTAATAGAGACTCCATAAGGCACCTGGAAAGGGGAGGGAGATTGGGAAGGGATTCTCCTGTCACCGCAAACAGGGACCCCTGTTTCCACTTCCCCTTCTCCCCATCACATCTCCTACTCCCCTCCTCCTGCATGATGGCAAGAGGGTCAGGTTTCCTCTGACTCTTGCTGAGGTTCCATCCACTACATTTCTTTCAAGAACAGAAGGGTGTGACTCCACTAGTCTACTGCTCTCTCATATGTGGTTTAGGAAAATATGTCAGCAAAATGCTCTTTCTGCTTCATACTTCTGTCTTACTCTCCTCTCATCACCTCTTTTTTTTTTTGCAGGTTAGCGAAATTTGCCCAGATGACGTCTTATCTTTCTTTTCTGCTAAGTAATGTTTCTGGTCTTCTGCTGGATTCATTTTGTTAGAACTACATAGGTGATGGCACCACAGCTCTTTTCCAGTGATGTATTGGACAATGTGGAGGCTGAATTCAGCCTGAGATTAAGACCTGTGAAGTGAGGTGATTATGTTTGAGCTATAGAAAAAAAATCATTTGCTAACCTCAGCCCAAAGGCGGGTGCCTCGTGTCGATTAAGACGTGCCAGGGCATGCATCACAGCCATAAAGGAACAGCAGGCATGACACAGATGCCATGGGAAAACATCTAGAGAAGCAGGCCTAAGCAGAAGGCCCTACAACATCTAAAATAATGTTTTAAAAAATTTACCCACAGGCAATTGCATGTGTGTTGCTAATACTATTTCTTTTTTTATGTCCTAATCTTGATGTGCATCCTGCCATATGTCAGTCAGGAAGGGTCAGTTCAACATGCTTTATTCAGGCAAGGACTACTCTCTTGGTGGATGGGCTTTTGCCTGAACAGGGCCTCTTAAGTTTGATTTCTAAGCATGTGTGAGATTATTTTTTATGCATAATGTACTTTAAATATTGTTGAGAATATCCTCTTTTAAAAATAGTCACTTTTCCTTAAAAAATACAACAAAAAAACCCTCAACTAACCAAACAAGTAAAGAACAACAACAAAAAATCAAGTGGAATTCACCAGATTTGAAGGGGTTTGTTTCAATTCTCTTACAGTAACTTTCAAGTTTTGTGTCCTAAGTCTAGCACATAGGTTTCTTATTATTTTCCTTTGAATTGCTCCCAGATACATAAAGGGGCACTATTTTCTTGAATATGTGTCATGAGCAACAGATTTTGCTCAGCAGTTTGTTCCACTAGGTCTTATAATCACACATTTTGTGTGGAAATTCTGCATCATTATAGGTCAGGTCTCTGCTGTGATCAGAGAATCAGCACAACTCAAATGCATGAGAAGGGCAGCATCCAAGAATTGAGTGGTGCACTGTAGTTCAGCTGATTCTTTTCAGACATGCCTTGGACCCTGTTTTTATTGCAGCTGGCCTCTTGCCTTTAGCTTACATTAGAAAAGGTTTCGTTGTTCCTTGATTGTGGAGAATGATCTACAAAGAGTTTTCCAAACTGGTGTCTATCACACTGCATTAAGAAGCTTTCTCCCAGTTTGCACCACTTCAACTGCGAATAATAGTAAATGAGAAACAGAATCTGGAACAGACTCATTCAAACTGTTCAGATCCCCCCATCCACCATGTCTACCCACTCAGCAAAAGCAGGACTTCATGGATTGCCACAGGAGCTCCTGCTCTAGAGTCCCTGCTTGACTTCATAACACAGGAAGATGAGAAGCTACACTAATGGATAAGGTCCAAATGTTTGAGTTTGTCTCTGGGAGACTTTTATTTATTTTTGACCTTACAAAAATTAAATAGCCTTTGACTTCTGATTTTTACCAGAAATCCTTCTTTCTCCTGGATTAAAAGAAAAAAAAAAAAATCCCAGAGACTTGGTTTTAATAAAAATGTCTTATCTTGTCTGGGATTTTCTTTATGAATATGACTCTCCCAATTTTGCAAACTCCTCCTCAAATCTGCGGTGCTTCACTGAAGCTACATTATATTTCATCTCCTCCAGATATATAATGCTTTGAAAGAATGAGTAATACAGAGAATTAAAAGGGAAATCAGAGAATTTGATGAAAGTAATAGCATTAATGAGAAATAGACAAATACTGGCTTAAAGAAAAGGATACCAAAGACAGTAAGGCAAGGAATCAAGAAAAGATAGTCCAGTAAAGCCCACCATCAACCTTTAAATATAATATTTTACCTCTTTAAGTAAAAATAAAGAGCTAAAAAAGAAAATGCAAGAGGCCTCCTTTGAAGAGTTTAAAAAGGAAAGTCATCAAGTGGCAGGAAATGCAGAGGTTCAAATGAGTTTCTATGACCTGGTCTGCTCCGCAGATTTAGAGGAAGGTTGTTTGATTCACTCTGTCTGATGCATGGAACAAACAAAATTCTTAGGAGGTTCAATAACAAACTTTTATTTACAAACTTAAGAACATTACGGTAGAACAAGATACTTAGCAAATTTTAAAACAGTATTTAGGCAAAGTAAGGCATTTCACTAAATTTAACTTAGAAAACAATGCACTTATAAACTCATTGACTGGAATTTTTTAGTCTGCCATACAGTATATTTGGAGAAGAAGATAGGAGAAGAAAGATAAAAAGAAGGAAACAGAAAGGATAAGAGTAGAAACATATCACCATTCATGGATCCTGCAATAAGACTTGATTGTTGTAGTTCAGATGTCTGTTGGTCGAAGTGTTGTTTTCTCTCTTGATCCATCGAGGGTGGGGGACAAAACACCAGGTTCAGTGGGTTAATATACTCCAAGATTTATGTGGGAATGTCCAAGTACCTCCCCCGGGGAGTGCAGGATCATGCTCAGTCCTCTGGCAGAAGGCCCTAGAAATGAGTCTGAAGGAGCTTCGAGAGTCTTTGATGGGTTTTGAGACAAGACAGCTGCCTCTCACACCCAGGTAGCTGAGCAAGTTATATCCAGGAGAAGTGATGAACTCTTCCAGTCCTATGTGTGAATGTCCTAATATCTCTCCTGGGGGAAGGGGCAGTTTTACACCTGAGTCATTTGTGTAAGGGGGACATTAGTATGATAAAAAGCTCTACCACACCTCACATGATCTGCTTCTTATCAGCCTCTTCCTTTATCTGGCTTAAAACCCAATTTGTAGCTAAAGGTTGATTTGCCTCCTCTGGTGTTCACACCATCTGCCTGGGCTGTTACCCTGAACATCATCAGCAAAGCACTCTGCTTCTTTTACAAATGGCTAACTGTTTGAGCCACTAAACATAAATATTCCAGTCTCTCACAGAAGCTTAGGCTTCCTTGTTACTGAGTCTGATCCTCTGCTATTTCAGCCAGTTTTTCTGGTAAAGTGAGCAACCACCTTCAAACCATCTGAGCTTTTTGTCCTTTCTATCCTAAAGGGAGTCTACTGCAACATTGCTGATTTCCTGACCAAATTTGTCTAGATTAATACAAACCAATTAGTTCTTTTTACAGGATTATTAATAGATTACAATATCCTCTTATGTTAACCCCATAACACAAACCAAAAAAAAGCAATTCTAATTTTTTCCTTTATGAATGCACTGTGATGACCATTACATTGAAGTAGTAAGCCTTATCTTGCAGGTAATACCTGTACCAAACATTAAGATTATTGCAATGTTATAATGAGATTTAGAAGAATATAAAGATTAAGTAAATTTAAGATTATGTATGATGCAAGTTTGGATAGCCTATAAATCTTCCAGTGCCCTTATTAGCTTCCATTTCACCTCTGCCCTAGGGATTTCTCTTTGCCAGCCCGTGCTGTGCTGTCTGCCTCTTCACTAAAATGTGGATAGAAGCAGGTCACAGAGTCTCACCTGACGGTAAAGGGATTCAGGTCCTGTAGTCATACTTTAAATAGACTAGCAATAGGTGTTTACCACGAAAGCATTGTGCTCTGAATTCTTAGGTGGAACAGGCATATGTTTCATATACAGTGCATGAAGTGTGTGTCATATTTCATATAGCAGCACTGAAGGCTGCAGTACATTAGAGCTTCTTTTATATAATCAGTTACTCTATGATCTCACAAAAATTCAGTCTGTGAAACATTTGCAGATTACGGTGTTTGTAAAAGTACTTGCAGTAAATACTCCCCAGTAAAGACCATGCAGCATCCTATTAGCATCCTGTCACATAAACTATTAGCATCCTGTCACATAAACATATTAATATACAGAAAAATTCTACCATTAACTTAATACTTATTGTGAAAGTTTGAGTAGTTAATTAATTCTGAATGTTTGTATCATTCACAATTAGGATTGGTTACTTCCTCACTCCTGAAGAATGCATTTACCCAAATGAAAATGCGAACGGAAAAGAGGAAAACCTTTAATTTCCCATAATAAAGGGCAAGTAAAGGAAATTAATTACCAAAATTAATCACATAAAATTTTAAATAAAAACAAGGAAATGCAGGACCATTTTTTTTATGTGTTCATACTAAGTAACACTTGACTTGGCCAGCAGTTTCACAGAACGTACCAGTTTATGTGGACATTGAGGTGTAAATCACGTTACCTACCTTTTGGAGTTTACAACTTTCATAGTCAAGGGAGAGAAACAGACCTTGTGGGCATAACTCTCAGCATTTAAATGCCAGCTTTAGAGTGGAAGGAGTCCTACCTAGTCCTGATCATGGACTGTAACATGGAGTTTGACACCCAGCTCAGAGGTAGGTGTACACAGCACTACGTTACCAACACTTACAGCAAGACTCAGTGCTGAATGTAGGCATGCAATTGTTTTAGGTGCTGTTGGGTCCTGCTACTCTACAAGGATGCTGAGAAGAAGAAAGAAGCTGGCCTGTGTCATGTCTACTGCTTCTGATATCTTGGATAAACTATGCCATCTGATGCAGAACTGTGTACCTATGCATTGAAATGGTCTTTAAAAGTCCCTGTCAGTGCCATCCAAGTGACATGCAACAATACAAAGAAAAATCATAGGAGAAAGTTTGGGGAAAAGGGAAAGAGAAGAAAGAAAACTAAACTGAACTTCAAAAGTACCATATGCACTAAACATCTGCAAAAGGATTTCCTGTATACTTAAAAACCACAGTGATTTAACATGTTCTACATCTGGATGTCCAAATCTATATGTTGATTAACTTGGACTACAGTTTGAGTTCTTTAAATATAAAAGCAGGTGTTTCTCCAAAAAAGTGGGAAAGTTCTTCAAATCTAGTTGTAAACTCTGACCACTCACTAAAAGAATAAAAGATTTTTAATATTTTATAAAAACAAAAAGGGAAAAAAGGAAATCAAGAATATTTTAAACTGAAACACATGGCAATACTAGGCTTTGCCTAAATCAGTAATTATTACAAAAAGCAAATTGTTACAAATGCATTTTCCTACAAGGGATATGAAGGTTCAGGTCTTAACAAAGGGGTCCAATGCAGCTACATTTGAAAATGTCTTTATATGCAAAAGAATGTCAGTCTGTATGTAGATTTGTATATCATGAATATGATTTTTAAAGAGTTTGGTTCTTACAGGGAGAGGGAGACTCTTTCATGAGCTGCATAATACAAACACTAGCACATGCACTTTGTGATAAAGGGCCAAGGCCCCTTTCATGTCTATTTCTTATTAGAGAGTGAGATACATGGAGGGTGAAACAGAGAATTTAAAGGATTTTTCTTATCAAGACCTTTCAATTGTTGCTTTTCCATTTGGCCACACAGGCATAGAACATTAAAAACATTGATCTTCTGTAGTAATGAAATCTATCCCAGTGGGTTTGCAGAGTTTACCTTCAGGCAATTGAACAATCTTCAGAAGTCCTTAAGACTCTCCAGTAATTAAACAGGAATGCACACTTCAGCGAACTCTGGACCATGCATAAGGTAGACATCTGAACCCATGTTCTCACAAATACCCTGAACCATTATGCACCCTCTTTCCATCTTGACCTACCCTGGGTTCATGGTTACAAATGATCTTCTCTTTCATTGATTTATTCACTGTCTTTCTGGTCATATTTGTCTACAGTTTCTACAATATCCTGTGGCAATAAGTTTCACATTTCTTATTAAGTACTGTGTGAAGTAAATAATTGGTTTGCTCTTCAGAATTTTGATCTTGGCAAAATGGAGGTATGATAAAACTGGACTATGGCCCTCCTCACATAATGTTAACTCTGTGCATTGCAGTGATGTTTGTACCATTACAGATTGGTGTTCTGTTTAAGAAGATATCTATACGAACTTCAAAACTCAAAAATTAAATTGCATAATTTTTCTTTTGCTTCTTCAGAACTCTTAAGATGAGCAGCTAAATGGACAGTGATTTTTTTCTAAAATCTCCAAGAACTGTACAAAATTGGAACCTCACAAGGCTGAAGTAACCTATTTTTCACTATGTACAGCCAAGCTGCTTGAAACATAAGACCGCTGAGTTGCAGACAGTCTTCTTTATTACAAGGGTATACAGTGCCTGCCACAAGGGAGACATAACTCCTGCCCCTTCCTCTGAGGCTTTTTTATTCTCCCTGAGAAAATATGTTCTTGTCAGCACTGCATCCATGGTTTGGCTGGGTTTAATAGGATGGCTTCTGTATTCTTTCATTGGTTGGCCACTTTTGTTGGAATTAGCATTTGTCTAGTCATCGAGGACGTAGTGTCAACATCTGGAAAACATTAATACATTGGGGACATTAAGCTTGTACTTTTTCTTGTGCTTATAACATTGCCTATATTCCTTACCATGAGCTATTTTTGTTACACTTTTAATATTAATTTATTGAATGTACTGATAGTTTGATAATTTTTGCATTTTATCATTTTAGATATTCATATGTACAATGTTATTTCAAAGAACATGCTTTCCTAGAATTTATTGCACCTACTGTTTCAATTATGGCTATTGAATGATTGTCAAAATAAAAAGTTAAAAACATTGTGGGAACTGGAAGTTTTTCGTGGCTGACTACTTGCAAACCTTTATTCAAAAAACATATTTAGACCAAAGTTGCCTATTTGACAGAGGGTGTTGCATGGATTGAATGTCTCTGGTGGATCTCATGAACTTTGTCTCTAGAAATCCTAGGTAGGATTTTACATAATTGAGTATTTTATGTCACATAAATCAGTCCTTCTTCCATTCTTACTGTTCTACCGTCTATACCATTGGGTTTTTTAGGTGTTTGCGTGTTGATTTAATAATATATGCACACTGTATAATCTTTTTAATGGGTAGTGGGACCCGTCTCTTAACTCTTTCTTAGGAGAACAAAAATGTTACTTACCTTTAACATAACTGATCCTTCACATTTAGAACATTATAAAACCTTTTGGCAAACTTTATTTTTGTGTAGTATATCATATTGAATGAGTCACTTACTGCCTCTATGATTTAGTTGTTGCCTCCCCTAACAAATTAGGGACCATAATCCTTACTAATCCCATAGTTATATGGTCACTTACACAACATACTGTACAGCTCTATAAATATATAAAATATATTGTGTGATCAGCAATCATTGCTAATAAAGACCCATTGTTTCAAAGCAGATCTCTTTGAAGATCCTATCTTTACAAAATGAGAGTTCATTGACATTAAAAATCTATTTCTTTGTCTCTGAATTGTGCTGCATATGGCACATATGAATTGTTCTTGAAGAGAATTAAATTATCTTAAACTATAGGGAACTTCAGTTTTAAAAGTAAACAAGTGAATTTAACTAATGACTTGACAGAAAACTAAAGGAGACTGCAAAAACTTTTGATGCATTCCTCCTGTTCAACTTGCTTTTAAACCTCATGTTTTCTTCAGCCTTCAGCAACATGCCCCTAAATCTTTCATAAAAAGTTCTGTTCACTCAGACTAAATCCTGTCATCATGTGCTAAAATCCTTTTTTAAGAAAACAAAGTCTTTTTTAAAATCAAAAGGCTGAATAATAAAAGGAAGAATACAACGCCTACATAAACTTTTTTTCACTCTATTTGCTTTCTTCGGTCTAGCTCTGGGCTTCAAACATGAGTTTAAATTGTTTGTATCTGCCTATGATTCCATAACACTTGTTTTTAATCAAGATAATTTTTTCTTTAAGGGTTTTGAATACAATGAGAGTGTAGGCATGAAGCACTCCCACAGATCCTCGGGAAGCTGTCCCACCATGTTGGCTGGCTGAAGGTGTCTCTGTCATGATCACATACAGAAGTTACATGAAATTGGCCATCGAAGGAAAGCAGAAATATCTCTCCATCTCCCTCCATCCAAAGAAACAAATAAAATCAAGCATTTGAATGTGCTGCTTACAAAAAAAAAAAAAAAAAAAAAAAAAAAAGCCTTTCACTAAGCTCTACCCAGACAATAAGCTCAGAGTCTTTATAAGCATTCTTTCCTTTTCTAATGTAATTACCTGTCTGACAGTAAAGAGTGATCCTTCAGGATCAGTGATCAGGCTTCTTAAACCTTTACAGATTTGGGACTTTCCAGGTTGTGGGATATGTCAGTCTTAAGTCCTATACAAGAGGCAGGTGGCCAGATATTATGGCGGATTTTAGGGTATGTTGGGAAAGGAGAAGACAAAATACCTCTCCTTACTGTTTCATGAAGAAAATGTTTTCCCTGATGAATGATAGCAGGTGACAAAATCAGAGAAAGAACAAATACCTTAAAGAAGCTAAATTCTAAAGAAACAAAAAGAAATAAATTATTATTCAATAATATGAAAAAGAAGATTTTGAGTCCAATTTTACATCAGGGCTTCTCTAAAAAAACAATATTTTGAGCCAAGGGAATAGATGCCAATCTCAGGTGAAGAGGTAACAAAAGGTCTCAGCTCAGAGTGGGTATCCTTTTACAATTAGGTCACCATTTAGAGGACAGAGAAATGGAAATACTGAGTGTGTTTCTCTTGTCTGCTGAAGGCATGTACAGATAACTAATGTCAAATGCCTAGTTTGAGTTTTGAGCTAAAAAATTTAAATTCTGTTTGGAGCTGAGACACAATACAAACTGTATTGCCATCAAAATCCTAAGCACCATAAAGCAGAAGTAAAATTTGGTGAGATATATGCTATGTGTCGTGGTTTGACAGTGGACAGGAGTTGCTTGCATACTCTCCCTGCCACAGCTGAGCAGTGAAGAGGGAAAGAAGAAAAAAAGGCTTCATGAGTGAGTGAGATAAGGACAGGGAGAAATATTGCGAGGGCAAAATAGGCTCAACTTTAGTGGCAAAGTGAATTTATTATTAACAGAATCAGAGAAGGATAATGAGAAGCAAAATAAGCCCTTAAAATACTTTTCCCCACTCCAGCCCCTCCCTCCTTCCCACCAACAGCACAGGGACACAGGGCATGGGGATTTTGGTCAGTTCATCACCAAGATTTTTCTCAGCCACTCCAGGAGAGGAGTCCTTCCCCTGTGAGACAGTGGGGTCCCTCCCACGGGAGACAGCTCTCCAAGAACTTCTTCTCTAGCATCAGTCCACTCTCACAAACAGCAGTCCTCCCAAATCTGCTGCATCTCAGGTCACTCTTCCAGGGGATGCAGTCATCCAAGAACAGGCTGCTCCAGCCTGGAAGCAGGGCCCTCCAACCACTGTGTCTCCCACTGGATCACAGCCTCCTCCAGGCATCCACCCACTCCTGCATGGGCACCTCCCCCACGGGCTGCAGGTGGATCTCTGCATCCCCTGTGGATCCCCATGGGCTGTGGGTGGATCTCTGCATCCCCTGTGGATCTCCATGAGCTGAAGGGGCACAGCTGCTTCCCCATGGTCTCACCACAGTCTGCAAAGGAATCTGGAGCACCTTCTCCCCCTCCTTCTCCCCTGACCTTGGTGTCTCCATGTTGTTTTCCTTCACATGCTCTCACCTCCTCCTCTTCTCTGACTAGAAGCCCAAACCTTTTGGCTTTGTTCTGATTTTCTTAAATATGTCATCACAGAGGCATTTCCAGCCTCTCTCATTTTCCCAGTTTGGGCCAGCAGCATGTCCATCTTCAGAGCCATCAGGGATTGGCTCTGCCAGACATAGTGGAAGCTTCCAGCAGCTTCTCACAGGAGCCACCTCCATGGCCCCTGCGACCAAAAACCAGGCCATGCCAAACCAATGCACTATGATTTAACTTGGTGCACATAAAAGTGAAAAAAAAAAAAAAAAAAACAAAAACAAGCAATCTGCTTTTAATATTTTACACTGATTTTTTTTCTAAGATACTGAAAGGCAGTAAGACTACATTACATTAGAGATCAACACAGACTATTTTTATGCATTCCCTCAACTCCTAATTTTACTCTAAAAGACCACAGTGAATTTTCCCAGGTTTCAGGAACCTTAAAGCTCCAGACACTGGTGATTTCAAGAATAGGGTAAGAGTTAATCACAAAAATCAACACCAATATTCTGATTTTCCTTTATTAACAGTTAATAGCAGCAGAGTTATTTAGCATGCTCTCCTTCCCTCGTGACTGCATCCACCCACATACTAGTTCATAACCAAGCAGCCAAATTGATGTTAAGATTTTAAACCATTCTGTGCTTTTTTCCCCTGTATTCTTAGGTGTCCAACTTTGATTCTTATTACCACTGCAATCTCCTGCAGTGGCAGTGCAACACATGCTGACAGAATCTCAGCTGTCTTGCCCTGGCTCTGATAGGCACTAATGGGATGACCACAGGACTCAGCTTCTCTCTCTTTGTCAAAGCAAGTACCTAGGAGCTGCAGTGCTAAAATTGTTGGTGCTGTCAGAAAGGAGCTTGTCATAAGCACCTCACAGCTCTCACAGCTCTTTGAGCATGCCTTGTCAAAAGTACATAGATCTTTTCCCAATGTCATCTCTGCTGTGATTCCTGTAGGCTAAAAGACATGGTGCAGGGTTTTTCTGAAGAAACATAACTAGGCATGAAATATCTCACTGACATTTCTGGCTCAGGTCTAGCTTTAGATCAACAAGTACATTTGGTATGCTCTCTGCTCTTGGCAACCTGCTTACTCTTTTGATTCTTCACAGCAGTGTGTCTTATTTACACCTGAGTGATGGCTTTACTGAATGGTAAAGAAGGGACATAGGAGGAATCTGCTGCTGCCATGTGACTTGGCAGCCACTCAATCCCTTGTCCAGTCATAGTGCAACAAGCTCTCAATGTCCATGCTCAACTTAATGACAACAGTCACCAGGGCTCCTTTGCAGACTTTTCTTCACTGAACAATTTTGCTCAGTCTCCAACAGCAGAAAATTCCTGTTTCTAGGCTGTGTCAATATCTCAGTCTTATAATGGCTGGAAAAAGGTCTGATACAAAGCTAAGATCAATTATACAGCAGAGGCCTCCTCTTTCCCATCACAATGAAGAGGGTATTGCTGCCTTCCTTTTAGTTTTCTTAATTTTGAAAGGGAGACTATATGGGTGATAAGGAGATTGTATCACATTGTCTGAAGGAAGCAAATTCAATACTCCAGATTTGGAAAAAATAAGGACGAAGGAGATTATATAAAACATAGAGCAAACTGCCTTTAGTGACCCTTTGCCTACCCTCCCTTCCATGCTTTATCCCTCCAGAACACAGTTCTGTAGTCTCCAGGTACAGGAAAAACTGTTATTAGATGCTGTGCAGTATTGCCTGGGTCCTCCACGGTTATCTGTAGCTGTCCTGTTATCTTTCCTGATGGCAGAAACACAATTCTGCTTGTTTACTGCCTGCTCCTAAGGAATTTCCCAGGCTGATACATTCAGGAGTGACTTCTACTATCCTGTTCTTCCTATCATCAAGGCTGATTGCTCTAGCTCACTCCATGGATCAGTAATAAATGGAGCTGCAGTATTTTTAATGTAACACTCTGTGGAACCTTCTTAAGTATTCAGTCTGGAATACCGAAGAATACTTTTTCTCTGATGGTGGAACTGCCTGTGTAATGGTTGTAAGGGAGTTTGCAGGGTCACAGCGTCCATCAGAGTTCTTGGGTATTTTTCTTTATAGTTTTCAGAAATAATATAAAACCTCCTACAATATTTAAGAAGGTTTCTTTTTAATTCAATTGCAGCAAGTAATGTGTTTAAATATGCTCCAGCTTATTTAAAAATTGGAAACAAACCCATAGCTGCAATTTTGCCTCCCCCCTCACAGTTTTTAGGCTGCCTATGCACAAAATACAAAGGTAACCCAAACCACAGACTACTTAAATATTAATGTCAGCCCCTGCAGGTAAGATGCTGAATCTCAAAAACTCAAGGCAAACTGTTTTTTGTTCCCTGAATTAAAACAAAACAAAACAAAACCAAAACCAAAAACAACAACAACAACAAAAAAAAAAACACTAACAGAAAAAAACAAACAAAAACCCAAACCAAACAAAAATCACCACTGTCTAGTTATAGGTCATGTGCAATTACCTAGAATGTCAGACAAACAGCTGTTGAGACAAACTTGTAGTCAGCGTGGGTTGTTGGAGAAGGAATCTCACTTAATGGAGCCCTGCAGCACAAATGTGTGAGACTCTTTCTGATAACCTTGAAGTGTTTGATAAGAAACATAAAATGCTTTTGCTCTGAGCTACATCTCCAGCTCTCCAGTAGTCTGCCATGGAGTCAGTTCCCTGCATGAATGCTCTGAAAATTATGCTACAAATGTCACACTTTCAGAGGTCCCCTGCAGCCTACCTGGTTGTTCAGGATTTCAGGAAGTGAAAGCTGCATAGCACAGAGCCTCTATCTCCCTTCCATGTATTCTTCCTTAATGCTCTCTGAAATAACTTTCCTGACCAGCTAAAGGATCAGAGCTGAAGAAAACCAGAGATCATCAGCTTTGTCCCTGATGCTAACCAGAGGTATTCTGCAATCACTGGCACTTATCACCAGCCAAGAAACATGAACTTCCAACGCCCAGTATGTGCTGGGGTTTTAGATAATAAAGGCTCAGAATTAGACAGGACTAACATGTGAAGCCTTTTCTACTAGTTTCAGTGGAGTTAACCCATCTCACTCCAACAGTTAATGAACTTGAATTTTTCACATACTTCTTTGAAAATTACCTCTATTGTCTGGTGGGATACTCTATGTGATGGAATACTGAGCCATTGAAGACATGACAGAGCAAGTCAATCTGGGCTGTATGTGCATGGGGTCTGTAGGCCATTCCCTAACATTTCCAGTGGTTACAGAACACAGCTATGTGATGAAAGAGCTTCCCTTTTTGTGCAAAAATAAATCCTTCCAAATTTTTTTTTTTAAGAAACTTTGAGAGCAGTATCTATGGGAATCAGAAAAAAATTCACTCTAATTTTTCTTCTTTATCCAATTTAATTTCTATGAGTTTTCGTTTTCTTCCCAAGAGAAAAGAAATCCCTTGCTGTTATGTGCTTTGAAGAAAAACAACCTTGACCAAATGAGAAGCAGAAGAACATTCAGTGTTCAAAGGCTGCTCTCCAGAGACACCATTGATACCTCAGGATTTTTACAAACATTCTTCAGTGCCAGATATACTATTTTTAATATGAACTTTCAACAGGCATAAACAAAACAACATTCTGCTTTTAAAAATACACAGCTTAAAATGTTGTTGATTTTTTTCTTGTTGAATCAGGAAAATGCCAGCTCCTGTTGTAGCATTTTCTCTGTGTCTCACTGTGCTACAAATTGTTCTTTCAGATTGTCAGAATTACATGGCTGTGGCATAGCTGCTTAATTCCTATACGGTCCTTTGGGACTAATAGGAATGGATTGCTCTGGGCAGTTGTTCACCCTGAGGAAGTGAGTGCTAGGTGGAATGAAGCAGAAGTGTCTATTTCTAGTGGCTCATGTGGGAAAATAAAGTGAGTGCAAAGCTGACAAGACACCTGAGTGTGTATGATTTGCCAAGAGACTCTGCTGCCATCAGGTAGCTTCCCCATCAGTCAGTCTTGCCTGTTCTCACAGAATTGCCATCTCATTAATTTTAATAGGGTTGGCTGGGGGGGGGGCAACACTGATTAAAATTGTTTCAGGCTGTTGCTGATAAACTGGAGCCCAGCTCTAATCCTAATGAGAGGTCAAGGAAGGTCATGAATCAGATACTACAGTTTTGGACAACTGGGCCAACAGCAGTCAGAAAAAAAGGGACTGGAATTAATAAGCTCTTACAAGTGACCCAATAAACAAGGTAAAAGCAGGCAGCAGAAATACCAAGCCCTATATGTAAAGATCACAGGCAGAACTATTAGTTATGAGAGTTGAAGTATCAGTACCGACCTTTATATTATAAGGCATTATTCCAACAAGACTTTGTTTTCCCTCTTTTTATGATACAAGCATAGCACTGGGTAATAACACCTCAGGTAAACATTCCAGGCTCACTTTGCAGTCAATAGAAAGAAGGATGTTCATCTAAGTGCAATTCATCATTTTGTGAAATCTCAAATAAGCCAGATGAATCATACCCTAAATGATTTCTCTGTTGACTGTAAATGAACCTTAAGCCAATTCAGTAATCTCAGGTGAAAATATCTTCAGTCACTATCCAGAATCAGGAGGGAGGAATCTCACTCAAAGGTACAGTACTTGTGAAGATGCTCTGGTTTTATTAATGGAAAGGCACAGACTCAAGGAATTTGTTCTTATACTAAAGACATTAATTTCTGGCCAAGACTGATGGTCTGTGTAAACACTGCATGAGGAAACATGTAGTTACCGGTCCTAATGTTGTTCCCTTGCCAAAGGCCTCTTGGAAATAGACCAAGCAGTTGGAGAGAGAACTGTACTTCTGAACACCAAATTTTTGCACAAACTCCATTAAAAAGAGCTGGTTGAATCTGGAGAGACTTTCACTGACAAGCACACAAGGTTTGTTTTAGCCAACGTTTCCTTGCCAGAAAGCAAAGAAGGCATATGAAAAATAGAGGGTAAATATACCTTTCATAGACATTACTGCCCAAACAGCATGTTTTCAGAGTCCTGAGTCATCAGACTGAATCTTTGCAAGTTGTTGTACATGGTAATTAATACATCAAAATCCAAATAAGATTTTCTCTGAAAGGGATATTACAAATAATTAGCAGAATTACAAAACCAGAATAAGAGTAAACTATGTATAACTTCCTTTGTTATTTTTTAAAAGTTAGGAGATGCAGAGGTGATAGATGGACTACCAAAGGGCACAAATACAGTATTCCTTGGATGTTTTTGATTCCACTAATTTTTTCTTCTTTGACTGGAGAGTCTTATTATATATCTTCATGGGACAAATATTACTGTAAGATTTCCTGACATTAATTGTCTCTGAATTTCATGTGAGTGGTTTTTCTCTTGTGGAGTTTTTGTATAGCTACCCCTGAACTCAGTCCACCCCTAACTGCCGAAATTAACACAGCTGAGCAAGATAATTTTGAAGTTTAAAAAATTACATTTTAAGGCTTCTTACTGATTGTGAGGATTTCATTCCTCAAACAGGGGCTTGGCTTCTTCTGATGGCTGAATAGGCTGTCAAACCTCTATGGTCTCTGTTGAGATGTTTGCACAGTGACTAGGCTCGGTCCACACTTGCTCAGGCTGGTGCAGGTAGTGTTTGTTGTGTGTGTATTCATCTCCACAGACAAATGCAACAGTGATTATTGGCAACTCAAAATGCTTTATATGTGCACATGCTCCTTATAACTGAAATAAAGCTGTAAGCAAAGAGATACAAATCCAGGGTGGTATCAGACATCTGACTGCTGGTCTGTTTTTGCAGAAAATGGAGATGAGGTCAAATGTCAAAATGAGCCAGGAGACAACTGGGCAGAGGAGTTTTATGATAACTGGTGATAGAGCTCATAGTGCTAGTACTGGCCAGAAACTGAGTGTGCTTTCATGGAAATTTTTGGGGTTTTTTTTTAAACTTCCTGCAAAATAAATAATTTCAGCCTATTTAGTTTTACCAAATGTAAAAAAAAAAACCAGGCAAAGAGGGTGCCTGGTCTGAACAATGCAACTTTTGATTGTAGACCATATAGAACTCCACTCTGAACTACTAAGAAGCCATAACTTTTATCGGTTTTCAAATACTCATCAAATATGAAGACTTTCAGGGGTAAGATGCTAACTTTAATTTGCTGAATTTTTAAATGTTTGTTAGGATTTTTCAAGACAATGTTTCCAAATAGTTCAGCATACAGATTTTTTCTCCGCTCCAGAGAGCAGCTGGAAGAAACTGTTAAAATATTTCCACAAGGGATGTAGCTGGGCTTTTAAGGATAATACATTTCATTCTACTCCAATTGAACAAAAAATTCAGTGTTTGACCTTGTTAACTATATTTTATCTATATTTCATTGATGCACTGTCCAAGTCTGTCTTCCTCTCCCACAGCTGCTCTACCTGTACTAAATTCTTATTTTTGAAATGACAAACAGCTACTGGAAGTCTCTCTCAAGTTAGGTGATATACTTAAAATCTGAAATACCATGAAGCAATTGTTTTCAAACTCAGAATAATACCTTTAATCTAATTAAGTCTATCAGTAATTTATCTATCCTTGACTTGACTCTCCTTGTTTCAGTCACAATAGTCGTTGTAGACACCAAGTGCAAAAGAGAAGTTTGGGCCAAAAAGAAATTTTGGAACATAAACTGATAAAAAACCCCCGCAAAAATAGTTTTATTTTGATATCAAGCAAGTGATAGAAGACAGGAGAGGATGGGAAATGGGATATTTACCTTGAAAAATACAATAAAAACATTGTAACTAGGCTTAAATTCCTTCAGGTTGTGTCTGTTTATCAGGGGACAGTGATATTTAACAGGGTGATTTACAAGATAGCTGCAAAAATTAGTTCCTACAGCCCTGGTCCAAGCTGCAGCCATGTTGGTAGTACCAAGGAGCAGGATGGGGTATACCTTAATGGAGAAAATATCCTATGTGTGCAGGTTCTCAAGCTTTGCTATAGAGTCCTTTCCTTCATGGGTTGCTCATCCATGTTTTTGCATTGTTAGAGCCGAAATATTTCAGAAATAAGTCCCCTTTCCCTAACATCTGATTCCAGTAGCCCAAAGTGACCTTGGTAGCTTAGTATAAACCTCAACACCAGACTTTTTCAGTTTTTCTTTCACATTCTTTCTTTCAACAAGTTTGTTAATTTCTAGTTACCATATATGCACACAGCCGAAGTCAACACAACTGCTAAGGCTTTGTCCATGCCCTACTCTAGAAACTTTTTCAGCCTGCTTAAGATCTTGCTTTGGACTTCTTTCCCCCCTTTACCAAAGGCAACTCCAGGTCACACTGAACAGACACAAGGTCTTGCTTCAAAGTTGTTCCCTTGATCTGCTGTGCTCCCATGAGATTGCTCATGGTTCTGATACTGAGTCTCCTGCTGCATCTTTTGGTTGCTGTTCAGCAGACAACATTTCTTCCAAGACTTTTCTTTTTCTTTCCTTCACATCAGAATTTGTACTTGAAACAACTGTCTTCTAGTACTTTATAGGACATAGGAAATCTTGATCAGAGGTTTAACAATTTCTAGTCTGTGTTAGAGTTTTTGGTTTGGTTTTATTTTCCCTCTTTTAATAGGATGCTGAAAACAAACAGGCTAAAAGTCCCTGCATGGATTTGTGAAACATTTACAGCACTGAAAACATTTTATGGTTTCCAGCCACTATTGCTGTATCTTTGATATGGACCTGGGAATACTCCAATAAACACATTCTCTGTGCATGATGCACTGTATTTCTTTTTCACCTGGCCTCTTCCATTTAAATTCTTTCTTACATTGCTTTTAACTCTTTAATATTATTAAGTGTTATGCTCTAACCAGTCCATACTGATTTTTATCTGTTTCTTAGTACAGTCATATTTAGCAAAGAGCAACACAAAAAGGTTTATTGGGAAGATATGAACAAAACTGCCTTAAGATGAGAAGAAAAAGTAGCTTAAATCTCTTAGGACTTGTTTTAGAGCTTGTAAAGTACATGTACTTTTTGATGATGGAAGCTACATTTTAAAGAAGTGCATTGCTGTTGCAAGAAGTCTCAGTGTAGGATGGGAATGGTTCAGTGACAAGCTTGAGAAGACAAATAAGGATACCAGGATCCGCATTCAACTGTTCTGGGCAGGCACAGCAGCAAAACTGCATTCTCTATGTCACAATAAAAACTACACTCTGAGACCATATCCAATGTATGCAACACTGACCTATGAGCTACACCAACCATTTGTCTGCTCCATTGGGATTCTAGGTTTTAAATTGAAATGATAATAATCACAAATTAAGGTTATCAAGCAGCATGTCAGGAAAAAAAATACAAAAACAAACAAACACACAAACATAAAAAACCACTGTAGAAGAATAGGTTGACTTTTGAAAAGAAAAATTGTATAAACTATTCAGGACCACAACAGCCACTGACTTATTTCTTCTTGACATGATGAGTATTCATGATAAAATGAGACATTTGAAAAATTTCTGAAGGAAGAGACTTTTTTCCAGTAAATTGGTTTTGTACTTTTAAATGAGGTAGGAAAATTTGAAAATTCCAGTTACCTACTACTAAACCCTTTCATCTTTTTCCAGACATCAATGCTTTTTTTTTTCCACATTACACTAGAAATTCAGTCAATAAGATGCTCAGATTTATCTGACCAGATGCAGATGTTTGCATCTGAGTTGGTCATCTTGCTGTCTGACCTAGGAAGGACTTTACAGGTGAAATGCATCTGGAAATAGGTAATTCCTTTCAAAAGGTATGTTTCTATAAATGCTATTTGAGCCAAATGCCATGAATGCCTCTTTCTTTTCTCTGACTGTAAAAAGAGGAATATGTGAGCAACCCAGGTTCTTATGCCATTGTTCTTATGGCAGACATTTCATGTCAGGTAGGATGAAATCCAATCCCAGAACCACTTCCAGACAACACATCCACATTACCCATTTCTTACCTTAGAGCCATCATTAGTCTTCATTTGATGATAAAACAAAGACAGAAATCTTTCATGTCTTTTTTCCTTTTAAGACAATGGTGGTAATGGCAGAGATCATAACCCAGCCAACAAATTTCACTCTTTCATGCATCTTCCTACTTACTGTGTCACAGGGCCAAGGTCAAGAAAAAATCAATACATTATAGTTACCTACCACGAAACCCTCTGTCTTTGAAGCCACTGCCTTTGTTTTTACCCTTTCTGACAAGAACTGCACATTTGCCCAAAAAGCAGAAACATAACAGGTCACCATTTTGTTCAGGTTTTGTTTGGATTTTATATTAGAGTTCTAGTAACACCCAACAACTCTAGTAGATAAGGAGTTTTTTTGCCTTCTGGGATATCGCTACTATTCCCAGTTTCCCTGCTGGTTAAAAAGTGTTCAGCTGCACTCATTGTCATGTTTGCATCATTTGTTAATACTCCCATATATGCTGCCTTTTAAACTTTTTCCCTCTTTTACCACTTTTGGCTGCAGCCTCGGTGTGTTAGTGAAGTTGTCCTGTGTAACACAGGGAATTCTGTCTGCTTTGGGGACGTCTCCTGGGTAACACATATGATGATTGGTCATTCAGAGTGTGCTACAAATTGGAGGCCTTGTGACACACCTGGCAGCTGTTAGTAGGGCAGCTGTGTGGAGGGAAGAGCTGTGTGTTGTCGCAGATTCCAGGGAGCAGCCGGAGCTGTCTGTGCACATGTGGCCACGCTCGCTCCAGCCTCATCCTGGCTGGTGCTGGTCCCACCACACATGGCTCCTGTGCCCACTGCACTCCTGTGCCCCCTGTGTCTTTTAACTTCATATATTGTAGTGCCTAAAAGTAGGATTCCCTGTAGAACAAAGCAGGGACAAATGGGAAGTACTCTTTTTCTTTCCAAAGTACTCTGGTTTTGTTCCAAAAAAGGGACTCTCCTTTCATGCTCAGTAAGTTCCAGATTTTTAAGGGTATGATACACTTGCTAGGTCCTTGTTAGAAGGAGAGTCCTCTTAGTCCTTTTTCAAACTAAGAAAGAATAAAACAAGTATGACTTTTTAATTTTTCAGTAATAAAGTGACTATAAAAGATAACGATATTCCAAACAATAGGTCACATTGTTTTTATCCAATCCTTTTTTTCCCTCTGCAATAGCTTATAGGAATGAAGCTCATATCTCTGAAAAGTATGCTTGCTGACACATTAGTTTTGGGGAAATTTAGGTCTTGAAGTAGCATATAAGATACACATTGAAGCAGCTGGGAAACTGCTGTTTCTCTTGCATATCTCCTGTGAAATACATTCATTTCTTCATGCATGATTGTTTTTCTATGCCCTGCTTGTGACTTGATCTTATTTTAATGAATTTATTCCTTGCTCTGGAAACATGTACACATTACCTCCTGGCAGAGTCTTAATTTAAATATATAGAACAAAGCTGAACAGAACAAAATTGAATAGAACAGACTGAACATATTAATGTAATTAACATAGTTCATTCTAACATTTATTGAATTTTAAAGTGCACTTCAGTCATATGCATATTTACCTTTTCTTTACATTCATAATGGCTAAAACACTATTTACTCTTCTTAAAAAAAGAAAAGTCTTGAATACTGGATGATTTCAAGACAATTGTAAGTAGTGTGAATTCTTGTGAAATGTGACAGAAATTGTGAAACTTGGCAATGCTGTTTAGAGTACCAAGATTTCACCAGTTTTTTGCAAAGGATAAGAAATGAGGCTCCCTCAGCCTTTTGTGTTTATTTGGAACAAGACAGAAAAAAAAAAAAAAGATTATATTTTTAATGCTTTATACCAAGCTTGGCTAAAAATACATAGATGAACGTATTTCTTCTGGAGAAGTAATCCCAAGTCCTTTGTTTGCACTGCTGAGCGTGGCAGTGCTGGGTGACAGAGAGGTATTGCAAACACTGAAGAAATAAGGGTTTGGCCTTCTTTCAAATTGTATCTGTAAACTGGAATCTTTTCTTGGCTGATTTTGTCTGATCAGACATCATCTGTATGGTCTCCCTCCGCATTCAGCAGAGAGAAATAATCACCTCCAGGCACATCCTATTGTGTCAGCTGAAATGCTCTCTCTGGGTGCCTGCATGTCTCCACGGAGGGTTCCTTGATGAATACTGAGAAAAGATAGGCAGCTTTTACAAAGGAAAAAAAAAAATGGAAAAGATGGATCCCTCTTAATTGTTCATCGGGGGAAAGAGCCCTGCCCCCACTCTGAGCCAGTGAAACCTGCTACAATAACTCATCCAGGCTTTCAACAGTCAGAGTGCTGGCGATCCTGCATTCCTCGGGACATGATGTGGAGAGCTTCAAAGGGAGCTTGTTCTTCACTCAGACTTCAGCAAAAATGCCAGGTCAGAGGTTGAGGGTTTGTAAACTAATAATCCCCAGATGACAGAACAGGAGCCCTTACCAATATTCTTCCCCTATTCTTTTTTTTCTGATTTCTTTATTTCAAGGGAGCTATGTCAAAAAATGGTCAAAGGAAGAGGAAGACAATTTTTAATGCAAGCATCAAGGCTGCATGCATATCTTGGATAAAGAGGGAAGAAATATGTACATATTTTCACATATACATTTTAGAAGAGAATATGCATGAGCCTAGAAGAAGAACCTCACAGTTCAACTCACTGAAGACTATTGGCATTTGCAGTAGTGTTAATTTTTAGAGTTTTCTGTCTATCTTCTTTTAATTGTCTTTGAGCCGTTCAAATTGCATAACAAAAAGAAAAAAAAAATCCAAGGAATTCAGCTGATATTCCCACTTTTATTTTGCAGATGATCTATTAAAAATACACAAGACAAAGCAGATTCTGGATTAAAATTTCAGTACCCAGTCTATACACAGGTCTGCTTTACTAATGCCAGGGTTAGATGTTGCGTATGGGAGATTTTGTAGGCAGGGAATATAAATGGAAGGTTTGCAACAACCTAAGATTCTGAAATCGTCTTTAGGAGAGCACTTTCCAGACAGAGGCATCTGCTATCTCTTAGCCAGCAATCCTAACTCATGCAATATCAGAAGTTTATCTCCAGGAAGCTTTCTCCAGTTCAAGCTCTTACAGCTCAAGTACCCCCATCTCTGAAGAAACATGAGACAAAGCAGCTCACTTCTTCACCCCTGGTCTCTTGGTACTTGGTCTGTGAAGGAATTTCTTTACTGCAGTTTCTACATGTGTATACAGATAATGAAGACATTTGCAGCTATGCTAACTGGAAGAAAGCAGGCAGAGACCAGGCTGTGTGAACTGCAATGCTTTCCCTGTGTACAGCCACAATTCTTAACACACGTAAGATGCTGCAGAGAAGGGCAGGAGAGTGCAGCAGACACTTCAGCAACTACTGATGTCAGGAAGGCATGAAATGTCTTACCTGCGCATCAGTAGGACAGCAGCCAAAAATGTTTGACTGCATTAAGCACATACTGAAAAAACATCGATTTCTCCACACAGTTAGTCTTTAACTCCCATCACAGACCAATTGGTGCTCCCCAGGGCTCAGTTTTGGGAAAAGTTCTGTTTGGTATCTTTATCAATGAATTGGATGAGGGTATTGAAGGCAGTCAGTTTCCAGACAACACCAGGTTGGGAGGAAGTGTCAATCTTCTGGAGAGTAGGAAGGATCTCAGTGCGTTAGTGAAGTTGTCCTGTGTAACACAGGACATGTTAGGATCTGGAGGAGGATCTGCAGAAGGATCTGGATAGGCTGGACCAGTGGGCTGAGGCCAGTTGTATGAGTCTCAATAAGGTGAAGTGCCAGGTCCTGAATTTAGGTCGCAACAACCCCTCCCATGCAGCACCACAGACTGGGGGAAGAGTGGCTGGAGAGTGGCCAGTGGAAAATGACCTGGGGGTGCTGATCAACAGCTGCTGTACATGAGCCAGTTGTTGGAATTTTTAAGGTGTGCATGAATGAGATGGCATGGCTGTTTTGAAGCTTTCTATTCCATTAGAATTATCAGTCTCATTTGACAAGGTTATGCAGCCTCAGCCACTGCAAAGCAGCCACCAAAGATTTCCTGGTTACAGTGCACTCTAAGAACTTTTCAACCATTTGCAAATAGCCAAAACTTTACAGACAGTTGCTTTAGCCAATTGCTAAAAGCTCATGTACATTTTCTTCTAACAATGCTTTCTTGTAATGGTCTGGAAAAATGGATAATAGTTCATTATTAAGCATACATATTTCTATTACCTCACTTAACATATTTTCTAGGCCTTACTTGATATTTGCACATAGCTCCATTATTTTCCTGACCTCGTTCACTGTAACTTTCTTGCATTTCTGAGATTTTCTTTCCCACAGCTTTCTAACAGTTTTATGGCTTTTCTATTTCCCACACCAGTGTGTGCCCACATAGCCAAAAAAGGCCAATGTTCTGTGCCAGAAACAGTATGATCAGCAGGACCAGGCCAGTGATTGTTTCCCTGTAGCCAGCACTGGAGAGGCCACATCTTGAATCTTGTGTCCAGCTCTGGGCCCCTCAATACTGGAAGGACACCGAGGTGCAGGAGCGAGTCCAGAGAAGGGCAATGGAGCTGATGAAAGGTCGAGAGAGTGAGTCTTAAGAGGAGTGGCTGTGGGAGCTGTGGTTGTTTGGCCTGGAGATGAGGAGGTTCAGTGGCATGTTCTCTCTCTCTACAACTCCTGGAAGAAGATTGTGGGGATTGCTCTCTTATCCCAAGTGACAAGTGACTAGTCAAAACTAAACAGCCTCAAGCTGTGCCAGAGAAGGTATAGAATGGATATCAGGAAAAATTTCTTCAGTGAAAAAGTGATTAGGCATTGGAACAGGCTACCCAGGAGGTGGCGGAATCAACATCCCTGGAAGTGTTCAAAAAGCATGTGGATGTGGCACTTGTGGTCATGGTTTATTGGTGAACATGGAGGGGCCAGTTTAATGGTTGAACTTGATGATCTCATGTCTTTTCCAGCCTAAATGATCCAGTGATTCTATGGTCATGGATTTTGTCTGTGTGAGAAAACAGCAGTCACTATGCATATAGGACTCACCAAAAGCTTTCTTTCAGCTAGACATATGATTGAAAAATGGATGTAACTGTATCTGTTTAAAGGTTAGATGTTCAGTCTGAACTGGCTATCCATGTTTTACTTAAATCTATGAAGGTGAAGAAAGAAGAAAAAAATTATTTTATTAGCGACTCCTTTCATGCCATCTGAGAATTATTCATTTTGTAAGCCTTCATAGTTTGAAAAATTTAAGTGGAAAATAACTGCTTTGAAGCTCTTCTCAACTGCTGTAACAACAAGATCTCTGTATCTCAGACTGGATAAAGACCAGACGAATTACTTCACCAGTTTGGGACAGGTTATTTATGCCCATACTGCTCAGTCCAATTGGGAACTATCTTCATATGCCTAAAAATGGGCTGGCTTAAGCTTTCATTCTCTGATTAAAAAAATGCCAGAAATCATTAGAGGAAAATTCAGCCACCTCTCTTGGACACATGTTTTAGGACCTGCTGGATCTGCCCTCTTGAGTTGTAGCTCTCTGTCCCTCTGTCCCTCTTGCACTGACCACAGGCAACACCCAGGGAGCCAGCCCAGAAAAATTATCTCCTCCAAGGATTCCAGTGAAGCACTCAGCGAAAATGGTAAAAAAAAGCATGGAAGAGGAAGACAAACACACTGGGAATAAAGCTGAAGGGTAAAAGGGTTATGGCAGGTAGTTCTTCACAAGGGGAAAAAATAAACTGTGCATTCATTCATTTAATCACATACAACTTCTTCTTATGCAGCACTGCTGTGTTTTCTGCTAGGAGGCTTTTTTTCTATTCTCCATGCAAAGAGAATTGTCTGTTTTTCACAGAAATAGCTTTGTCTGCAAATATTTTTGTCTTTGTATGCAACGACCAGTAAAATTTGAAGCTAAAGCCACAGAAAAATGGCCCCTATCCACATAGTCTAACTCCAACACAGCCAGCATGGATTTCCTTAGGAATGGCAAATTTGTCATACAACGAATATATGACATGCCTCTGTATGGCTTAAACAGCCAAAAATACATGACAGAGAAAAGAAAGAAAATGCTTAGTGTTACAAAATCAACACACCACATGCTCAGGAAAAAATGTAAGCAATTTATTACTAATCTAACTGGTATCATTCTGCATGATTGTAAGAATAGCAGGGGAGTTTAATTGTTGGGGAAAAAAAATCAATCTTTTATTGGAATCTGAAGGATCAAGGCAAAACATGGCATTGAGCCCAGCTTTAATAAACTTCAATGACATATGAACCTTAATTTTCTTTAGTAGAAAGGCATTTTCTTTTCAAGTACATGATTTTTTCTTTTTGACAGTCATTTGACTACTGCAGGGCAGATAACACACACAAGCTGCCTTCAATTCATTTATTTTATAAAGTACAAATCCAGTTCTGGATTAAGACGAAAATTTTTAGAACAACTGAAAATCCCTAAATATATCTTTTAACTTTGACATTTCAACTAATTAATGTATCTTTCTATAGAAGGGTTAAAAAATTTAAAAAACATTTACATTGGTATAATTGGCTTCTAAGGAAATAATGAAATCCCCAGGTCTCAAACTGTAAAACTGCATTGCCCTTTAATATAAGCATACCCAATATTTGATAAATCTATGATCTTTAATTATTTTTTCCAGTGACTTTGTCCCAAATTTCCCCTGTATATTTTTTTATACTGGCTTATCCGGTAGCAAAATCCCAGCTGTTAAATCCAAGCACAAACAAAAAAAGAGACCTTTGCATTTTCCCACAGCACTTCTGCTTCTGCACTTCCTAAATGATGGATGAGGATTGGTTTGAGTCCAGGACTTTTCCTGTGCACTGTGTCATGAAAAGGTGGGGGTGAAACAAAACAGGAGAAATATCAGCTATGTTTTGTTGGTTTTGACCTACATTTCCTTCTTGTACTCCCACTGTATAAACAAAAGCTTTGCCATTAAATTAGTTTTTGCATGCAGCCCATGAACCATACAGAAGTCAGCTGAAACTGAAATATCTCTATTTCAGTTAATACAATTAACTGAAATTATTTCAGTTAATATAATTTCAGTTAATAAGTCAGCTGAAACTGAAATATCTCTATTTCAGCAAAGTTAAAATTTGTCTTTTAAGCATCTATAGGCAGAACCAAATCTGCTATTTCCATTTTATTAATCTTCCTTTTTCCCTTTTTCCTTCCTTCCTCCCTGCTCAAAGAAATATACTTCATGCTACTAGACAATGGAAATTTTAGTAAGTGCAATTCTCCAGTTCCTTTTTGGATGGAAAATAAACCATAACCTCACAAATTATCAAAGAGAAGGGAAATACTTTCCTTCTCAGTTCTGTTGCTAGCAGTTACATTTGATATATTGATGAAATCTTGATCCAATGATATCTGTACACGAAATTTTCACTTATTTTAGTGGGAGCTCCTCTTACATCATATATTATATTCATTGAGGATCCAAAAATGTGATTCTCTACTGCCAAGAGATGAGACTACTCATTAATATTAATCTAGATGTCACTCTTTTAACTTTGATCTGGAAGTCCTACAATGGGAAAAATCTCTTTTTGTTAGATATGTAATAGCCTGTGACTATTCAGGTAAAAACCCTGAACTGCAGAACAAACCCCATGTCCTTGGTTCTGCTAAACAGCAGAACTGTATGTGTTTGCATGTAGCTGAATGAATTTCATTATTCATTTAGCAGACCTTGATACATCTCTAAAGCCAAAAAAAGATACAATACCAGTGTTAGTGCTTAAAGGCATCATTGCTGGTACTTTACCCAACAGGGACAAGAATACTATCGAATATACATGTGCCTCGAGTGACTTGCAGTTATGTTAAGTGAGCAGAATAAAAACTTGTTGAATTTCAACCAGTTGGAAATGGCTGGTTGCTGCCCTACTGCTTGGTTTCATTCTAGCATTAAATCAGAGTATGTAAGAGAGTGTTTAAAGATTCCCAACGGGTAAAAACTGTAATATGCCAACAGGAGTATGAATGACTCACAGCTATTTTAGGAAGAGCTTGATGCAGCAACTTTAAACCCTTTATGATGAATTTATACGTGCTTTTATTTACAGTACTACCTCCTGCTAGAAAAAGATGCAGGAATTATTCCATCACTCTCCTGCTAAATGAAAGGCTCACACAAACAGGGTCATTTTAAACTCCAGGAAAACAAAAGGGAGCACAAAGAAAGGGGAAAATGTTTCCCAATCATAGTTTTATATTAATTATTTAAACCACCTGATTTCAGCTGATAGTACCCTCATACAGTCTAAATACATTAGCTGATTGTATTGTTCTATATTCTATTATATTAAACAATTTCCAAACCCATATAAACTGACCACACTTTGTTAGTCTCTGTAATGATACATTTTGAAACCAAACCTTTGGAAGGTAAGTTTTACTGCAGCTCATTGTTACCTTTAAATTCAACTGAAAAAATGACATCATGCTTTCACAAAGGCAGTTATCAATGTTTGCTCCTGGGACCTTTGACTTTGAGGAGAAGTGAATGATACGGTTGTTTGCATGCATAGTATCCTAATATTTGCACAGGGTATATATATGTATATATTTGCACAGAACTGTGTTTATACAGGTTCCAGTCTGAAGTGGCCAGCTAAAAACAAACTCTCTTCCTAAAGCTATACAATCATGTCAATGTGAAAAGATGCTGGGTGGACTATATCAAAGTATTTCATAGACTTTTGGGATCCCAACCTGTTTCAGGGACTCAGATGCCTCAAAAAAAGGGTGTGTTTGCCTTGGCTGCACTTCTCTGTGCAGACAAGCTCCAGGAAGAGATATTTGGAGGCACCTCAGAGGAAGAGGCATAGGCCTGCACTCCCAGCTCAAACTGGGATGTGACCAGTTTAGACAGAACCTTTACGTTTTCCCTGGAGGCTAAAATTATCTCTAATGGCTTATGGATTTAGCCTGGACTCTGTGAACACAGAAAGATTTGGCAATGGTTGGGGCCATGTCAGGGGTGATGATGGAGAAACTCTGGTGCCTGCTCAGTGTGCAGGGCCATGCAAGCAGGAGGGGCACCTGAGGCTGTTCCATCCCCTCAGCCCAGTGAGTGCTCATGAAATGAGCACAGAAAAACTCCCAGCAGATGAGCCCAGAGGGATGTTTTGGGGCAGCATGATGGCTGGCTGTGGTGGGGAGCTCTCCTCTTCCCAGTCCCACTGTGCCCACCAGCTGGCTGGTTGTGCTTCTCAAGGACAGAAACCCAGAATCCTGAACTTGTTAAAATTGTCTCTTATGGGTTTATAATTTGCACAAACTGTGTTTACCATCATCTACAAAATAAGGGTGATATCTAGAGATCTGATAAACCTGTAAGATATTTATTTCAATACACTGGCCTTTTAATTCTGAATCTTCAAGAGTCCTCTGGGGGCCAAGGAAACCACAACAATGAAAATCAAAGGGACATAGAAATGTTTTGGTTCAGTTGGACCTGCTGGAGTGGGTCCAGAGGAGGGTCATGAGGGTTATCAGAGTGATGGAGCACCTCTTTCATGAGGACCAGTTGAGAGATTTGGAGTTGTTCATCTTGGAGAAAAGAAGGCTTCAGGAAAACCTTACAGTAGTACTTGAAGGGGGACTTCAAGAAAGGTGTAGAAGAACTTTTTAAAGGGCATATAGTGACAGGACAAGGGGAAATGGCTTCAAACTGAAAGAGGATAGGTTTAAGATTACATAATAGGAAGAAACCCTTTACAGTGTCAGCCATGAGGCACTGGAACAGATTGACCAGAGAAGTTGTGGATGTTCCATCCCTGAAAGTGTTTAAAGCCAGGTTGGGTGGGGCTTTGATCAACTTGGTCTAATGAAAGATATCAGGGGGGCCGAAACTAGATAATCTTTAAGGTCCCTTCCAACCCAAACCATTTTCTGCTTCATTAAGTGTCTAACATATGTGAAAGACTTCTTTACTAGTTTTTCTAGTAAGGCAAATACAATACTTTATCTTCCAGAACATTTCTTCTGTTAAAAACATGTCTAGGTCATTCAAAGATGAATGTTCCCTCTGCTCCAAGATCCAATACCTAGCAGGGAGGGCTGTGCATTTAGGAAGGGAGGGAAAATGCTAGGGGGCTGTACCAATCATCAGGATGTGTCTAATCTGTTCCATGGGCAACTTTGCAAACACATCTCTGGGCTCCCCAAGTGCAGGAAGTAGCACTGGCTCCAGGACCCAAGCCTCCTCTGAAGCTGGAGACAAGTGTGCAGGCTCTGGATAGATGCAGGAGGGCCTTGTCAAAAGTGTTGAGGCTGTTTTGTGCTAGCAATCATGACCTTTGGAAATTTAAGCTCTTACTGTTCCTTCTCTGCTATGAATGTTTTGGCTAATGGCTTTGGCAGGAGCAGGTGCCCAGTTAGTCAAACAAAAGAGCAGCTTCTGGCCCTTGCATACAGTAGATACCCAGCCCAGGATGAAGAAATCCTTCATTCAAAAGGGACTGACACAGTTTAAAAAGTAGTTTTGAAGATCTGTAAATGCATCCATAAAATCTGTGGCAGATTATTTTCTTTGGTGAAGAAATTATGCTTTTTGTCCCCTGTTAAATCTTTATATTGTTTCTGTCGCTCAGAGAGCAAAGAGATATTTCTTTTTTAATATTAATAAAACAGAGTCAAAGGCACATTGGTGGGTTTTCTGTCTGTCTGCTAAATGGCTTAGAAAGTATGCAGCTCTATATTTAGAAAAGAAATGCTTTTAGGGATTAAAATTCAAAGGATAAGGTAAACAATTTCACATAACTCTTTAATGCAAAAGATGACTTTTTCCTTCAGTGCAGGTTAGTGCTTTCACAACAGGCTGATGAAAGAGGCCCTCACTGCTTTTCTCCCTGTATATGCTACAAAGGATCTCAGATGAAGCAATATATAAAATATGGAAAAGCAGCACCAATGTATATGGACGAGAGAGGGGAGGGGGAGGTAAATCCACCAAAATTAGACTCTGATATTCAACTGTCCCAGTTGGAATTTATCACTTGTGAATATTTCATAGTCACCAGCTGAAAGACATCTAGCAAAGCAATTAAAGCCAATCAGCAGAAGAGCTGAGTGGTTTGTTTCTCAGCCAACTAAAATAAGCCACAAGCTGTATTAAGGTTTTAAGGGAAAAAAAAATCCAAAACCCAACATATTTTTCCCACTGGCAACCAGAAGGAAATGCAGGTACAGTTTTGTGAGTGAGTGTGTGTTGCTCAGTGGTAAGTTACCTCCATCTGAGGGAACAGGGAGTCCTGTGGGAGGCAATATTCCAGGGGACTCTGGGTGTGCACTTGTGGTGCCCTAATCCATGGAGGGGACATCTGGGAAATCCCCTTTTCCTACCTGGCTAAAGTATTTTGGATAATGTTTGACTAGCCTCAATGGTCTCCCCTAAATCCCATCTCTAAGCTAAAGGCCCATTTATGTTAAATGCAATAGTCTAAAGGAAGCAGTAGAAGCAGAGCTTCGTGCTGTGACCCAGACCTTCCCCCCTCTCCTTTTTCTTCTGATGGGCTATGGAGCAGATTGTTTCTGCTTTCTATTGCAAGCAAAGTTCTTGTTTCCTGAGCACAAAGGCATCAGGAGAAATTAAAGCTACAGCTCATTTGCAAGAACAGTGTTAACTTCTATGAAGAAATTAATTGTTCGGCTGGCCTATTAATCTAGATGACAGTTTTATTACAATTAAAATATCACCTCTAGGAGGCCCTTTGTTTGCATTTGACAGATTTTATTGTGTTTATATAAGCTAATGAAGCAGAATTAAATTATGCGGCTTATATTAAATTTAAATGACTGATTTATTGTATTTAAAATCCAAAATTTATCATGCATGTTCTTTAATGCCACACAAACTGCATTAGTTCACTGCTGGTTTTTATTTTGCTTTGGTCATTTGCCCATTTGAAAAAAAGGTTTTATAGGCATGCTAAAACATGGTTAATTAATGTCCAAACGGCAAAAACAGGAGAGACTGTCTTTAAGCATTTTAGAAGAGTAAAAATATTGTGATGCTAGGTCTATCCTGTGCTTCAGTTCTGTGACTCTGATTTCATGGTTTACTATTGGTGATTTCACTGAAGTGCTTTAATTTGAGCCTTTGCCAGCTGAGATCAACTATCCATTATGCTCATCTTTGTTGCTGAGATTTAACTTATTTTTATTGATCTAACAAACTTCGTTATTCCCCATTAAACATGCTGTTCACATAAGCCCTCCTGCATTCAGTATTCCATATAAAGGAACACTGAGTACTCAGGTTTCCATATAAGTACAGAGCTGATCACCTGTAAACGTGAGGGTAACCTGATGCACATTAATCTTTGTCTTTTCTGATCTTAGAATTCCTCTGCGTTTACTTCAGATTTCTGTCCATAGATGCTTACGGCTCATCTTATTGCTGTGTGTTTCTTCCTTCATTAACAGAGTTGGATGTGTGGTCAGATTCACTAGATTTGTATTTTAGATGCTGCCTTTAGGGTTGTGCCATAATGTCTCTGTTCCTTTCCACATTGAGGAAGTCAAAGCTGATTAGTTGAGCGATAGAAAACATCTACAGTGCAGATATCTGGTTTTTAGATTAATCCCATGGCTAACATCTGAAAGATTGCTAAAATATCTTCAGTCACTCTGACTACTGATACTTTTTTTTTTTTTTCTTTTGTCAATACAACATAAATGAAGGGCTAGGGAAAAAAAAAAAAAATTCTGTAAATCAACCTCCAAAACAGACAACTGAAATCACTGTTGTAGGGTATATTAAACAATTCTATGAGTCCTTAAGTGTTCCAAGAAGTGCTATTTAAGAATAGCAATTTTGCTGAAAATTTTACTTTTAGGGTATAAAGAAATTTCATATATCCAGTTTGAATCTGATAACCAACTCTGGCCAAGGAAACAACAGAAGAATAATTTTGGAAAATCATTTTCCTTTTTAATAGCAGTACTTGGTGAACTCATGACATCAATGATTTATTTTCCTTTGTAATATTGCTCTATCTTCATCTTGGCTTTCTATTTTGGCTATTAGCTCACAGACATATATTGTTTCATATGTAATACTATGGGGAAAGAAACATATCAGAGTAGATTTTCTGCTCAATTATTAAAATGGTATGACCAAGGGAACAACTTAAATGATTTCAGTGATTAAAAGTATTGTGTAATGACACAGATGTTTGTGGGTATGAGTAAACTGGAACTAGGAGCCAGCTTTAGTTTCTCGGACTTTCTGCAGGATGATGAGTTTCACTACCTCGTCTTTCAGTTCTCAGCTGCCTGTAGGGATTTCTCTGGCCTGTGGGTGGCATCCACCAGTTTCATCAGCAGAAAACTTCATGAAATCTTCGGGACTCGGCTGTGCCGATATGAAGCTTAATTTGGTATACGGGAAAATTCAGTAATTTTCATCCCTTTTTGGTGCATCAATTTTCAACTATTTGAACTGTAGAAGAGTAGGTCTATGAAGGAAGCAGTGTGGGAATAGGCTTCTGGCAGATCAGTCCTACTTGTTGCTAACTCAGTGTTTCAATCATAGAACGGTTTGGATTGGAAGGGACCTTAAAGATTGTCCGGTGCCCCTGGGATGGGCAGGGACAGCTTTCACTAGATCAGTTGCTCAGAGCTTCATCCAGCCTGCCTTGAGCACTTCTACGTGTTTAGCTGAGGAAAACATGTAAGCTAACAGACTAGTTAAGTGCCAATAGTGTACTGAGATTTGGCAACTGCCATGTGTCAGAGTAGGGTATCCCAGCAAACAGGATCCTCTTTAAAGTACAGGGATTGATTCTGCAATACCTAGGTTTTGTATTTGATACAAGGAGTAGCTGTGTCTGGACGTGAAAATTCAACAGGAATTTTCCTCAGCATGACTTGAGGAAATCACACTCCACCCTCACAGAAATTCCAGTGAGAGAAGTTAACACACCATGCTAGAATGCACAGAACTCAATACTAAAAAACACATTTGCTTCAATATACCACCGTCATCTTTCCTAAAATCAAGGTGACAGGTTACTGGTCCATCTGTAGCAAAGGGCCTAGACCAAAGCCCCATTTGTTGCCCCTGTCAAAGTTTCTAGCCTGAGGATAGGCTCATGTGTCTAAGACAGGTCCTGCCAATGGATTGCATGAAGAGCACAAAAGCCCCAGTAGTCCTGGAAAGCTCATTAGTGAATAATTAGATGAATGTGAGCTGTCATTGGAGTCTCTTTTATATAAAAGAAGAAGAAATCAAAAAGTACTAATAAGCCTTTCAGTATGGTAAAAATATACTTCCTCCCTGAAGCATCATTCTGCTCTTTGACTTGCCTTGTCAAAAAGTCATGTCTTGACTTTTTACTTGTCTTCTGTCCTTTTTTGCTTCACTTGAATCACAGTGATGCAATGAGCCTTAAAAGCAAAGTTGTTCCTGTGCGCTTACCCACTTGGTGTTGGTAAATAGTGTCCATGCAAATTGTTCTATGTTGCAGCAGATAGGTTGTTTTTTAAAGTTTGTATCAGTTTGCAATGTAGAAAAATATGAAAAAAATTGTGACAAAGAAAGAAAAGGATCCTTTCTGTGAGCTTGTGTAAGGAATATCTACAAAATAAGGATCTTGCCTCTGTGTATAGATCAGCTATAAACTGAATACTCCAAATAAGGTCCAGGAGACACAGGGGAGGGTCTAGCAGAGGGACACAAAGATGATTAGAAGTCTGGAACATCTCTCTTGAGGAGAGACTAAGGGAGCTGGGCCTGTTTAGTCTGGAGAAGAGAAAACTGAGAGGAGATCATTAATGCATATAAATATCTCAAAGGTGGGTGTCAAGAGGATGGTGCCAGACTCTTTTCAGTGGTGCCCAGAGACAGGACAAGGAGCAATGGCCATAAATTAAAACACAAGAATTTTCATCTCAACATGGAGAAGAACTTCTTTTTATTGACGGTGGCAAATCACTGCAGCAGGCTGCCCTGGAAGGTCATGGAATATTCCTCTTCAGAGACATTTAAAACCCACATGGACATTTTCCTGTGTCACCTGTGTTAGGTGACCTGGCCTTGGGGGTGGTTGGACTAGATTATCTCTAGAGTTCCCTTCCAACCTTAACGAGTCTGTGATTCTCTGTCTAACACTGTCATTTTCACTTTTCATTAAGTCAATTGAATTAGGAAAGGAAAACAGTCCATTGAAGAATAAATATGTATGTTAGTGTATTTGATAGGCCTGTTCCAACCTTTGTAACAATGCAGCCTAGGCTGTATATGGTAAGACTATACAGAGCAGAAGTGAATATGCCAAAAAAGCAGTCAGTCTGTACAGTTGCCAGAAGAGGTGTTAATATTTTTCTCCATTCAAGCTCATTGGGATATGCAAAACTCATTCGATAAGTAATGCTGGAGAGTGACAGATGCTGACATTTATAATTTGACAGCTGCAAATACCAGGTACTAGAAAGTGTCATTTCCCATAAGTATAAAATAATGGGTCATTATTCCCTGACAGATTAAAACCCAAGTACTATGAATAAATGAATTGGTAATCCTGCGTACTTTAAAAGAAAAATAGAGCATTCTTTTTCTTCTTCCAGAAATAAAGGAGATTTCCTTTGTTCTCCTCTCACCTGCATGTGTTTCCAACCAATTGCCAACCCTCTGATGAGGTGGAGCAGAGGAGGGAGTCTCTTACACGATCTACTTAAGGCATTTAAGACCTTTATGTTTCCAGAAAGGGGGTGCTGGTTCCCTAGGCAGCCAGTGCAGAAACAGCACAGCATCCAGCAGATAGCTCAGAGGAGAGGCTTGCTGCCTCTTTGATGGCAAGAGGATCCCAGGAGCACAGCCACATCTGGGTCAGGGGCCTGACATGAAGGGTGACCCTCAAGGGTTACCTGTCCCGCTTTCTGCCAATCTATAGGACGGATGTTATGTGTCCCCATAGGAGGGCCTCAGCTTTACTCTTGCCTTTAATTCTGAGCCCATGTTTCCACTACTGAGGCACAGTGACCTTCCTCAGGCAGACAGCTAACAGCGGGGGACCCCTGAGATTTCAGAACTATCACCACTAGAAATGTTTGCTTTCTTTTGGGCAGAGGAGAATCAGCATGCTGTCTGAAAACAAAGTGCAGGAGGGGAGCAGAGACAGATCACACCCAGTAGAGTTCTGCTGAGGCTGCACTTGCGGGGCCTGTTGGAGGAGATATATCACTGCAGGGTTTAGAGTGATGCTTTCCCTAATGTGGCCTGAGTCCTGAAACAGGCCACCAGGCACCATTCCCAGTAGGAATATACTAAAGCATTTAACAGGAATCTAGTTGATGTCAAAGTGGTTCCCAGTGCCTGCTTTATTTAGCCAGCCATGCACCTACAAGTTTGGTTATACTATGCCCTGTGACAAGCAGCTAAAACATGGGATGTGTCTTCTTTCTTCCCCCCTACCTGATTATCATGCCCATCCTCACCACAACATTCCATTGTGACCAAAGGCTGTTCTCCTTTGGGGGGTTATTGTCCAATCGCACTAACTCCAATGATGTCATGGAAAGGAGCAAGGCAGGAGCTATGCCAGTGCCTTTGAGTCACTGGAGACAACACCTGAGGAATCATAGAATCATTTAGGTTGGACAAGACCTCTGAAATCAAGTCCAACCATTAATCCAGCACGGCCAAGTTCACCTCTAAACCATATCCCCAGGTGCCACATCCCCATGCCTTTTGAACACTTACAGGGATGGTGATTCTACCACTTCCCTGGGCAGCCTGTTCCATTGTGTGGTTACCTTCTCTGTGAAGAACTTTTTTCCTAATATCCAATCTGAACTCCTCTGGAGGAAGGACATCCCTTGACATCTAGTTAAGTAGTTTCTGTTAATCCTTCCCAGCAGTTCTGAAAGAGCCAAGCAGCTCTTTCCTGCTTGAGAAAAGTGCTTTTTGGTGTCTTTTGGGACAATGTTTTCTTTTTTGCATTAGGTACTTTTCAAAAGAAGCATTATTTATTCATTTATTTCAGCTTCTTTAAATCTACATCCCTTAGAAGTAACACAAGGCCATTATAACTGACAAGTTTGAGCATGGAGGATCCACAAAATTTCACTCAAATTCCTGCATTAGGGACTTGCTGTTTTTTTCATGCAATCACAATTGCTCACATAAAAGACAAATAAAGTAATGTCTTCCCCCATTACTTATTGAACCTGCAGTTCTAAGGTTTCAAAAAAATTCTTAAAGCTTTTCAATTAATTTTAAAATGTAATGTGCACTTATATTCTCAGGCAAATCATGCAACATTTAAGATTGAGGGGGGGTTGATTTTTAGTAATTTAGTCTTTTTTTGGTAGGAGATTATTTAGAAGCAACTGCAAAACCAATGCTGAATCTATTGGGTGGATTTCCTATCATCTTTGTGGTTCAATAAATTTTTTTGCAAGTGTTCTACACGTAGCACAGCAGTCTTCTGGTCCGCAACTGGGCTCCTAGAAACTATTATCATATAAATAATAATTAGATGGAAGTTAAAACCAGCATGACTGTACTGAACAAATATACATGATTGCAAATGTGTCTGTATCAGTGGGAGAGAAGGAAAGTGAATCCACTTCAAATGTTCAGAGTTTTACACCTCATTAGTCAGAGATGATTGTTTAATGGTTTGATTAAAGGGAGTTTTTCTCCTTCCTCAATCCACTTGTTTCTTCTCCTGTATTTAGTAATTGACTGCAGTTCAGAGTTCTGCTGAATTTAAGAATTTCACATATTTCTTTTCTACAAAGTTTTATCTTCAGGCTGACCAGTGTTTGTGGGCTCAACCTCATGTTATCCATAGCATAAGATGCCAATCTTCCAACACCAGTTCTGTTTAAAGACAGACACTTGGGCTGTCAGCAGTGGGGTGTATTCTCAGCTTCAAGGACATACTTTTGAAGCCTTTGAAGACAAGTAGAATCAGAACAAGTTTGCAGATAGGAGATTATAGACAAAGCATTGCAGAGATTAAATGAATGCTTTCCTCAGTCTCTTAAACTACATGCTAATCAAGTCAAATACTAAAGAGTTGTTAAATATTGTTATCAACAATTGCTTAAGAAAGGCCCCATGTCTATAGATTTATAACATATGTGGAACCAATGCATTTCCAGTAACATTAGTTAACTTTCAATGAATATAGGTAACTTTTTTTTTTTTTTTAATTCCTATATCAAGAGTAGTAGATTTAGATTTTAGAATTTTCATCCTTCCAAGGACCAGGATTTAAAGTGGGGAAAAATCAAAACAAAATATAAGGCTAAAATCTTTATTGAAGGACCTGGGGTGCATGCCTACATGATACCATTTTGTTCTTTCAGTTCTAGGTGCTGGTAACTGAAATTTCCCTTTCACAGACCATATGGCTACAGTAACAATGTGTCTGTCTCCTTAGTATTTGTTGGCAGACTAGTTTGCTTTTGTTTGTATAAAGTAGAAAGGAGTTTTAAAGGCAATAGTCCAGGATGTGTGGTGTATGGAGCACTAGTAAAGTGGCTGAGACACTGCTGGCAGCAGGAGTCTGCAAAGAAACCATCACATTGGAACAAAAGCAGCTGTCTGCCAGCACCATAAACTTTAGGAAATGTTGTGGGTGATTAGTTGCTGCTCCTAATGTGTGAAAGTTGGCCTTGTCTGCATGCAGGCAAAATAAACTCCCTTTTACTTCTTGCCACTCATACATAGAAATCACAGGACATTATGGGATTGATTATGAGCCATAAAAGCCAGGAAGTTCAGTTTTAGAGTGAAAACCATGGCAATGACTGTCTCTTTCTGTTTGGATGTCATTGCATGAAAAGCTAAGGTGAAATGAAAAGGAACATGAAACAAATCTCAAATGGGAATGGGACAAAAATCTCTAATGGGAAAAGCAACTCAGTCAGGAAGGAACACTCAAGCATGTAATATAAGGCACCTGGCCTCTCTGAAACTTTTGGTTTTTTAAGTAAACCTTAGTGGTCCTGGAACAATAGTAAAAGAACAGTCCAGAAAACACATATTCTGCTGAGTGTCACGTAGATTTTTTTTTCCCAAAGACTGACATCCTTCCCATTTCCACCATCCCACCAGCTCACATAGTCTGAATAAACACTGCTTTGACAAAAACAAGAAAGAATATGGACTGATTGCACAGAAAAGAATTTTATGAAATCTTTCAGTTACATTTTTTTGGAATAAACAGTTTTGAAAGCTATTTCAAAATTAAATCATCTCTCAGTGCAAATGTGGGAATTTAACATGAAGTGAAATTATCCTTGTTTTGTGCTGCAAGGCAGTTTGAATATTCCATTTCTGTGAGGGATTTTTTTTTTTTTCTGAACTGATTATGAAATAGATGTGAAAACTAAGGGCAGAAGGTGGGGCTATTTTATTTTTTTCTTTTATATACCTCTGAGTCTTCTGCTTTAAGCAATCATAACAAAGACAAATATTTATATAGCACCTGCCAGTCTGTGGCTTAAAAGCACTTAACACACTTTAATATATACTTTTGCAGAGAAATAGAAAAAATACAGTTCTAGGGTGAAAGGTAATTTCTGGCTGATAGCAATGCTGGAAAACAGAAAGTAAACAGGATTTAGAGCAAAGTAAACCAGAATTAATTCCCAGTAGGAATAAGTAGAAAAGAAAAGCTAATATTTCCACTGCTGCAAAATTTGTCAGTGGGAATTTCAAAGCCTGATTTTTCTTATCTTTCATAAACAGGCTGTAAATCTTAGACCCCACCAAGTAAATGGATGGCTTAGTATTTACTCTAACAGAGGACAAGACTTCATTCCCACAATTTAGTAAGATACAGCCCTGGAAGAAATGGTAAGATCTGAGTCTAAGTGCCTGCAAGGGGTTAAGAGGGCTGTAGAAATGACTTATGCTTTTGACTAAGCAATAAAAGCTACATTCTTGGGTGGGGGGGAGACTGCAATGGTTTGGAGTGCTTTTTCCTCACAAAAATGTCACAAAAAGATTTTCTTTCCTTCAGCATGATCCACTTTATTGTATTTGCAAGAAAAGTAAAGGAAATGAAGACTTTTACTCTCGGAAATGCCAGTTTTTCTTTCTAATGCTAGTCAGCAGTCCAGTGATTTAGAGGTCATTCTCAGGAGAATACCAGGATTAGCAGATGGTATCAGATAAAACTTTTGGTTTGTTTTTTTTATTCTTACTGGTCAGCATTGACTAGCAGCTTACTAAAGAAATACAGGAAGCAACAGAACCAGAGGCTTTAGATAAAATTCCTAGAGGTTTCTCCAGAATCATAGAATGATTAAGACTGGAAAAGATCTCCAAGATGTTTGACTGAACACCACCACCATGTCAACTAAACCATAGAACCAAGTGCCACATTCAGTCAAGTCTTAAACACTTCCAGGGGTGGTCTATCCACCACTTTCTTTGGCAGCCCTTTCCAATGCTCAAGTCACACTCAAACTGTGAAATGCATACTTAAGTGTTTGTGGAAAATAGAACACCTCCAAGAGGAAGGCGTGAAAGAGCCCTGCCTCCAAATTCCCTGTCTCATAGGACAGATTCATTTCATAAAAAACCTGCTAACTTTTGCATGTGTAACCTTAATTATAGCAGAATTTAACTTTTCTTTTTCTTTTAAGGCAGTTAAGAGGTTTTCTTCTTAGTGGTGAGACTATTTTGAGAACCAATTTAAATATCTGAAATGATTATGCATATATAGTACAAATATGCTAAATTTAACCTTGAAGTAGTGCTCTTCACTTCCAAAATGAAAATAAATTAATAAAAATTACTCTGGATTAAAGAGGCATACTCAGTATTTCACTCTCAGCAGAGTGACACCTCAGACCAGGGTTTTAAAGGTACCTGTTTTGTAATAAGAACGTTTGGTCTCTAACAACTTCAAATGATGTTTCACAAATTCTCCATCGCCTTTCTTGGATCCCTCAGGGTCAGTGGGAAGCAATTTACTCACCGTCAAATACACTGATCCAAAAAAGCAGGTACAGGGCAATATGTGCTATGTCCAGACACCAACCCTGGTCCCAAGGTAGGCTAGCTCTTGCTCTCTGCTAATTTTTCCCCACACTTCCTAGGAGGGAGGGCTGCTGCCAGCCCAAGTTGACTCCTGTTAAGGAGCTATATGTTTCAGAGCCACCTATAGATCTCTAAACAAGCATGCTGTGCTTTGCCATGAGACCCTAAGTTCATGGACACAGGCTCCAGCATGTGTAACAACTTGGTCTGTCTTAGCCAAGCCAGGCTTCTATCACCCAGCATGAGCTGGTGCTCCAGTGTTGCCAAATGTCAAACCTGCTGACTTTTGTGTACATGACCCAAGGAAGAAGTGATACACTGAAAAAGCATCACCTGGCTCTGTGGTCCTTCTCAGTCTGGAGCCCTGATCTTCAGGTTAGGAAAGAATGGAGAGAAAATCAGTCTTTGTCCTTTCCTGCTGAAGCTGGGCTGCAGGAATGCATGGTGCTGACCACAGTATGCACAGAGAAAATCTCTAGCCTAACCACTGTGGCTTCTGAGGTCGGAGACTTCCATTTTGTCCCTTTTCCCAAGGCTGGTAATATATTGTACATTTGAGAAAAGTAAATAAAATACGTAAGCAGAGCTGGGAGATGGAGTGGGAGTGCAGAGCTTTCTTCTAATAATTGCAGCACTCTCTCTCTTCTCCCTTCTGCCTTTACAAGTCAATTTTGCCAAGGTTTGCAGGATGGGCTCAGCCTCCTTAGGTGTAGGAGTGAAAAGCCCTGACCCTAGATTTTCTGTTTCCTGTCCAACTTTCTAAGCACATGTAACCACAGTGCCAGAAGCATTTCCAAAGTTCTCAGGTATTTTTCGCAAGAAAAAAAAGAAAGTGCTCTGAGACTTCTATGATTACCAACATAAAGAAGAGGTAAAATCTTAAGCTCTTCTCTGGCATTTTTTGGTAGCTAATATCAGCTGTTGCATATTCTGTGTGATGGCTACTGTGAAACCTGCTCCTCAGCACTTAATTCTCATTATACTTTGAAAAGGATATTAACACCTGTAACATGGGGTTGTAAATTGCACAGAAGCCTAAAGGTTACACATGGTAATGCTACCAAGGAGCATATGCTGTTTTCAAGATCTGACCAAGTGTTTTACAGGGAAGGCATTTTACTCAATTCTCTAATGTTGTTTTATGTAAACAACATAAAGAACAGCTTGTTTTAGAATTGCCATTGTAAAATAAGACGACCTTTCCATGTTCAAAGGGCCTCTGTGCATTCCCTACACAGATATGGCCGTGCTGAAGGACATACTTATGCATAGGAATGATGGTAAAGAGAGTGAAGAAGAAAAATTTCAGGTCAGAAGAACAAAATTGTACTTCTTCTAGCTCCATCAGCTTGGCTATATTTTCTTCCTGACAGTGACTTTGAAATGGCAAAAGAATTCCTTTAACCAACTCTTCCTGTGACCTAAATGCATAATTGATAAAAATGTATTGTTTACATGAAAGCCTCATAGAAACCACCAGGAAAGCATAACAGATTATTTTTTCCTCCTTTTGCCACTATGTTTTTACAGATGTGATATGTGGTTAAAGGAGCCAAAGCAGACAGTTGTGCTTTAGCCCTGCCAAACATTCCAAACAAAGAAAAAGATTTCTTTCTTTCCTCTCCCTTTCCCAATAGAATATATATAGCTAAAATCAATAAATAAATACATACATAAGTACAATTTTTTAAAAATAGCTTTTAATTTGCATACCTACGAAGACTCGTGAGGCAAATTATACATTTAGAGCAAACAGTTATACAGCTTTGATTCCTGCAAGAACCAGAAGTCAGCGCACAGCAAGGTGGCCCTTGTCAGCCGGAGCATGGCTGGTGGCACTGGCGCTGCAGCCACAGCCATGCCAAGGGCTGGATTGCCACCTAGTGGGACCCTGCTGCTCCAGCCCAGCGGAGCTGTTAAACCCCTGCTCATTGTCCTAACGCTGATTAATAAATAGTGCAGCTAAATTTAGAGCCTGGAGCAGTGGGTCACTAAACACCCAAGCATTTGGTGCAGCACAGAACAGAATCATAGAATCACAGAATGGTTTGGATGGGAAGGCACCTTAAAGACCCTCTAGTTCCACCCCACCTGACATGGACAGGAACACCTTCCACTTGATCAGATTACTCAAAGTCCCATTCCCATCAGGCCTTGAACACTTCCAGTGACGAGGCATCCACCCCTTCTCTGGGAAACCTGTTCCAGTGCCTCACTATCCTCACAGTAAAGAATTTCTTCCTAATATCTAGTCTAAATCTGCTGTCTTTCAGACTTTGCAATAAGGAGTAATAAACACTCCTTAGGGAGTGTTTGTGCCAACATGTTGCAGAGGTACCCAAAATATCAGCTGCTGGTTCAGAGGCAGCACAGAGTGCCTGTGTGGCACTGCCACCTCTCCTCATCACATGAGGATGCTGGCCTCTCTCAAGTGTCCTCCGGTACTTGAACACTGCTATAACTGATAATACCCTCTCTTTGAAGCTCACAGAAAATCTAAACGTAAGGAAAACCATAGGGTTTTCCCATCAGTGCAGGAAATACATGAGGATAGATGATGGCTATCTGCTGTGATAAACTGCCAGCCGCTTGTGCACACTGCACATGGAGTTGTGGTAGACACAGACATGGGTTTGGTTTGCCATTGATCTGAGAAAGGTGGACTTTGTGCAACTGCAGAAAAGCTAAACACAATTCCTGGTGTGGCTGTGTGGTGTGATGCAGTTACTCACTGAATACTCCTCCCCAACTAACTGTGGGTTTAACAGGAGGGAGAAGTGGAAAGGAAGAGGCCAGCCAGAACTTCTGAGGACCAGCTTAAAAGTCAGTCCCAACAGAGTGTACCATCAGCCAAGTGTTGCAGTTCTCCACCTTTTTCCTCTGGGCATTCCTGTACCCAGAGCCTTGTAGCCAAGGAAGATAAGAGGAGGGAGCTGTGGCAGTGGCCTGAGCTCTGCTGGGCAGGAGGTGTCTGCACTGCTGCTCCAACTGCTGCTTGAGGGTCACTTGGTAGAGAGAAGCACCTGCTGTGTCTGGGTGTGAGCAAAGTTAACCACTGCTAAGAAGGCTGCTTTCATCCCTGGACTAATGTATATGTTGTTCATGAAGAATAAAAAAGATTCAGGGAAAAAAGGCAAAAAAGGATCTCCTCCAGTCCTCTATATTGTTGAAGCTTGAACAGCAAGAAGGCAGAATTCTAATGTGGAGCCAGAAAAAGAGCAAATAAGGCAGTATATGTTAACTCTGGTCTCTGATGTACCAGGCCATCAGATGATCAAGCTGGCCCCTGGTTCTAGACCCTCAGTGGTTTGTCTTTTACAATTCATGAGCATTGAATATTTATTTGGTGGAAACAATGCTGGTAGCTAGACTGTAGCTTACCTACTGACTTTGTTGCTGGCAAATTTGCATTTTGTGCAGAAGTCCCAAGTGAACAGAAAGAGCAGATATGTTGATTTGTTTGGGGGTTCTTTGGTTATTACAGAACAGCTGCAGAAAGGAGGCAGAATGGTTTGGGACTGGATGGTTGGGACTGAATGAGGAGAAAAACAGCAAAGTGAGAAAAGGAGAAGGGGATGGAGGTTTTAGTTACCTGTCCTACCTGGTTATCCTTACACAGAAGGAAAACTGGTACTCTTGGAATGGTGCCTGTTTATCTGGAAGGAAGCAGTCTGACACAGAGAGATTTACTAAGCAGGACTTGTAGCCATCAAATGTGCAGGGATTTCTATTGCCTAAACCTGGCCTGACAGAGAGAAAAGGAATGGTTTCATGTATTTTCCCACAGCCTTCAAAGAAGAGGTGCAGAGGACCTCATGATTTATTCCTTGTGTTCCTGTGACTAGTGCTTTGTAGTAATATTCCTTAAAAGTTGAGACAGGACCAAAACATAATTCAAACTCAATGTTAATTATCCATGATGTGGAAAATCTTCAGGCAGACTATTTATACCTTTGTTTACCTCTAATTACTGTGCCATTTGAATTAATTAATTGGATAAATAAACTAATATTATTATTAATCAGGTGCTTACATGTCGGACAGATTAAAAGTCAAGAATTAGTACAATAATCTAAATGATAATTGATCTCAAGCAGGGACTCCATAGAAGATGGTTAAATATTCTGGTTAGTGACAAATGGTTGTTAGATTTTAACTTCAATTACATGAAGCAAAATACTGTGTTCAGTCTACAGCAAGGTCTAAAAATGTTATGAACATCCCAGTATCTGAAATATGAGAGTATAAGTAGAAGCCTAAGTTTCCTAATAACAATTTAGATACAGAATCTGCACCTCAATGTGATTCAGAATAGTTAGCTGAGTTACCTTTAAGTAGAAGTCTGCAAATGTCCCTTTTAGGAACATGCTCCTTCTGGCTTGGCAGAGCAGCAGTTAGCAAAGAAGGAGCTACACTATGGTAACTTAGTGAGTTGCACTTAAACCAACACTTACAAGACCTGTATTGCATGGACATTTACCTAACAAGAGTCTCTAACCATGAGGTTCCTGTGAAAAAGGGAAGGGCTGGTGATGGTACATATTGTGCTTTTTTCCTGAATCTCACTGCTGACTGGGGTAATTTTGGAGTCTTTGGCAGAGTTCGTGTCATCTCCCTCATCCGTGAACCACAGCAGAACTTGTGTGTGTTTCTCTCTCTCTTCCCAGGTTTGGGGACTTCAAGGGCCTGGTTGCCCCTGTATAGCATTCAGAAATTTTGGATTTTAATGGTCACATAATATGAGAGTTAGGTAAGTAAAGTTTATCTTTAGGAAAATTTCAACTTTGGAAATTATCCAAACTCTAATATATTTTATAAATCATAAGGCTTCACAACCTTTCAATCTTACCTGTTGGGAATCTTTAGAAGCAGAGAACTACAATTCATCCGACTTTTTAATTATTTAGAATGGTCCTTTTGCATGACACAATTATGGCAGCCACTGCTTTTTACTGCATTTATCAAAGGAGAAACACTCAACTTACATTTAATGCACTAGTCCTGCAGCACTCCACATCAAATTGTGCATGGCCACAGTCCAGCTCTCACTAGCAAATGTAGAAACAGCAAGCTCACTTCAGGGAAAAAAGTTGTATTTTAGAAAACATTAGGAGAGGAAAACAATAGCATTGGTTGCATATATTATTTTTATATTTTAGGTATTACTCCTTCCTAGTAGTGAGACCAGCCAGTGAACCCTTCACAAGGTATGGATCTCCTGAAAGTGAGATACCTCTGTGGACAGAACTTTGAGACAATAAAGCAGCTCTGCCTAGCTAATACAGTTGACTATCTAGTTTCCTAAGAAATCTGCACATTTTTTTCAGTGCCCTTTACTGAATCTTTGTGGATTAAGAAGCACTGGTTAATCTGAAGGATATGTAACATCAGCTGGCCACAAACATTGCTCTAAATGCTATTCAAGCCAGGAACAAATCATCAGGCTTTGCAAATCCCCACAGAGAGCTGTGCACTGATTGTTCAGGCTGCACAATCATTTCTCAAATAAAACACAGCTGAAGTGCCAAATACTAACTCTCCCCTTGCTGGCTGTTACATGTGGTATGTCTTTCTAACCAGTTATCTGTGGCTGGGGAAAGCCAGTAGAAAAACTCAGATTATTTTAATCCTGACTATAAAAGATAATTCTGAAAGATAACAAGAGTCAAAGTCATTAACTGTGCTAAAACAGGATTTATAATGTGCTCAAACTGAGAATATTAATTATGCGCAGAATACAATAAGGTTAAAGGTGGGATGGAGATTTAACCAAATGCTGCAGCTACAGGTCAGCAATTCCTGTCTCATTCTGCCTAAGAGTCTATAACTGCTTCAGGATACAGCTCTCACAGTCATGTCCCAGCTCAACATTGACTTCACTGGGAAGTCACTAGCTACTGGTTGAGATGTTACTAGATTACTAGATTGATCTGTGAAATGCAACAGCTGTTTTTCTCAGAAGTGCACATTTTTGGTATTGCATTAAGATAGCATGAGGACTTGGAGAAGCACAATGAACAGTCTCAAACACTGTCAAACAAGAATGTTCCCACAAGGGAAACCACCACAGGACCTTAGAATTAGCACAGATGGCAAAAACAAAGGCATTAATACCAGACCCAACCAGAGGTTAAATTTTGGAATTAACACACTGGACAAAATTCTGCTGTGCAAACTGTGAGAAAAGCACTGACAGCAACAACAGGAAGGTGCCAGGCCTGGTGAGGCAGACCCAGGTAACTATCTGGAAAAAAGCTCCCACCAAGGCAAACTGTGAGAAATGAAGTACCTTACACACATGCCATACCATGCCAAGCAGGAACGGCACCCATGCCTTATGGACACCAGGGACTTGGACTGTGTAAAAGTGGTACCCCCACAAGACCAAGGGAACCCCCACCAGCAAGCAGACCAGGATGAAGAAGGTCCAGCAGGACACCACAGGATTCCATGTGGTGGTGATATCTTTGCTTAGTCTCTCTCTCCCACTCTCTCTTTCCCCCACTCTCTTCTGTCTCTCTCTACTTGACCTTTACTGTTTGCACCTTAATTCAGGGAGAGACAACTTAATAATCATATCCTTAGAGACAGCAAGCCAAAAAACAATCAAAATCCCTGTGCAGCATTCCAGAAACACTGTGTTTGCCATATCCTCCAGGAAGCAGCAATGCAAAATCCCATCTGCCACAAGTGGAGGCCCTCCACCAGAGATGCACATTTCTTATTTTAGATACAATGTCTGTGAGATTGTGCTCAGTGAGCCACCACAGCAGTGAGAAGCAAGACCGCATTTGGAGCAGAGGAGCAGAACAGCTCGAGGGAATGATACAGCTTGTAGGAAATGGATGTGGAGGAAGAGCCTCCCCTAAAGGAGCAAGAGAAGGCAAATGGATTGTAACAGGCTGCCTGGTTTGGATGAATGGAGGGTAAGCCAGGATGTGTGGAACACAGCTGCACCACAGCAGTGCCAAATGCCTCTGAACATTTTCTATTCCATTTCCTAGCTATGCCATCACAAATGATGACAGGTAGGTCTAAAGTTCAGAACCCCATGACCAAATATAAACTACAGGAATTACTACTACTTGTTAAAGTTGCTGCATGCCTGATGACTTCTGGGTTTTTGGCATGTGTTTTGGGTTGTGTTAACTTCCATGCACAGGAATCCATGGAATGAGCTGAAGGCCATGAGACTCCCAAAACCAGCTTCTGAAATGAGTCATTTAATTTGAACTAGGATATTGCTTGTATCTTCACCTTAGTTAGCATTTTGATCAGGATCAAGCCCATGTTCTTTGCTACTACCTAGAATTTAGCCTCTGACAGAGATTTAGGGTATGTTTCATCCAATTAAATGGGGTTGATTGAACCTGTCATTTGCAGTCTTTGATCTTAGCTCTGAATTAAAATGCAACTTAAAAATATATACAAAAAATATATCATAGGGGCTTTGCAACGTCTAGTTTTAAAGTCTCATGATCATTGTAGACAGAACAACTTGGTTAGATAAATCATTTTCTTATCTTTTTAGATTTCTAAGATATTTCTGATGCTGAAGAAATAATATTTTTCTCTGAAAATAAAACAGCCAGCTGTCAAGGCTGATTCTCTGAAGTCTACTGCGTGAACTTTACTAACTCCCTACTTAATATCACCTAACCTATAACTGAATTGGATATTCTAGATGTCTAGAACTCAGGCTTGAGTTATCCCCAGAAATGTGAAAAGGAAACAAAAATCATAGAGACATTAAGTGAAATACTTCTCTAATTAATAAGATGTCCAAGAAATGTTTCCAGTACTGTACGTCAGTTTTATTTTAAAAATAGAGTCCAAACATTGTTTTTTATAAGGTGCAACATATACAGTTTTCTACAATTAAAAAAAACCCAAAACAACAAACAGAGCCAAAGCAAAACTATAGTCATAAATATAGTGTCATTCAAACATGGAATCAGTGAGTCATCTGTAATCCTTAAACATTCTTTCTCTGCTTCTTCAAAGCATAAAAATTAATAATAATAATTAGTATCACTGGGACAGCCAAAGGGTCTGTGTAATGTCATCCATTTCTGTACTTTATTATTAAACTTTCTGGTACAGATTGCTTCAAGTACATATCAGAAGCTGAATGTAACTAAATACAGTTCATGCAAAACAAAGGTACAACACTGAACCTTCATAATTCCAAGATTTTTATTCCCCTGTTTAGTTTAGTTGGGCATTTTGAAGGCCAACGTCTTGAAGGACTGAACTGAGGTTGCATAAAGTCAGCAGTATATACTAAAATACTCATGTAACTCAGATTGATAGCGCTACATGACTCTCTTGAGCTCTACAAATTCAAATAAATAGTTAGGGCTGAGATCGATGCCTCTTGGAGTCTATTCAGTACCTTCTGAGACAAATTTTGGAATACAGATGGAAAACAGTGCCTGATAATAGGCTTGTTATGGGAAATAAATCATTACATCATAACTGCATTTTTTGAGATAAGCATGTTATTAATTTATATTAAGGGTGTTCCTTTTCAGACACCAGTGTGAAAAGCAATAAAGGCTGTAACAATGAGGAAGTTTTCTAATTAGCAAAGTCTGTCCTGTTTCAAAGCCCTCCATGTCATTCTAGCATCAGCCTCAGCCTTGATGATAACACCAAGCAGCTGAAGCTAGCCATGAGTGAGCCATTCCTGGACTGTCAGATAGCAGCCCCTGGTCTGGTTTAACATCTTTTGAACAGACACTGGAACAAGGAACAGCACTTCATGGCTACATGACCAAAGGTTTTTCCCTTGACCCCTTAGGTATTTAAAGCTTTCCATCTAGAAAGGAATGTGTCTGGTAGAAGAGAGCTGTACACCCATTTACCTGTCTTTTACTTGGGTGATAGTCTAGGGTCAAACTGCATTCACAATAACTACATAAATCTCAATTCCTTCTGCTGGTGTTTGCTACAAACTACCATGTTGTTTTTTTGGACCTTGGTTTTAAGCCCTGAGGGCTCCTCCTAAGTAGTCTAATAAGGCAAGGCAGCAAGCTATCACTGGAGTGACTTGGTTTCAGTAAATCAGGCCTCTGGGTATTAATGCGAATTAACCACACAAGTCCATGCCCATGCATAACCACAGACTGAGTTTATAACCTAATAAGCCAACTCAATGCATATATGAATTTGTATTCATGGCCAGATTAACCTCAGGCAAGTCCATGTGTTTTTCTCAGAAAATGATAATGTTTTTCAGTGTTGATACACTATATTGGTTCCTGTTAGCAAACATGAAAAGTAGAACATGGTCATACAGTTTACATCCAAGAATGAGATTGCTCTCAAAAGTCAGGCTTTTTAGTTTAGTCTACATCCCTTAGATTCTGGAAGTTATGATTAGAGACTGATAATTGTATAAACCCTTACCTGGATTTAGTTGTGGGAATAAACTGATTTTATGATGGCATCTCCGTTCAAATGAGGGAATCTAGTGTTTATGAGCATTGTTGTTGACTTGGTTGTTTTTTTATGAGTTTGGCTGCTGACAGCTTCACAGAAAAATATAAGAAATAACCATATTATGTTGTATTTCCTATTTTCAGAAGAAAGAGGTTGCTCAGTCCTATAGTTAAGGTAGTTTTAACAATATCCCTTTAATAATCCATTGTACTGCAGCTGTTTGGTTAACAAAAAGTATACTCCGAAATAGTTATGGGCTTTGGCCAGAGCTACATATATTTATGTCAGTCTGTTGCAAACACCATTGTTAAGTGGAGTACTTAACAGATGAAAATTATCCCTTTACTTCCCTTTCTTTTACTTCAGCAATTCAGGCCATACTCCGTGTGAATGCAGTGGGACACATGCCAGAAGGAAGCAGGGTCACTGGAGATAAGAGGAGGAATTTGTGACATAGAACTTCAGAAACTAACTCAGGGTGCACCTGAGTATTTGTCTCAGTTCAGGGACACAATAACCATGCACATTGTCTACATGTTGGATGAGCAGTCTGGATTTGGGCTGGACAGAACAGCAGGCTGTTCTGGCCATGAGGACCATTCAAACCCCACTAGCTATCTGAATAAAAACACCAGAGGTCTTAGATGCCTAAACGAAGGGACCAGGAGGTCTGAAGGTGATTCAGGGCACAACCTTTCTCCAGTCTTTAAGCAACCTATAAAGCAAACACTGGGCAGTGTGAATTACATGTTCCAGTTTGGTATTCTGTTACTGATAGCAGTATTGACTAAAGGGTTGACCCTCTTTATCTCACGTAAACAAGGGGTTAGGAAAATTTAACAGTTTCACCAGAGTGATTTAGAGGTCTCTAGCAGGGTCTGTTAAATCTTGTGTTCTTGGTGCAAACATAAATATTTAAAGCTTTGGGAAGCTATGATCATTTGCATTCTCAGTCTCTCTGATCTTATCCAGCCGCAGTGCTGTGGAGAGGAGTTCCACAGTCCTATGACTGATAAATGCATAAAAAGTAGATCTCATACAGAGTAAGTGTCTATGACTGTTAAATTAATTTCATCAATCTCTTGGCAAGTGCAGACAACTGCCAAGAAAGAGCAATGACAAAAAGGACCTAAGAGGAGAACCAAGAATCAATGCAGAATGTCATTCATTTGTGAAAAATCATGAAAAATCCCTGTGCACAAGGGAAGACAGGTGAGGGATTCAATCTCTTGTCACTAACATTGATAAGAGATGGATACTGCTGTCCTTTTAGTGCTTTTGAAAACTATCTTATGGGCTTCTATGTTTTTTCCAGTTACCACAGCAAACCACAAAATACTAAATTTTACAGTACTTGTATGCAAAATTGCATAGAGAGATAATAAATTCTTACAAATAAATCCCATTTCAACATTAATAAGGGGAAACTGGTTGACAAATGCTAAGCAGTATAAAATTCAAAAGACTAAATCAGGGAGCAAGGGACATTACATTTTTAAAGTAATTTGAGGTGTAATCTTACTCTTTTCTTAAGACTTAACTCCTGTCTGGATTCATTAAACATTTACAAAATAAATGAAGATGACAAAATTTTTCATTTAAAAATAGGCCGATTTTTGTCTGTCATGAAAATATTATAACTCAGTAGCAAACAAATAGCCATGATTTCAGTAACAAAAGCAACTGACATTACTTATCTACACTCTCTGGCTTGGAACGCAAACGTTTATATCTCTTAGCAGCTTGTATGTAAGCAGTGTCTCTACTCTTCACACCTGCCCCATGAGTTACTGTGACCTTGATGCCTCCCACTGGTGCTTGGGGCTCTTTGTCTCTAAGCCCACATCCCTTATTCCCACCAGCACTCCAATTGAGCTGTCGGGAATCTCATTAAGGAAACACAGCTTAATGTCTGCAGCTTCTCAGAGCTTCTAAACTGCCTTCCTCATTAAGTAAGTGCTGTCCTGCACCCGCTCCCTCTGCCAGAGGCATATCAGGCCATTCTTCATATACATTACCTTTTCCTCTTTAAGCAAGATGAAACACCAAACACAGCCTTCGTTGTTAATCTAGAAGGGATTCCTTTGGGGTCACTTTCTTCTTCTTTACCAGTCTAGTTAAACATGATAGATTCAGGGTCCTGGTTTGCCATTTGAGCCATATGTCTTAACACATCCTTTTTAGTTATGATACCCAGCAGCCTCCTATAGGAGAAAAGGAAGTGGAAAGTCAACAATCGTCTCATATATCTCCCAGGTTTTTTCCCTGTTCAGCTGCTAGGACATTTTGTGAGTGCTTCCATACAGTACAGTCCATCTCATCTATTCCCCAATTATTATCATCCTATAAAAGTATTATCACCTCATGTATTTCTGCTACTCCAGCCACAATAATTAAGTGAAATACTTTAGCCTGTTACCTCTTTTTGTTGGGAACATAACAGAGTGAGGAGCTACAACAACTAATACCTCATATAATAAAATAAGTTTCCTTAGGCTCAGGCTACAGAGGACCAGCAGTCAAACCTAAGGTACCAGTGCTTTGTAAAAAAGCTTACAAAAAATATGCTAAAGCACAGGGTTTCTGAAATTCTCACTGCCTGACAGCATAATTCTTTCAAATTTAAATGATAACTTCTCATTTATATGAACCTAAATGAATTATATCTGTCAGGAAAGATGAGGCCTATGGGATGTCTGGCCCCAAGAGTCAGAAATTTCATAACCCTCAGCATTCAAGGGCTTTTACTTCCATTCCTTGAAGACCATTAGACACTGAATATTGAAACTATGTCATTGTTAACAGGTTTTTCACCTTTCATTTCCTATAAGTTCTAAAATTCCAGATCTAAATTTATGAATCCAGGCACCTAAATCAGAAGCTCTCTCTGTCCAAATAATGGTTCTTATTCTCTTAATGCTGAGGATACTGCACTGACAGTAACAACTGATATGCAATGTTTTTGAATACCAAAAATATTTTTTAACAGAAAAATATATTTTAGTCTTCCACATTTGCAAGTGATGGCTGCAGTTTGGCTGTCCTGCTATAACTAGATCCTGGGATGAGCCATGATCCCCAAATATCTCAAATTCCATTGGAACTATGGGATCTTATGTCTAGTCCACATGGTGCAGCTTTTTATTCCCTGATTTCACGTTTCCCACCTCCTTCAGCTGTTATTGGAGAGCCTTTGGTTTACTTTCCATTATCCAATAAAGAAAACTGAACAGATTAATTTTCCTACAGTGACACCTTTATCACAATTTTCACAAACATCTAATCTAGCTGGACGTCTAGAAATAGGCATATTCTTTGCAAACAATACTGCTTCCCAGATCTGCTTCTGCTGAAAACTGAATAACAGTGGAAGTCAGAACTGTTTATTTTGTATTTAATTTTACCTTACCTAAATGAGAATACACTAAGAATTTGGGAGAGCAGAATCAAATGCAACACCCTACAAGCACCATTTTGGCTCCAAGTCTTCTTTTACTGGCCTGGAGAGACATGGGCCATGAGGTTCCTTAGTCATCCATTCACAAAATAAGACAAAATTAAAATATTCACTTGACTGTCAACTACTCACCCACTGCGAGTCACCAGACACTGCCGGAGTCCAAGTTTTCGGAAAATATCCACCACAGTTTCCATTGGTGTATGGTCAGTGACAGTGAAAGGGCTCAGGTTGAGAATACGCCGCAGTTTCAGTGGATGGGGACTGTTGGGTGGCAGTTCTGGGGGGTCTTCAGTGAAGTACACAATGGAGTTGCTCACCACCCCATCCTGACGCTGTCTTGCGTTCTCTGCACAACACAAAAATTGGTGTAGGTAGTGAATTAAGCTTGATAACAAAAAGGAATTCCTTCTTTGGAAAGCAAGGTTTGATTTTGTCTTAAAGGTGCTGAAGTCCCAGAAATTTGGGTCACTGAGTAACCTTGAATTTTCTTGATACATTGCTCCCTCAAAGCAAATGTGAAATTTTTATAGGCACATACTTTTCCCTGGTTGGGATAAGGCTGTTCTGAATAAATATGCAGTTCATTGCATTCACAAACTTCACTAATCCAATTTCTGTCAAATTCAAATCACTATATGTAATTTCCTCCATTGTGAGAATCACAACAGAAACTTTATTACATGCCTGAAGGAGTGGAATCAACAGCTGTGTAAATTCCCAGCTGGCTTGGAGAAAAACTTTTCAGTGGAGTTGGGAAAATGTGGACATGGTGAATGGATTTATGAACACAAAGCTGGGGAAAGATGAATTCACATTCCAGGGATGCAAGGGTGATGTGGGGTGTTGTAGATCAGCACAACTTACTGGCAGGCAGGGTAAAGTTTGTGGGTTTACACTTAATGTCTTAAACAGTTTGCGTATCTAGATTTTAAGAAGGAAAAAGAAATTAGCTTCCTACTTAAAGGAAAATAGTAAAGGGAGGAAAAATATAGGAGTAAACATCATATATGTGACCACTTTCAGAAGTTCAAAACCTATCAATATTTTGATCAAACTACAATGTGAACATCACGTTACTTGGAGTGTACTACAGGAGCACTACAAAACCTGGAGTTTTCATGATTAGTATAAGCCTTTTACTTAAAGCATGCCCCAAGACTTACCACTGGAGTACTTTATTTTCTTTGTAGTGTTTACCTCATCTCTACTCAACACTACAGGGTATAAACATTATATGAGTCAGATTTCCAAATGACAGACAACATTTCTCTCCCCAGAAAAAGCATTTCATGTGTTTTGCTCAGAGGGCTTAACTTTTTTTTTTTTTTTTAATAAATTGTTTTAATAAATGTTTTAATAATTCTTTCAATTACCATAGGTTGCTTCTGCTCTTGAGAGGTGTAACAACTCCAAGCATATGTAAATATTCTTGGAACACTCTGCCATCAATTAGAGTGAGAAACCTGCTCCTGTGACTTGTAATGTGTAGACAGTGATGCTTTCCAACATGTTTCAGCTGCAGTTTTTTTTTTTTTACATTTAACGATCATTGTCTTGTAATATTTCTGGAACTGGAGCAGTGTTGGCTCAAACCTAGTACCAGAACAGTATATGATTCTCAGCCTTCTCACCCCACATATTACAAACCCTATTGCAATTTACGGGAATGATGTTAGTTTTGTCTCAGCTTGTTTCAATTCATACATCCAATTTCAAGTGTGAATATGCCTGCATAATTCTTTGATATGTGATCTGTGCTAAGAGGTAACATTAATCAAACTGAAGGTAACTCCCACCCTTTGATAAAAGCCTTTGACAGGTATTTCCTTCCCAAAGCTGCACCCTAAGAAATAGGGCCAAGCATTTTGGTTACCACATTGCTGTTCCCAAGGCAGCAGTGACCCTGAACAACAGTGATTAGCCAAAGCCATGATTTCACTCTTCCATGTCAAACACCTCTCTAGAGAAATTTGAATGATGTAGTATTATGGAGTAAATTCAGTGGCATCAGAAAAACTGTGGATTTTGTATGCAGTCTCACTGGATAGGGGAGTTGGAGTAAAGGTAAAACAGAAGAGCAGATCATTTTTGCAGTCAGTGGGTAAGTAAAACAGATACAGATTAACAGAAAGAGCAAAGTAAATGGATGACAATGTCTGGTTTTACAGAGCAATCTATGCAGAAGGCTCTGGTCATAGCTAGAGAGTGAATTAATTCTCTCAAATGTGAAACAGCCTCTCATATTCAGGGGTTCACATTTCACAGCCTATATCAACTATGTTGATCTCTCAACTCCACACGGAGGAAAGCATACGATACAGGCCACCTGGCTATTGTCCAAGGCTCTGACTTTTGCATGGTGCCTCTGGAGATGGCCAAATTTAAGAAAAGCTTTACAGTGTCAAAAACTCCACTCTGTAAGACTGTAAAGTAGGTGTCATCTAAAATGTAGACACCTTTTCCCAGAGGGTGACTTTGTCACCTCACCTGCCTACCATTCAAGGATCAATGGAAGGACACAATCCTCCTGAGGATGCTGCTGAGCAATTGGAAATGGCATTGCCATTCACTTTACAGATATTTGATGCACTTACAGAACCTGCTCCACTCAGTAAGAAAGAAATTATGCAGGGGTAAATCATGAGACAGATAACTTTGTGGGGAAGAGTATTTGATGCAAGACTCAGCAGCTATTGCCTTCATCCATGAAGGCAGATATGTGAGGGAACTGGAGTACTTGCCCAGAGTATTCCCTGGAACACCGTATTACTGATACACAATTAATTGGGCCTAAGAAAGAAGCTGAAATTCTTAATTGAAACCATGTCTCTGTGAAGCACAAAGTGTTCCTATGTAGAGGTACCAGACCAAGCTCAAACTGAGGATGCATTCTTCAGGGCACAATGCCATGGAAAAAGAGATACTGGTGAAAGAATAGATACTGGAGTGGGCCTGACTCTGTTTTTCATAAGACATCATTCCCTGGCTGAAGTGTTGTACGGATGGGGCTTATGCTGTTCTGAGATGTAACTCCAGTATCTCTGTCAGGCTGAGCAGGTGAACCTGAACAGGTGAATAAGGGATGCTTCACCATGTGTGATATTTCTCTCCTGGTAAGGGATTTCATGGCTTAAAAAGACTTGGTGTATGGCTCCATGATCACAACCGTGAAGCAAGCTGAGGTGTAGGTTCAGAACACATTACCTTGTGGTAATGATCACCAAAAACTTCTGAAATTCGGGCAAAGCAACTTCAAAGAGGATTTGCAAACAAAAGATTGTTAGCATGGTTTTCCCTGCCCTGTAATGGAACCATATACTGTGTCTTTCGAAACCAAATCCAGATTTTAAGTCATAAGGACACAAACCTTCCTGGAAAGATTAACCATTTATCATAGTGTCACCACAGAATGACAGCACTTATATTCAGCCCAAGGGGGAAAGGGTTACCAAAGGTCACTTGTGGCTGAGGATTTTAGAAAAACTTATCTATGCATATAACAATTTGATTTTAATTCTATGTTTGTCTCATTTCCTATGATGCTCTCAATTAGAACTGATCAGGAGACAGTACCTTTTCCTCTGAAAAATGCAGATGTCAAACCATTTTTGAACAGGAAGGCATTTTGACCTAAATGTTTACTGAGTTTAATTTTAACTGATTTCTTTGTTGTCAGTTCACAGCTGGACATTTTCTCATGTCTTCTGGCAAGACCATTCAGCCACACTGCCATTTATGACCTGAAACAAAAGACTCAGTTCCTCAAAGTTCTTTGACTCACTTCAAGCAGCCTCTGATCTTTCTGATTTTAAAGTGAGGGCTCTGCATCTTCAGTCCATGCAATTTTTCCACTGACATACCTTCCTGAAAAGGAGGTGCAAGAGACTATTAACTTAGGAAGGCACCAAGTGTCGAAGCCACGAGATGGCATGGGCAGCATAAAAGTCAGACCCAGGATAGACTAAATACATCTAAGACATGTGCTTTAAAGACCATTGTTACTTCAATTTTTGTTTTAGCTTTGTGGGAAGTGAGCTGGAAAGTGACCTTCAAAAAATAACCCAAATTTTCCATTTATTAATTTTCTTGTCTGAAAAATATGTGAATTTCCATCAGAGACAACAGCTTTTTAAAGGTGCCTGAGCAACAGGGATGAAACAAGACCATGCAGAGAAGAATAATTCCAATTCAAGGAGATTTGGATATAACAGACATTCCACTTCCCTGTGAAATACAAGGCAATCATGCCCAGATGGCATCTTGTCTGTCTGCCTGCCCAGCTGGCCCTCAACACCACAGGACTGTCAGAACTAGGAGCAGACAGTAGGCCAGCATTGCAGACCTCTGCAGTTCTGGATGCCCTGAGTCCAGAAAAGGTGGGAACACTTGCTTTCATCCAATATACTTGTTCTTCAATCCCCACTTAGTCATCAGATCAACCAGGAAAGGATCTGACAGTCAAAACTTTTAATGACCTGGATTCAGACTCTCAGGTAACCAGCCAGCTATCCACTGGATCCCAGACAAAATTCACCCATCTTTACCAAAAAAATTGTGCACTGAAAACTTTCCACCTGGAGCACTAAAAGCCTGCATATTTCTCAGAGGAAAAACTGAGACAGAGCAACAGAAAGGAGTACAGGCTATTTCATTACTGGGTGATCAAAGTTCATGACTGCCCCATCTACCTCTGGAAGCCCATGGTGAGGGAAAGAAACTGATCACTGCACTGGCTTTTAGTCTGGTTCTGACAAAAATGCTGGCCATATGAGTTGACTTTCTCTCTGTTGTCTCTAGAAGAATTTTATCTTGCTCCTTTGAGTGACAGCAAAATTAAGCCCACAAGGGTCAAGCCCACAAAATTCTATCAGATGGTTTGATGTAATAGAAAAGCTTCCAGGTCCTACTAAGCAGTAAAAGTCAGATTTGAAGAAAAAGTTAGATTTGCTTCTTGTTTATCCATTCTTCAAGGTGAATATCACTGCTAACCTCCTACCTTGTAAAAACTACTTTCAAAATCAAATTTTGGACACTGATACTCTACTTACTTATTGCAAGGATCAGCTCTCGTCTCTGTGCAAATCCAATCAGTCTCTCTGAGTCTTTTGAAACCACCACTGGAAAGCCATTGTAGTCAGTCTCTTTGATAAGTGTCTCAACATCCTCCACTGTCATGCTGTCCTGTGTCAGCACAGAGAGAGGAGCTTCGCCACGCCTTGGCCTCATCACGTCAGTAGCCAGTGTTCGGTGGGTGAACTCATCCTTCACATCCAGGAAGGGGTAGCCATTCAGATGAATGTGAGCTTCATAGATCCCTTCTTTTCCAAAGGCATCTGCCACCCACTTGCTTGTGACAGCTGCAGCCATAAGAGGTACAATGTACTCCAGGCCTCCAGTTAGCTCAAACATAATCACCACCAGAGAGACCGTCATTCGAGTAACACCACCTGCCAACAAGGAAAAGACTCAAGTTTCTCTCAGTGCTGGTATACATACTAAGCAACTCATTTATATTTTCAAGCCTTACACTCAAAAATGCATGCAATTATTTATTCTGAGTACTTTGTCCTTATACTCATAGGCTTGTTTCTCCGAAGACAGGTATTTTTCATCTACTGCAATTTTCATCAAAAAGGTTGAGTGAACTTGCTCATGCAAAAGTTACTATCATTGAAAAGCAAACAGTGAATGCTAAAAGACAGAGCTTTAAAACAAGAAAGGATGCTGAAAAATCATCTTTAATGGATAATTGAGAAAGTAAAATTGAACTCTGCCGTTACCCCTCTAAAATGTCTCCAAGAATCAGTTAAGTGCCACGGCCGAGGCAGGTAGGGATGTGGAGAGAGGCCTTCACACCAGCCTATCTATTGAAGTCATATTGAAGAGAAAGCTGAGCCTTATCTTTGTAACAACATGGTTACAAATCCTACCTTAGAACAGCTTAGAACTGCAAGAGCTATGCTATAGCTTAAACCCTTGCTTTGGATGTCACTGAAGTAATGCAGTTTGAACTGAGTACAACTTGGTATGAGGCCATCCAGGCATGCAGCCATTGGCAGGGTTATAGTTGTATTTTTCAATCCAGACTTTCCATATTAATTTCATAAGCAAGCTCCTTGCTCCTTCAGTTTACATTAAAGGATAAAAATAATCACATAACTGAGGACAAGTGTGTATGTATCTCTGAATTATTAAGTAACATTTCTTTGCCTCTGTACAAAAGGTAAATGTAATAAATCTGCTTATTTTTAGGTCTCAAAATACAGTCCCATTTTAGATGAGAAAAATCAGAAACAGGTCATTAAAAGATGCTTTTTATCTAGCAGCATAGAGAAATATTAGATATTTGATTACTTAACACTATGATCCAGATACAAATTTCATCTGAGGAATGCCTTAAACTTCTGACTGTGAAAAACTGAGAGCAAATACCAGAGTAAGGATCTTTTAATATTTACTTCATATCTCTTTCTTTAGGCAAGATAGGTTTCTGTACAGAACAGCTTAAGTACAAGCTGTGACATTCTACTGTATGTCTCACCATACTACTAAAAACCACTGCACCTTACTTTGAACCGTTTAAAAGAGGAAAAAATTGCAGCCTCAACTTGAGTTCTGTGTGCAGTTTTGGGCATCACAATATAAAAAAAGACTTTAAGCTATTAGAAACCATCCAAAGCAGGGCCACAGGGATGATGAAGTGTCTGAAGGCGAAGCCTTTTGTGGAGTGGCTGAGGCCACTTAGCCTGTTCAACCTGGGGGGGACTAAGGGGAGACCTCATTCTGGTCTACAACATTCTCAGAAGGGAAAGAGGATGGGCAGGCACTGATCTCTTCACTCTGGTGACCAGTGACAGGACCTGAGGATATGGCCTGAAGCTGACTCAGGGAGGTTTAGGTTGGATATCAGGAACAGGTTTTTCACCCAGAGGGTGGTTGGGCACTGGAACAGGCTCCCCAGGGAAGTGGTAAAAGCACCAAGCCTGATAGAACTAAAGAGGTATTTGGACAATTGTCTCTGGCCTATGGTGTGATTTTTGGGGTGTTCTGTGCATGGGCAGGATTTGGACTTGATGATCCTGATGGGTTCCTTCTAACTCACCATATTCTATGCTTCTATAATTCTATGCTGACTAGCAGATCGGCTGCAACATCAGATCTGAATTCTTGTGTATTATTTTTTTATGAACATTAAGATCATTTATCATAAAGAGGAAGAGCTTTACTTGTTTGGACAGTAAGATTCATGCCAGCTTTTTTTAATGTGTCTACACTGGTGTGGGTGTTCACATCCAAAGGGATGATCCAGATTGCCTTTATGAAGTCTGGATAAAAACTAAAAACAGGCCCTTTTGAGGCCAAATTCATCGGTTCATTTGCCTCCTTTTAGGTGTGTATTGCCAGATAAGATTGATCCTTCCCAGACCTCATTTTTCTGTCTTGACTGTGAGGGGTATCAAGACAGTTTAGCTCAGGTGTTGATATCTACATTAGAGACATTACATTTTCAAGCAAATCCCACTCCTCCTTGCTCTATATTGATCACACAAATGATCCTGCTTTTCCAACATTAGCAACCAAATCTGAAACTTTTCCAGTTCTTCCTTGAATACATCTTTCATTTCAAACCTACTCAACCACATTAATCATGTGTTATGCCTCTCCACTACTTTTTCACCAGCTGATGATGATACCAACAACAACAAAAGGAGACAGAATGTGCAAGTACCCAAGGGGAAAGATATGATCAGGTAAAAACATGCTCAGATGGTGTGCCTGTAACACTCATGTAGCATCTATGGCAAGAAATTTGATATGTGAGTTATCATTCAATGACCTTGCTTTAATAGTTAACAGATCATTGCTGTTATATCCAATAAATTCTATTGATTGAGTGTAATCCAATATTGGCCTATGATCAAAATGAAAACCAAAATACAGCTCAGTTGACCATAGCATGACACACAGCCAAAATAAGACTCAGATTTTTTTACCTCTGAGTAGCTTAAAATTTAGCAAAAACAGGGATGTTTTCTTCCTGCACTGAGAGACAGCACAGTCTAAACATGTAAGTAGTTTTAGTCCAGTTACAGTAAATTTAATTACATCAGATGGAAAGAACACAAGTAAAAGTACTCCTGCTTGGAAACCTGCAGCCTAACTTCAATTTTTTCTTTTCTTTTCTCTGCTTCTTGGCTGATTACAAGAAGTAGACATCAATGACTGCAAGCCTTTCTGACCATCTGGCAGATCACTGGAACAACCAGTAGAGAAAGGCTGCCCACTTTTTAGCACACTACATCTTGATTTCAACCTCTGTTGCACCCAGAAATGTCAACACAAACAGGTAGCACAAACACAGGGCCCTCTGAAGCATCAGTGTTGGTGACACACAAACCAATGACCAGCAGAGACCATACCCAAGCAAGCTGCTGCTCCCACCATAGCATAAAGTCCTGGTGTGACACAGTCTGCCCCAGGTCTGCACCAGTTCCTGAAGATGATCCAGTCATGATGGTGATATGCCAGCTGCTCCACTCCAATCCCAACCATCCTACCAGCCATGGCTCCAACAGCCATGCTAGGAATAAAAAGGCCTGAAGGGATCTGAAATGGAAATATAGACACAGGAGCACCTTGTCAAAAATGACCAGTATCAAACTATTTTAATTAACCATAAGAAAAACAAGTGTCCATAGCCTCATGGCAGCCTACAGTGCTGATCCCCATGGTCTGACACAGTTTTCTGCAGTGAGTTTATGAGGCTACATGCGTATTAGTAGATTTATAAAATGTTAGTGCATTTTCTGAAGAAATTTTGAATCCTATCTGCTGAATTCCGCTGAATTAGGGAGATAAATGCTGTTTCTGAATAATTGTTTGCTTTTGAAGTCAAGATGTTCCTGGCTTTGCCTTTATTGCTTTCTCAGCAGGAAGTCAGGAGCTGCTGATGATTCTGTCATAGACTTGAGAATAAGCTTAACTGAAAATAACATCTTGATTTCACCCTCTATCAGATGGAGCATTTTATAGTTTTAGTACTATTTTTTCAGGCTAAATCAGAGCAGATTTTAAATTAAATATCAAATGAAGAATAAAAATTCAGAGAAAGGGGGCTGACTGCTCAGAGGCAGCTAATTCACCATCTCAGTTTACAATATATTTTACAGGAAGCTCTGTGAATCATTACTTTGTTGTCTGCTATACAGAAAAGTCACAAATCATTATACCAGTACTTAAATGAGAAGGGAGGGGAAAAAAAGACACAGAAAATGTACTTTGCCTTGGATAAATGCATTTCTTCTTAGATGTCAAGTGTACCAGCAAGTTGGAGATATATTTCCTGCTGGAGAAGACAATTCAGATCTGTGACAAGGGCTTGCATGGCATGGGGCTTTTGTTGTTTTCAGAGAGGAAAGCTTATTACATCTTTTTAACACTTAAAAATATACCCTGAGCTTCCTAGAGAACTTAACTAATCCCCTCCTCAGCATAGCCTAGAGGCATCTAGGGCTGGTAACAGGAGATGCTACAGGCCTCACCAGATTGTGTTAGCTTTGCTGATGCAGTTTGATTGAGTTTTCTAGATTTAGTGGGTAAAGCTATTTGGTCTGTTCTTTTACAGACTGGTTGAAACAGTCTATTGCTTCTAACAAATTTTAAATATATAGGATAAATAAAGAATCACATTTTGAATAAAGAAGCAAAGCTTTTAATGAGCAAGCATAACGATGGACTGTCAGCCATAAATCAGTTTCTAGAGTGAAAGGCTAAAAATGGATCCTCAGTTCAAGTGCAGTGTTTAAGAGAAAGATGAGGTACTTTAGTTTTGAGTATGGTATAAAATATAGTGTATAACTAAGAAATACTTCTCAGTCTCTGCAGCCATCAGATCCAGAAATAAATGCTGGATATAATGGGAGCTGTAGACAGACAGAACCTGGGTTTTATGTGCTGTATTAATCAGATATATAGAGCTCACCACAAACAGCTTGGTATATATGGAAAGCTTGGATAAATTGTTCTTGGACCTTTCATCACTCATTTATGGGGAGAAGGAGTTGTTGAAGGAAAAAGCTGCAAATCCAGAATATTCAAATAACACATCAGTTAGTCTTCTTATTCATTCCTCTTTTTTTCCAAGGTTCAGTGCTTTAAAAGATTCCAAAATAGACCTTTTTTCAGCCACTTTTATATTTCTGTGATGCTCTAAATGTGTAAAATAGTAAATTTAAAATTATTACTTCCTTGAGCATAGCTACCTTGAGGCACATTAAGACATTAATCCAACTAGACAAACAACAATTTAAATAGCCCATATCCATGAGAGAGCTAAAAAACAGCTGCAGTGGGAATCATCTTGAAATTGCTTATTGGCAACAGCGGGTTTAAATTCCCATACAGATTTCTTTTTCACTTAACAAAACCGCAGATGACTAGAAGGTGGAAAAGCAGGGCTCATCCCTGTGTTGCCACAGGGGCCCACAGGGCAAGGTGATGGCAGGCAGGTGAGCCAGCAGCATCTCAGTGATAACCCCATGGCTGGGGCAGGTCAGAGCCAGAGAGAGCACAGCTGCCCACAGCAACCCATCTGTGCCCTGTGCCCACAACAGCTCCTGACCGTCCCCAGTTTACCTTCATGCCAAAAGTGAATATCGTGATGACAATTTTGAACACCAAAGCCAAGGCCAGCTGCCACATGGCAGAGTAGACTCCAGGGCCAGCAGGTCTGTCAGGAATGTCATCCACCGGCCGGGTCATGTTGGGGTCATTGATGTAGTCACAGAGCTGCGAGGACTCCAGGGCACCGCAGTCGTTGAAGAGCTCGGAGATGAGCTCGCTGGTGCTCCTGCGGGTGTAGGGGTTGGGGTAGGCGATGATGGCAGTGATAGCTGTGATCACAATGACCTCCAGCACTGGGTATTTCCCAAGCCGGGTGGTTTTCCGCCTCCTGCACCAGGCGATGTTGCATCGGATAAAGAGGGTCCCCCAGAGGCCCCCAAAGACTCCGAGCAGGATGAAGGGGAAGAGCTCGGCCATGTACCAGGGGGTGTGGTACTCCACATAGAACAGGACCAGTCGGCTGTTTCCAAAAGGATTGATGGACCTCAATGTGAAGGCAGCCACGAGAGCAGCAAAAAATGACCTCCAGAGGGTTTTCAGAGGAAAGTAGTAGCTGACCTAAAACGAATCAAAGACCATAAACATTTCACTCAGTGTGACAGAGGGTGCTTCCTTTAACTACCACCACCATCTGTTTCATTTGACTTTGCTGCGAGCACTAGACCTAACCACAGTCTGAACATGTTCACAAAGGTATCAGAAAAGGCATTTTCAGATTTCAGAAAAGGAGTAGCAACTAGTTTAAAATTGATAAATTTAAATCCAGAATTGCTGTCTAGGGAGTATAAGAAATCCTTGTAGCTTGGTCCATACATTAGTAAGCTGAAGGCTGGAGAAACCTCAGTAGAGGGGTATATTTCCATACTGAATCAACTTATTTGTTTCCAGAAAGCCAGTTCCCTTCTGCTACTCAGATTATGCTAAAACACCTGGTTATTTCTTATTATTGGAAATCATAGATTATTTTTGTTATAGAAGAAAAAAGAAACACATAAATATTTGAAAAATCATGAGTAATCTTGTAGAAAGGTATCAAATTAAAATATACTTATTGCAGCAAGTGAACTGCCAGGTCTCACCTCTTCCAGACTAAAAAGCACACCTCCAATTGGAGCCCCAAAGGCAACAGAAACTCCTGCAGCCGCTGCAGCTGAAAGTACCTACAAAGCAAATGTTTACATAGAAGGCATAAGCAGTTTGAAACCCCTAGTATCCAGACAGGAAAATTAGAAATTTATGAGCCAACCTCACCTCTCTTCTCTTTCCTTCATTCTTGCTGTACTTAGAGAAGAGGCTGCTGAAGAAGTTTCCACAGCAACAGGCCACATGGACTAATGGGCCCTCTTTCCCAAGGCTGAGGCCTGAAGACACCACCAGAACCAAGGTGACTGTTTTGATTAAAAGTGTCCATTTTCCCAGGTAGCCCCTAATAATGAACCCACTCAAGATGGTTTTAATCTGGAAAGCAGGAAGAACATGTTGAAAAGATGAAGAACGCTTTTCTACTCTGAACTTTCAAATGGAGTTAAAACTCCAGCAGAGTTTAAAAAGTTGCAGACTGCTTGAAAAGAGACAGTGATGGAGAGAAAGAAACTGTAGGTAGGGCAGCTTTCCCACAGCAATATCTGAGCAGGGGTTAAGCAGACCACACTTTTACTGCTGTTACGGGTGGTCCCCATAACAGGCAGTAAGAACTCTCACAGAGATCAATAGAAATATGAAACTCTTACATATCTCCTTGGCTTACATGATCAGAGTTAAACTGGATTTGAGTTTAGCAAAGCAGAAAAAAAGTAAATAAACAACAACAGATTTTTTTCCAGATAAAACACACAAAAAAGTTCTAGGTATTTGGAACCACTGTGCCAAAAAGGCATGCACATATTATGAAATGAGAAAGTCCAAAAGATCATATTTCTACACATTTTGTCTTAATTTTGCTAGTAAGTAGCTCACACAATGCATGTGCATGACACAAAGGCTGCAGGGTGGGATTTGGGTTTGGCCTCTAGGCCTGGAAATGGGCTGGAGCTGAGCATCACCTCACACGAGGGATTTACTACTTGGAAACTGGCTTTATAGTTAATTATGAAAACTTTTTAAAACCACAAATATATCAAACACATAACAAAGACACACATGACTACTTTGAAACATGGAAATTATTCAAATATTTTAAATTATTTGTGGTGAGTTTTTTCGAGACATTTGAATGCTTCTCTTAGAGATCAAGAACAAAAGTAGGCCAAGATTTCTAAGCTTTGGGCTGTTGATTCTGTCTGCCAGATTCCTAACTAATAATTCCAGTGGTTCCATAGCACTTTTAACAAGAGACTGCTCTGATTTCAAAGACTTTTAATAACTCTGCTGGTTGAATTACAAGGTTCTTCATTTAACAGCTTAAATATGGACTGAGCTCAATATGTAAAATATTGAAAATCAAGTAGATATTTTGGCTGCTATAATGTTGTCATGCTGGCACAATGTACATTACTCTGTCTTCAGGAACACAATTTGCAAAAGACGTGCACCAGACACTTTTCAGGCATCTCAAATGATGAGCATCTTCAGCAGTTTAGGAAACTTTAGCTTTGTAGCCCACCCTCTTATTTTTTTGTTTGTTTTGTTTTTATTTAGAGTCTAGCCTGAAAATAACTGGGTTTGTAACTGGCCCAAGGAATTTCATCCTAGGAAAATTCTCTATAATCTTCTAGCGAGTATGTCTCTTGGAGATGTTGATTTTTAATTCACACTCTGGCAATGAACAAGTACATGCATTAACCTGTCACAGTGATATATGAACACTTTTTACTATTAAAAACTTAGATGATCACCATAAAAGCATAAAAAAAGGAATGAAGGCAGATGAGATGGAAAGACAATTTCCTTGTTGCTATGCTATCTCATAGTACAGTTCTGGAATGGGAAAGGACAAATTGGGGGTTTTTTGGGGGGGAAGCAGGTTGGGGTTTTTGGTTTGGTTTTTTTTTTTTATATTCAGGCACAAAGAGAAACTCACCTCTGGGATTCCAGAGCCACAGGCATAAGGAGCAAACACTCTGACCAGGGAGACTGCCAGGAAAGCAAAACATAGAGCCCACATAATGTACAGAAAATAGTTTAGAATGTAAGCACTTGCACCCTAGAAAAATAACAGTAACAAACATTGTTAGAAAAACACAGATTGGCAAATCTCACACTTTTACTAGGGATCATGATGGCATGGGGCCTGATTTTTCATTTACATGGTAAGTGCAGCTTTTCCACAGGAAGGGCAAATAACTTTATATACTCCAACAATTTCATTACTCATGGAAAGAAGCAGCTTACTAATAAATACCTTATTCAGTCTGTACAGTTTTTTGCAAGGAACCCAAATACCTTAAACTGAGCATCTTTCAAGCACTAAAGAAATCCCATTAACCCACATAAGGCTTCAAAACATCAAACAAATATGTCATAAGGGCAATAAGAAATGAAAGGGCACCTAACGAAGGAATCTGCTGTGTTCATCCCATGGTGGGGGACAAGGAATGAGACTGATACATATTTTTCTGAGGGTTAGTATTCAAAGCTCAGTTCTCCATACAGGTGCTGATCTTTCCAAACAACATCCCTGTGTATATCAGTAGCCAGTTTAGTTCAGAAACAGAAGTAAAACCATAAATAAATCCTTTCTTCCTATATAGTGCTGTCCCTGATAGGGTTGAAAATAATTTGAAAACATCATAGCTTGGCAGAATTCACTCACACATCTCAGTCATTTTTGCCCTAATATTTTAAAATCATTCCAGACAGCAATAAGCCTATCTTCAAACTGAATAGCTTTACTTTTCTAACAGAATGGGAATGCAAATGATCATTAGCAATGGTTGACTGTGCAGTGCCATAGTGAACGCATAGTCTATAGTGACCTTCAACTTTCTATCTTTTTCCAATGGTTAAGTCAAAACTCTTGTTAAAATCTGCCTTGGAAGACCTCTGCCTCTTCACATGCATATTTTTTTTAGATTAGTTTCAAAAACCCACCTACTTGGACAAAAGAGAAACAACTCAGCAGCATCAAATCAATACAAGGAGCTTAAGCTTTCAAACAATATCCTGTAGCAACATGACACTACAGAATAAAAAACTGAGATGAATCTCAGTGCATGAATTGGTATGAATCCTTCACCTCTAAGTGAACTCTTCCTACCGGATGCAATCCCAGCTGCTCAAGAACATCAGGCCCCCTGTCTCTGCTCTGCAGGACAGCAGCCTGGATACCAACATTATGATAAATCAAGTAGGAAAACAGGCATTAATCAATTGTATCAGTTAACAGAGCTGGCCAAGCTTTGCTCCCAGTCATAAAAAACTTAGAGATGTTTTCAAATCTGCATGGAATTGACTTTTAACAGCATGGATGTTTGCTAGCTTCATTTACCAGGTCTGTCCAAATGAAAATGCAGTAAGGATACCACTAACCCATTTCCTTATGGATGCATCTGGAAGAAGGGAAATCTGTTAATCTGGTGCTTGCTGAAGTTAGCAACTGGGTTTGCTGATGATAACAGAATGCTGAAGAAATACAATGTTATCCCTCCATGCCCTGAGACTAAGCAGTCAGGGATCTCACACTTGCAGTGATTGACATCTGGCTGTAGAAACCAAGGATCTTTGTTGCTACAGCTGAAGACAGTCTCATGAATGTCTTCTCCTAGTGCTTTCAATTACAAACAGCTATGACAATATTTACTCTTCCTCTAGAGAAAACTCTGGATATCTTGCCTCAGGGCAAAATCCTCCTGTCAGTGTGAACCTGGAATACCTCCAAAGAAGGCAAGGCCAACACCATTACAAAAATTTGGCCCTACTAGGTGGAGCAAAAGCTGTAGTATTTACTTCTAAATTCACTGGAGGAAAATTAACTTTGTTTCTTTTTACTTCTTCTTCTTTTGCATCTCAGAAGTCATAAGAACTCTGTCAGCTCGTTACTGCAGTCACACATACACCTACAGTGCTGTGGCAGGACCCCACCAGAGTCCATATGGCCAGTTCAATCTTATCCCTTGGGACATCTTTCATTGTTACATTTTCCAGATATCTGGCATTCTGCAGGTTCAACTGCAGCAGTTTCTAATGATTAATAATATGAAAACCTTTGGGAAGTGAAGTAGCAGTAACTCAGTATAGCAAATGGTTCATTTCTCATCCATTTCATGCCATTACTAAGGCTCTGAATCAGTGAAAGTCTTCAGCATGTACTCTGGAGTCAGAGACTGAAGCAGATCACCAGCAGAGCTGATCTTGCTATGACCTTTCCCATGATAGCTCAAAAGACTCACCCTGGAAGCAATAGCAATGAAGCAAGGATGAAAACTGAGCAAAACTTTGTATTTTAGTTCGCAAGACCAAGCAATATTTCAGATCTAGTGTCTGTCCAGTTTAAATACAAATGGAACACAATTGAAAACAGCCCTCACAAACTCAGAACACTGAAATAAACCACATCCCTCAGGATACCCTCCAATGTATGGATACTCCAGAGGCCCAGAGCTCTACTCTGACTCGATAGGGATCTCACAGTTTGCAGACTCTCTCCTATGGATGTTACAGCAGTGTGTGTCCTCAAAACTGATAGGTTCAAGGCTACAAAATTGAGAAACGTGTTCCAGGTTTAGAGGGATTTCCTTGTCCTGCAGGTCTCAGCTTCATGACAGGAGATTCAGAAACCCTGGGATAGGAATTCAGTCCACTGCTGGGTCCATTGTCATGATCCATGAAAGACATGAGGCCCTTCCCTCTATCCTGGACATGTGTAAGCCATCAAAAATGGGGTCCTCAGCTCCAATGAAGCTGGGGTTGGGACCAAACTGAATCTGCAGAACTGGGAAAATCCAGAACACCAGTGACATCTGATGACCTTTTAAGCTGCCAGTGAATTTGAGGTTTTGAAACTGTCTCACACCAAAAAAACCTTCTTTACCTCTTCTTTGGAAGTAGTTCAAGACCAGAAGGGTGAAGGATAAATGCCCTACAGAACAGTGATTAGGGAAGAAAATATAGCTTGCTAGGTGTCTAATGGGCTATTATGTTTTCCATAATAATTTATATCAAACCTCTGCTTTGGGCTCATTTTATAGGAGCACTAGAATGGAAACATTTTTCAAGAGATGCCATAGGAAATGTCACAATTCTCTGTGAAAACGTATGTACAGGGTTTATCACAGCCATAAATTGGCAAAACCACAAGGAAGAACTGATCTAAATCTCAGTCCTCAAAATGTCAAATTTAGTTGGCTATGACAAGAAAGAATCACACTCATGCATAAAAAAAGAAGACATGTCTGAACCAGAGTACCTTTAGGGAAACTGTTCCAAATACTTTTTTGCCTAAATTGTGCTCCAATGTGCACTGTTGTTTTATAGGGCTCTTATGTAAATGTCAGGCACAAAGTGAGACACAGAAAAGAAACCCAGCAAAATTATTCTGAAACTCAGTCAAGTTCAGTGTATTTTGATACCTACTAAAATCTTCTACCCCTACAGGAACCATAGAGCAAAAAATTTGCCCATATCATAAGCCTTTTGAACAGAAGCTTTTTGAACAAAACTGAAATCTTACTTTCCAAATTCACATTTTTATTGGGCTTTCCCTGGGATTTCAGTGTAACAGCAACAGACAGATACATTAATAATATTTACAGCCTCCATCAGATCCTCAGGAACCCACAGATCTTAGAGGCCCATTTGTTTTAGGAAAGTAACTAAAACTAAGTCAAGATGAGCCTTTTCTTCTATGTCTTACTGTGACAGTAGACCAGGGGGTGAGAAGCCCAATTTGAACACAAAGTGAGTGAAGTTTCACAGTGCTCACCTAGCTGATACCTTTTCTAAAGGTCACAGCACACAACAGCATGACTGCTGGTTTCAAGAAGCAGCAGAAAGCAATAAATTTTCTCAAGGATAAGCATCTTTCCTATATTCCAGCCAAAATAACATCATGTCAAACACATGCACAGGATTTCCAAATCCCCTAATAATTTTAACAGTTTCCCAGTTTCCTCCTTCTTCTCTTCCCACCTTTTTTTTTTTTTTTTTTTTTAAGGGGAAGGGGGCATTTTTTTGTTTTGGGGGGTTTTGATTTTTTTGTTTGTTTCTTTGTTTTTTGGTTTTGACTTGTTTGTTGTTTGTCTGGTTGATTTCTTGTTCTCTTAAAGTACATGATCACCCCCATGCTGTAGCTTTATATCAGGGTAATATTTCTTCATTGTCACAAAGACACAGCCACCCAAAACATCTGATGATGAAGTCCAGGGTGAACCTAGCAAACCTCTGGCAAAGGGAAGCTCAGACTGTGACTGGCAACTGTGCTGTGAGATTTTTGTCTCTGATTATGGGGTGAGAATATTCAGGGACAGTGAGCACCCCACTACTTCCACCACAGTAAATTAGAATTGTAGAAAATTGAGCTATGCATATGCACAGACACTCTCACCTAGTACTTCTTGTCCTGTAAACCTAAAGCAGCACTGAAGGGAGCATGAATGACACACTTGCCTGGCAATGAAGGTGTCCTCAGACACTGTCTGCAGGACCAGACAACCTCCACACTGGGAGAATATCTCAGACAACCTCTCCAAGTCACCCAGATGCACATCCTATTCTGCTTTTGTCAAATTCAAGTCAGAAATAAGGAGGAAGGGGGATTTGAGACAATAATTCTGCCAAAGGTTTGAGTTGTGAAGGGATCAATATTATCCAATGCATTAAATAACTTTGGCTGAAAATGAAATGTGGCTTTTTTTATTTTTTTTAGAAGTATTAGCTTCCAAATGGTATACAGAAAGGCTTCTTTTTACTGTTTCCAAAATGAAACTTTCACCTGCTTTGCTTTGAAACAGCATTCTTTGTATTTAAAATTTCTAAAATTATGAAAAAAAAAGGAAGTGTAAGGGAGAAAAAGGTCTTAAAATATAAGTTTCATGTCTGTCCAGATCAGCTTTTTCCCTTCCTGTCCAACACCCCTGCAAATCTTTCAGCTCTGACCACCCCAGCCCATTCTTTCCCCAGCTTTTGGTGCTAAGTCTCTTGATGTGTCACAGAGAAACTGATTGCAAGGGATAAACAAGCAGTTCTTAAGCAGCTCCCTGTATCAGAATAGATAAAACCCCATCTGCAATCCCAAAAATATCCTCATAAATGTATTTTTCATTGCTCATCTTTTCTTTGTCCCATAAAATGGTGTTTAAAAGGAAAAAAAGAAAATGCAGCTCAGGTCCCCTGGTGATTATGCTATGATTATGAAACACTTTTAGTTTAATACTGATAAAAAGGGAGTGCAATCTCACAGTTTTCCAGTTTCCACTGAAACCACAGGACCTCCTTCAAGTTAAGCAGATATTGTTTGTGGAAATGTCTTTTTGCAGTGTGCTCAGTTCACCACTTTCTCTTTCAGAGAAACTCTCTGGAGGGAACATCAGCAAGTATGAAAAAAGGGATTGCCTGGCCTGCTGTGACCCCCAGCTAATCAGGCCTCCCGTACCTCAGACTGGCTTACAAGAAGTTCAGACCATTTCTGCCACTGGGGACATTTGTCCCTGTCATCAAATGTCGTTTCATTGGATGTCCAGCAGCACTGCTCATGGCTGTACCAGAAGGCAGACAGGCAGACACCCTCCTTCAGGTCTGTCATCCAATCCACAGCTAAATCTATCACTCCAGCTAATGTACCTGGGAAAAGAAACACAGAAAAAGAAATGCTGGCATTAAAAATAACCAAGCTGCAAGGATAATATATCTTATGTAAAAACAGAAAAAAACCCATGATTTGGGTCAGCAGGCACAATGTAAGGCTGTGTTCTCAGCCTGGAGAAGAGAAGGTTCCAAGGAGACCTTACAGCAGCCTCCCAGTACCTAAAGGAGGCTTATAAGAAAGATGGGGACAGATTTTCTATCAGGGCCTGTTGCAGTAGGGCAAGGCAAACAATTTTATACTGAGAGGTTGATTTAGACTCAGTATGAGAAAAAGGTTTTTTGCAATGAGGTTGGTGAAACACTGGAACAGGTAGCCCAGAGATGTGGATGCCCCATCACTGGAAACATTCAAGGTCAGGTTGGACAGGGCTCTGAATAACCTGATCCAGTAGAAGATGACCCTGCTCATGGCAGGACAGGGTCTGTCAGGATGGCCTTTAAAGGCCCCTTCCAACCCAGACTATTCCCTGCGTCAATAATTACAAATATACCAAAGAACTGGAGGCAATAACAAGTTTTTCTGACCTTCAATGCTTTCTCAAAAGCTTTTATTTTAAACATTATCATTTTCGTACTGACTGATGGCCAAATAGGAGAGACATAACCAATGTCAGGGATGCAGCCTGCCCCCGGCTGGTTCCCCATCTGGTTGAGATGGGGAGGACATCGTGCAGGGTCTCCATACACACACTCGGCCACGAGTCTCAAACCTCACTGTGTATTTCAGGGGTAATGGATATGTGTGGATATGTGTGTTTACGCACAGCTTTACTGGTCTCAACACAGCAATCTGTTAGAAGGATGATTGCATTACAGATACAAGGAGGTTGCCAAATTCCAACTTAAGAACTTAAAAGAATTGGACTTTGATATGTGTGTACATCAATTAGCAATCTGAACATGCAGAATAAAATCATCTTTCAAATCCTCCCTGTACCACAAGACTCTGTTCAGTTTCTCCCCGGGAATTACACAGAGCTACAGTGACACCCGGTGGCCACCAGACACAGACACAGGTAAATTTGCTGTGGCCAGACACAAAAAAAGAAATTTTCTGCTTCTCTAGGTCATTTGCTCATCAGTGGTAACAAGTTGCTCCAGTAGCAGCACCCTCAGAGCAGGTGGGTCCCCAGGAATGCAAGAGCAGCAGGAATGGGAGGCTGGGAGCAGCCAGAACACAGAGGGGCAGACTTCTGTTCTGTCCCTATATCAATATTTTCTGGCAAGAATTAAACCACCAGCTTATAGAAGAGTCATTTAGTGTTTTCCAGATCCCTCTCATAAGCAATGGAAAGCAGAAGTTATCCTTACTTTTACAAATAATCAGTAATAAAAATTCAGGAGACTGCGAATTGATTTGAACAGAATTTATCAATGCATATTAATGTACTGGGGAAAAATACTTTGTAAAATGCAAACTGGTTTGGTTTTATGTTTCCAAAACTTATAGATTTGTAGCTTCTGCTAAGAATGCAATTACATGGAGCAGGGGTAGGGGCTGCTCCCCTTTCCCCCAGCAGCTGGGACACCCAAGTGGGTCCAAGAGCTAGTTTATTTCATCTAGAACTAAAGTTTTCTGATTTTCATTTACATAAAAGAGGGGAGTAAACACATTTCAAATAATTCAAGAACCTTTCTTTTACTCCAAAGACCAGAAAAAGCCCCCAGGTTCTTCTCTCACCATTAAGAAGGACAATTGCCCCCACACTGACAAGCAGTGGTGCTCAGGGTAGCAGTGAAGAATTTCTGTTGTATTAAAATAATTTGAAGAACTACACAAATATACTAGACAGAATGAAGCATTAAAAAAAAAAAAAAAAGGCTGCAGAAGGGAGTGATGATGTCCTTCACAATTATTTTCTTTCATGAAGATCTTGCCTTAATCTTGGTTATTCTTTTCCATTTTTCCCAAGTTTCTATGGAAACAATGAACCATAGTGCTAGATGACGATGAATCATTGCATTGCTGGCAACGGCAGCATGCGTAGCTTCCTGCTTTGCAGGAGCTTGAAATTCTCCTCCAGTTTTCTGAAAGTTTCAGAAACAAGGAAATTTCATCTCTTGGATGTGAGCACCAAATTCTGTGCCTCTTGCACCTCTTGATGGATCTTTAACATTCTCTGTAACCTTCAAAGACTTAACCAGGCAGCTGCATATTAATGCTAGCTAGCAAAAGGTGCAAAGAAAGACAGACTTTTGACTGTGTTTCCCCAATAAAGCTAATAACCACACTGAAGAACAAACATCCATTTCTCTAATCTAATAAGCTCACAGGCATCTCAGCACCAGTAAGACAATGTGCTTAATTATGCAGCTCGTCTAATCCCTTTTGCCAAATTCTTAGGGATCCACATATGGAGGAAAATGCTTTCCTACATGCAATTTACTACACTGGCCTTCAAGAGAAGAAAATCATAAGGAGGCCCAGGATATTGATGCAATAGTGAATGCTTCACCAGTTATGTGACCAGAGCTAGAACTTTTTCAAGTTCTGAATTTTTGCAACTTTAAGTGAAATTAATGCAAGTGCTAGGTAGTTCAGCACCTCAAGGTCAAGCTTTTAATTTCTTCTGCTTATTTTGGCTACCAAGACTGTAATAGAGTTTAAATTTATCTCCCTGCTTCTCCCACCAAAGGAGCTGAGTTTGTTCCCCCCTTCCATGTAACCTCTTGCCTGGAAGGAAAAATAATTAAGTACTCCAAAGCCAGACAATGCTGAGCTGCATTTTTAGCCTTTTACCTCTCTCCTTTTCCTTTTGCTTCTGACAGCAAAGTCAGAAGTGCCCTTTACAGTGCCCTAATGAGAATGCTAAAAATTTGCTTTGAAAAGATATTTTCCCTCATGTACCTGTGTCAGAAAACTGCATCACCCAAGTGCTGCAGCACAGAATTACAAAGGGAATTCGTGCATATCCAGCCTCAGCATCAGAGCATTTCAGCATTATCATACTTTTTGTCAAATAATTTTAGAAAACACAGACACTTGCTGATGTATAAAGACCATATGCTTTCAGTGGCCACTAGCACTGGTCTGCAGGCAGGATGTGCCCAGCAAAAATTCAGAGTTCCTTAAAAACAAATGCCTAAAATTTTGGCATCCATATGTAAATCCTTAGGCTCACTCTCCATACATATGAGGAAAGCATGGAAACTCTGACTGAGACAGGTAGTGTTCAGTATCTCTTTCTAGATCATTATGTGAACAGTCTTCATCTGACCTCCCCACCAAACAACGTTTGTGTGCTTTACTGTTCCTTCCCTTCTCTCTGCAATTAGCAGGCTTTGGCTATCAAAGCCTTGTTTCCAGGAGCTCCTCAGTGCCCTTCCCACCATTTGACTTTGTCATACACAATCATCTCCCTCCAGCCTGATGTTCAGGGTCCTGAGGGTACTTGCTGAAGACTGAAGGTAGTGAGGGGCTCTGCTCAGGCTAATTTATGTGTGCACCTTCACACAGAAAACTATGATATGATCCCAAAGGTTTCTGTTACACTCTCAATATACATTGGTGTTATCTGTAACCCTGAAGATGGCTCTGCTGTGAGCAGGAAGCCAGAGCAGAACCCCCTCCAGACATCCCTTTCCCACCTAAACTTTTCTGGGACTAACAGAGGATGCAGGTTCAATGACACTTCAAAAACAACAAGATTTGTGTATGACATGATATATGTATCATACTGCCAAATGGGATGATCCTCTCCTTCCTGCCTCCATCAGCTCCATTTCGTTTGCTTGTGGCTGCATGGTGACCAACACTGAAAAGCCTACAAATCAACTGAAAACTAATCTGGCCCAAATCCATTTTTTCTATCAAGTCAGAACCAATATTCACTTGCCTAGTGCAGCTACACATGAATAGAGCAACAGGGCTCAGTGGCAGTGCACTGGAGAACAAGGATTGCTCCTTTTGGCCTTGTTGGCTCATGCTGGCAATAGAGGTATAGACTTTGAGGTATTCCAAAATCTGAAAGATAAGGTGTACCAAATCAATGAGGTTTAGTCTTCTAGATCAGTTAAGTTCCTTTTAAGCTCCTGGGCCTGGGTAAATGACCCAAGTGCTTTTGGAAACTTGTGGAAGCCCCTGACAGCCTCTTCCCAAGAGTCCCATCTTGCTGTCCTCCATGCCCAGCACAGGGACAGAAGGGGCAGAATGCTCCATGAGACACTAATGTCCTGAGTACTGCTGCTGCCACTTGTTCCTTTCTCTCCCACTCCTTGCCATACTTTCTGCTTGCCTCCAGTAAATGCCTGGACTTAGCTGCTCAAGGGTTCATTCAGTGTCCATCCACTGAGACAGGCTACTCCCCTTGGAGCAGCAGTAGCTTCTGCCTGTTCAGCAGAGGAGAGACCATGGAAGTGCCAGGTTGGCCCACTCAATCCCATCTGATCACACAGATGCCTTTGAGGCATGCTTTCTTCTCTGAAGCACTCAATATTTTAAGAGAGGAAAACAACACAAAGTTCCTTTTGACCTCACCACCATCTCCTCCCTCCCCAAACCTGGTTAAGACACCTCACTAATTCAGTTTGACTCTCTGAGGTGAAACATGTTGCTCTGCACCCTTGTCATTGAAAAGATTGCAAAAGCCACCAGATCTCAGCTGCAGGTTACCCTCAACCCCCATTCCCAGGCTGAGCATATCAGTGTTAGGGCTTATCAGAGGACAGTGACTCTGGCTTTTAACAACCTTGAGGATTTCAGCAAGAGGTTTCATTGCAAATTAGAACTGACTAAAACCTTACTAAAACAGGAATGTGTGCATGTTTACCACATTCTTTGTATGAGAAGAGGATTACTGAGATCACTAGAGTCCTCAAGGGCTTGCTCTAACTTTATTTGCAGGCAGAATTCTTCATCCCAGATGAGACCAGCCCTGGCCTTCAGGCAGGACTCAGCAGCCCTGGTAGTACACAGTCTATCAGATTCTCTTCCCATCTCACCCTCACAACAAAGTTTTTGTGGAAACAATTACATGTCTATGAAATTACATAATTTGCCAAATATGTTACTTCAGAAACGTTTTCTCAAGAACTTTACCAGTACTTCTGAGGCTCCTAACAACATAGTAACTTGAAAGATGCTGAGCAGGAAATTTCCATCACCCCTTGGAAACTGGGAAACCTCACATGATGCTTTTACCAAGCAGCATGATACAGGAGCACCCTGACATCACTGACGTAGCACAAAAAATGGCAGCTGCCTGAGCTGGGTCAGAGAAGGTGCAGCTTTCCAAGCAGGAAGATGTGCTAAACTAAGGAGAAGACAGGAGAAATTGACGAAATTAATGAATTTGCCATGTGAGTTTGAGCAGGCTGTTAAATATGTAATGTCTGTCTAGTCTAGAAGCAGATCTGAAATCAAGTCTGAAACTGTATTTTGCCTTCATGCATACATAAAGAAGATAACCCAGTGGAAATAGCAGTTTATAAAGCTCCCCTTTGAGTGTCCACAACCAATACTTTTCTCACATCGTATTTTTTACTTGCAGAATTTAAGTGATGACAAAAAAAAATCCAAAAATAAAATTGACTTCTGCAAAGCAAAGATTCAGAAAGTCAAAGCAGCCTATTAAGTGCAAAGCACTCAAATGCAGATTTCCCAAAGAGACAGAAAAATCCCTCAACTGGTGAAAACATTTTTTCTAGGTCAGCACTCAAAACTTCTCAAGTGAGTATTTTTATTTAGGATCATAACTGCATGAATGCAAAGTTGTGGTTTTGGCTTAAAAACAAAAAAAACATCAATGGAGAGACAATGAAGTACAAAGAGAAGCAGATGGTACTGCAGCAGCTTGGGTGAGATGCTTCAGGCATAGCTGTAGCACAAACACATACGTACCTGCCAGCAGTCCTATGAGAAGCATTACAACCCATCCTGACCAGGCATCCAGTAAACTCTTGATGAACTCCCATATGGATTCTTTACTTTTACTTGTAATCTGAAATTAAACACACATATAGATGTGTTGCTGATTCAGGTTGACAGTTTTAGAATACGAAGTTTTAAATAATTAAACTCCAAGATAGTGCATACAGTTTCTCTACTCTCTACTTCCTTCAGTCCTAGTAATTTACTCAGAAATGCTCAGCTGATTAAGTTGCAACCACCCTTTCATATTTACAAACTCAGTTCTCCTCAAGAACTTAAAAGTTCTCCTTAAGTCATCCAACATCTATATGTTTAGAAGTTCTCCTCAAGTCATGCAAGAAGGTTGCAAGCAAAAACTTTGGACAAGCGCTTGTTTTTGTCACTAGCAGGATGGCTGTGACCCAGGGATGTGATGTATCAGAGCCTGACACGGTTACCTTGCGATGGCGGTCAGTGTCACGCGATTTCTCCCGCAGCCAGTCGATGGTATGGAAATCTTCATAAGTTCCAACATCAGGAAAAGGCTCATCCAGAAAATCCATCAGGTTGCCTGAACCATTCATGTCTCCTGCATTGACCATATTAGGATCTGTACGTGGAAGAAAAACAACTTTGTCAATGAATTCAAGCAGCTTTGTCAGGCATTTCAGAACCAACTTTCTGAAATACCTCCACAAGCCAGGAAGTCAAGACAGCACAAATGGTAGTCCTGGAGGACACACACAGGCTTTTCATATTGGCTTTTAAGAAAGCAGCAGGAGAAATAGCCACCACATACCCTACTAAAGCACAAGAGGAAATAAAAGATACCTGTCCCAAAACTACAACAGTTACCAGAGGCATTCAATGGGAACTTGGATGAGGGCATGTAGGAATATGAGAATGTCTATTCCAGCAAAGTGGTCTGATCGGGGACATTGGAATGAGATAGGCAGTGGAGGAGAAACAAGAATCAAAATATACAAGAGACACAAAACTGACAGAGCAAACATGAGAACATGAGCAGAAACAAACCTCACCCTCTCATGCTAATTGGAGAGGTATTGTGTGTGTGCCTCTGGGATACAGACTCAGCTACTGGTTGAATCTGCACATGAGAAAGGGGCAGCCGGGTCCAGGAGGGCTCCAGCAGCTGGGGAGGGGGTCCTGGGCTGGGACTGGAGGAGGCAGCTGTGCACTCCTACATCACTTAACAAAGTGTTGTTCTAAACATGGTTAATCCCATCCATCCTAAAAGAGATGCCTGGGAAATGGGGTTTACCACAGAATACATAGGGTTTGTAATCTGCAATGGTATGTCTAAAAAAAAGTCTGCTATCGTGAAGTTACAAGGGAATAACATAAAAACACATAAGAATGGGGACAAATACAGACTTCAGGGGTTGTTCAGAAGAAATCCTGCAGAGCCTGTAACTCCTTGACTGACGCTAACTTTTGCTGGTCACTGATGAGGCCAGCACTACAACAATGACTGCTACCCACTTTATTCCTCCAGGTAGAGAAATAGGAATTTCACAAGAATTTGGATCTTTGAAACTGTGAGGAAATTTCCCAACTCTGTAATTGAAACAGGCAAAAATGTAGTAGATAAGCTTTTAGTGGACTGTCCATAAATTCTGATACTCTGTTCAGCCCTCTTAGTGTCTTTTTTCTTGCCCTCTCTCCATTTTCAACTATTTTACTTGAAACCTCACCATATAATTTTTAGGTTTTTTAAAGTGGTGACTTTACCAATGTAATAAATGTGAATACTCAGCTTTGTCAGTCCCTGCTCTCCACCGTGTAGGGTTTTTGGGTGACACAACAATGTGCTGAGCATCAGCAGCTGAGAAAAGCATTATCTTACAGGCAACCAGCAGGTCACCATTATACCATTAACAGAAGCCCTTTCAAATGCAGAAATCAAGTAATCTCCAAGCACCACGTGTTTGTCTGAAAGAGAATCAAGCAAGTGAATCACAGCTTGGGGAAGGAATCTCAATGCAGAGCAGGTGTCCTACACAGCATTGCAGAGCACAAATAAGCTGCCACAAAACTGGGGTGATGTAAAAAGCAGAAGTTAAGAAGAGCGACAATTGAGAGCAGTAATACTTCGCCAAGCAGGTGAGAGCACGCTCCCACGTTTGCCAAGTGAAATGAGAATCTGAAGGGGGGATGACAAGGCTGGCTACAGGAGCTGAAGTTGCAAGGGGACGCTGAGCTCAGTGATTGGTAAGAGGACTGGAAAGGGAAGCTAAGATGAGATGAAAGGATTAGCCCATGTAACATTCTGATACTGTGCAGATCATTTGCTTCACCATATTCTTCCATACAGCAAAGAAGGACTATAAAGAACATGCAGCTCAGACTGTCTGCCTGCACAAGGCAGCACCCTCTGCTAAATAAACAAACTTCTGGAAACTCTTCTGGAAACTGAAAGCATTGGCAAGTTTTCCTTCATACCGCAAGAAAATTACTCAACATGCTAGTTATATCATGTAAAAAATAGCTTTTTAAGTACGTTGTCAATGCCCAGCACATGACAGTATTGTGATGGATAATACCAGGCCAGACCACAAATATGTAGGATAATTACAATCTCAGTCTGAATCTATCCCAAAAATACGTGCTACACAACATGTCCAAGGAGAGAAAAAATGTGCTAGAGACCACAAGGCCATGGAAGACTAAGAGAACAAACAAACTTTGAACTCAAGGTAGTGCACCAGTACCTAGAAATTGCAGTGAACTGGATGATTGCCAGCCTTAAAGTTCACTTCAGGTACTATGCTTTTAAAAGCAGAGATGTGATATCATTATCAGATATCATTTGCAGATTATGCAAAACACAATTTTAGCAAATAAAACCTAGCTACAGCACTTTTGAACTGAGTACTACAGAGTTTCCATCTGATATCCTGTCACCATCCCTTTTTTTCTATTTATATTGCATTTATTTCTCCCACCTTACTTTGGCACTGTAATTTACATGGTTTATTTCAGGATGAGCTAACTTGCCCTCCAAGTGAAGTTTGAAGAGATGCTTTCAGTTCTACCAGCAGAACCAATCTGCTTCTACCAGCCTTACACCAATCAGTCAGTTACAGACATTTTAATACACATAAATTAAGGGAAATTAACCTCATCCAAACATGAATTATTGCCAGGTGTACTGCAGCAATACACCAGATAACGACAAAACCATGAACAGCTGTGGTGCTGCTTGTCTCATCTAGCATGAGAAATCTGCACTATACTCAGGACACTAAAACCTAGACTTCTATCACAGCTGATGACAGGAAATAACTATTTACATTAGAATGAGAGATTGCTTCCCAGAAGTGATAATTTCTGTTTATTGATCACAAAAGGATGTCAGAGGTAGACATCTTCATCTGGTCTAATGAGTGCAACACCAGTTCAAAAGAAAACATTGCCATACCATGACATGCAGAATTAGTTAAAAATGCAGGTCCTCAGACCTGAGCTTCTAAGAGATTTGGATGCTCTGACAGAGTTCATTGTATACGATGAGTCTTTCCGAATAGTTGTCTAACATTTGTAATTTGTTCCTTTGTTGTTCCATGTCTTAGACGTCCTTGTTGTCCTTTCCACTACTTTTGCAGATGCTGATGTAATATAATTTGTGCAAGGGCTGTTTCCTGCTTAGTCCCCATATTCTTTTCCTAGTAATTTCTGGCACTCCACCAGCTTTTCCAAGGGCAGACATCCAACACTAAGCAGTCTGCAGTGACTCCTTGAGAGACAGTGGCCAATTTGGAGCCCATCACTCTGAAATCTCTTAGGGACATTTTCTGCTTTGCTTTGTCTTTATCCTCTTTGAATTCCATCAGCCATTTTGTTCCCTACAATACAGCAGAGAGCCTTAATAGTGAGCACTCATTTTTACTAACTAGCTTACTTTATCTACAACTGAATGTGTGTCAATACTCTGCTTTAATAATTGCAAACAGGTTCTTTCTACAAACTGAACTGGAAAATAAAGAAACCTGACTGAAGCACATATCTCTGGAACTCACAGGGTTCTGGTTAGCAGACTTCCCCAGATTTAGACCCATGCCAGACTACTGGGAACCTGTAGATGTTGCAAAGTCCTGGCAGGGACTGAGTCCCAAATCAAGAGAGGCCACAGTGCTAGACTGACAGTTGTGCCTCCTGATACAGGCTTTCCTGGCTGCCACAAAACCCTAGACATCTTGCAGAAATCTTGGGCCAGATCAATCTGATGGTCAGTCCCTGATCACCCAGCTAGCCATGCTTGGTGCACAGTATTCTGAAGCCAGGAGTCAGTTACCCTACAAATGTCAGAGGAGCTGCATGAGACCAAGCTGGAAGGAAGGGTCCAAATATCAGCCTGTGAAGCTTTATGACGGTAGGAAACCAGGAAATTTTTAAACACCTAAGGAAAGCAGAGAAGAGATTCATGCAAACAAACTACAGAAGCCAGGGTGCAAACACCAGGGCAAACATCAGGGAGCTGCTGATGGACCAGAATACACCAAAAAGCACAGCTGGTACTACATAGACACAAGACCTCACTTTTTATCATTTTCTAACGAACCAAAAGGTAATAGTTTTATCATATTTAGGTTAACGTCTTTTCTGCAAGTCTCACACTTGTCACTTGACTTCGATCCTCTTGGAGCTAAGTTTTATAGAAGAGCGATAAATCACACTTCCAGTGAAAATGCTGGCACACTCAGCTTTAGAGCACTGTTACAGCACGTGCAAATGTAAAGCCAGAGCTAGAAGAGCTCTATCAGTGAACTGACATTATAGGTAGTATGCTGACTGACTGAGCGGACATGAAACATATTTGACATGGCAAGCACAGACCAAAACATCCCATGGTTCAAAGAGGCTGAAAAGTATACTGATGGAAAACAACTAGTTGAACAGTCATCAAAGGAAAAGTCTTGGCCCTGGCCTATTGCTCCTAGACATGCTAGTTCCATGCTATGTGCTTCTCATCCTGTTTTCTGTTTTAATTGGATACATTGCACTGAGGCAGGCAGTATGATTTTAATGCAGTTCAACAAGTTTCAAGTTACTTTCAACAGATCACAGTTACTGAATTACTTCAACACTTCAAATGTTTCTAGCAGACGAAGGTTCACCTACATGCTTTGCTGTTTTCCTTGAAGTGGGGGGTTGCTATGTAGCACACAACAGGATGCAGACAGCAAATACCTCTCTTCTGCTGTGGCGTAAGGAGTAAGTGAACCTGGAAAGGTGCTGGGAGAAAAAAGCAGAAGCCTAAATGCCAATTCTAAGCTTCTCAGTTCACAGCTGGAGTGCCTTTTTCAGGGTGTCCAAAGCACCACCTGTGCCATCTCTTACAAATGTGTCAAGCATTAGCTGACACACCAAAGGAGAACACGGTGTGTCTCAGGGCTTTCTCATGCTCTGGTACCAACACACTCCTTGTCGTAAAACAGAGGACATCCTACTCCACACACAAAGCTTTTGAATCATGATTCCATCAGAGCTGAGCCCACCACTGACCTGAACTGCTGGTCAGATGAGCTGTGTTCATGTGGCATGACATGACAGCAGTTACTGCAAAAATGAAAGAGCATGGGGGCTGTGAAAATCTCTGGGATTTATTTTCTATAGTAGTCAGCAGTGAACAATGTAATTTTATTTGCAATCCTCACCAGACCCCTTTGCACTAGCAGATGGTTTGCCACTGTGCCCCTAATACTTGTATTGATTGCTCCAAGGACCAAGCATGGTGCCCCAGCCTCACGGCCTTCATCTGCTCAAGGCAATCTGTCAAGCAAAGGCACCTTCTCCCGAGAGCTGGGTGCTCTGCCAGCATCCATCCATCCCCACTCCCAAGGAATTTAGACCCAGTCACAGAGAAGGACACAGAGCACTCTCCTCATAAAGCCTGAATCCAGGTAAATAGGCCAGTGCTGCCAGCAGAGTGAGCTGAATCACAGAATCATGGAATGGTTCGGGTTGGAAGGGTCAGGGTTCAGGAGTCCTACAAGGGTAAGGCTGAGGGAGAAAGTTAGTAGAGCTGAGAGTGGTTACACCACAGATCTGCAGTACCACCTGGCCAGAGAAAATGGGCCTGACAGCTGAGGAGGCAGTGAGCAAGATTATTAACAGGGTCACCATGAAAGACATAAATGTAAAGTACAGGGAGAAGATTAGGGGTGTATGTCTTTTGGGGAGGAGAGAGACTCTGCTTAGCCTAGAAGAGACTAAGGAAGGCCAAGGGGGTGTGGATGTAATTCCCCTTCCATCACCTGTCAGGTAGAAGATGATTTGGAAATGGCAACATGGGATATAGGAGACCAGTAAACAGCTATTAAACTGTTGCTGTTGGGTGGCAATTTTACAAGGAAGAAGTCTTCAGCAAAATCAAGCAGGCTGAATCCCCAGCAACTTAAAGGAGTGATTTTCTAAAGGCTGAAAAATATTTACAGGCAATTTAAAGTTATTTAATTTAGAGGCTTCAGACTTACCAAGCCATACAAGTTATTGATCTTCTGTCTTAATGATGAAGTTTATAAAAAGGTGTTAAAATGGCCTTGAATCAGGGTAATCAAGTTCAGACTCCCGGAAAAAGCAGAAAATACTGAACCCACTTACTACCCTTTTTTGAAACATAATATGGGAAAAAAATTTCCCTATAAATTGAAAAAATACAGAGGAAAGACAAGATATTAAAACTGGCAAATGCCTTTCCTACAATTCAAGGACTAATTGCTCAGCCTCCAAATACAAGTAAAAAGCCCTGCAAACCCTCAGTCTCTCACCACACTAGTACAGGCAGGTTGCAGTATCAGAAACACTACTGTAAAATATTGCAGCATTTTATTGTATGGCCCCACCACATATTAGGGAGTTTCCAGCTATGATAGTGTGGTCAAGTTAAATACAGTCACATCTTTGATGTGCAGCTTTACCCTGAATAACCTCTGTGGAAAAAATTATGAAACCACAGCAGAGCTCAAAAAACACAGGGCACCAGATCACAGGGGAGAGGGCCTTGGAGAGAAGGGAAAGGCAGGAGGGAACATTTGGGATAAATGGCAGAAAACTGAGGCACTCCTCTGACCAAACCACAGCCTTCAGCTGCCCCTCCTGAGCCACCACACATGCCCATGGGGTGAGCACAGAGAACAGTGCTGGCCAGGAGCACAGGCAAAGGGAGGCACGGGGCAACGTGGACAGGAGCTGATACCCAACCAACCACCCTTCCATCCCAGCCAGACTAGACTCCCTCTTCTCCTTTTCTCCTCCTGACAGGCACGCTCTTCCTCTGAGGGATAAACCACACCCCAACATCCCACTCCCTGCTCCTTCCCACAATGACTCTCCCTTTAGAAAACAATTTCTTTTGGTATAAAATATCATGTGCCTGCTCCCCCTTCAAATTTTCTTGGAAAGTCTGAGCAAAATTAGTTCAGCTGCTCAGTTATGTCAGAAAGGCAAGGGGGGAAAAAAAAAAAAAAATCCCAGCTCTTTCCCTGCAAGCTCCAAATGGAATTTTTGCCAAAATTGGCTCTATATAAAAAAATCTTAAACTCACATTGCTATTTCCAGTGAGTCTTAAAGGTCCCTCCAATAAATTTACTTGTTAGTGCAGATGTTGAGGCTGTGGAAAAAGCAGGAGGGAAGCATCACTGCCTCTGGAACATTCATCTGCAGTTTTGAAGCTAAGCTGAAACATCTCTATTAAACTATGTTCCTCTGCTGACAGCCCAGAAGTCTGGGCAGATGAGCCTCCTGAACTGTTTCCACACCCCATTGCTTCTTGAGGGAAACAAGTTTTGATTAAGTAAAACTCTAGAAGCCTTTAACTTCTGGGTCAAAAATTATATTTCAGGAGACAGGACCCCCCCTGGAAACCAGCCCTAACAATGCAGGAGCATGTATGATTTCTATTCCTGATTTCCCTTAAGTTCTTTTCTTCACAAAAAAGAGGGGGAATTTCCCTTCTGAACCCATGTTTTTTACTTTCATGGAGTTCTAATCCACATCTGAAGAGCCAGGGGTGCTACAGGGTTTTCTTTGCTCCACATGCCAGAGCATGTCAATGGCATTCAATGTACCTCTCACTGAAAACCTTCTTAAGCCTCCAGCTTGAAATAAAGCTCATAAACCCACATTGGAAAAGCCATTAATCTGTTCTACCATGTCACTTCTCATGATTTGAGCAGAAGCTGGGAATCATTTTCACAGAGGAGGGTAATGTTTTCCTCTTTACAGGGCACTGCATTTCACTGCTGCTTTTGGTGCCAATGGGCTGCACAGCTACAGACAAGTTATTTCATCCCTCTCAAAGGAAGCTTCTGCAAGATGGGGAAAGCTTTTCCTTGGGGGTGATGCTTAAGACCATCAAGATGCTTAAAATTGCTTTAGGAATAGCAGCCTGGTGTAACCCCACTAGTCTCTCTTTTGACATTAATAATGTGTCAATTTTCAGTTCTGCCAGGCTAGAGATGAAGAAAACTGAAAAAGAATCAACACCAGGTGTGTATGTATGCACACGCACAAAAAAATTAATTAAGACTCTTTCTCTACAACCTCTCACTAAGAAGAAAAATTAACACACACACCCCTGTTGGGTACCCTGAAAGCTGCAGCACAATGGCAAAAGCAATCAGGAAAAGGACTGGTACCTCTGGGCACCACACCACTTTTGAGGGTTGAGCACCATGCTGAGCTAGGAGCTGTTCAGGCCTGAGGGAGGCTGAATAGTGTTGGACACCAAGGTCCAACACAAGCAGGACGGCTCTGGACTGTGGAGGAGACTGAGGGTTGGGAGCATCCCCTTTTCCCCGCTATAGCCCCTGGCTACAGTCACAATCCTGCTCACTTTGTCCTCCAGGCCAGAAAACAACTTCATGATGAGCTCCCAGTCCCAGGAGGTTACAGTGCTCCAGAGGAGCCTGTTCAGTTCAGGCAGATGATAAGTTCTCTAACCCAGGGTCAACACTCCCCATCTCCTCCTCTGGTCCCTGTTTAAAAGCTACCAGCCACTACTTTTGCAAAGGTACAACCTTTGTAAGAGAGGCCCCTACAGCACAGGGGCTGAGCACTCTTCTAGCCATGTGCTGGAGCCCTCGCAGAGCATTCCAGTGCTGCCAGGGAGAGCAGCTCCCAGCTGGGGATGTCCCCAGGGTCCCCTTTTTATACTAAGTAATTCTTAGGGCACTTAAGCCCTTTGTTTTCGAGGGCCTCCATAATACATATAAGGCTGGTGCCCTGTCTTCTTGCACAGATGTCTGACTCAAACTGAGAGACCAGGAGAACCCCTGCCTGGCACATATTTCCACAGGACACTTCCATACGATCCGGAGTATGGATATATATGGGGGGAACACCTCACACATGCAGAACCCAACCATGGCAGCCCTGTTGTGCTCCTAGCATGGGCAAAGAGCCAAGTCCCAGTGAGCCTGGTGGGCAAGAGCACAGCTTGGCTCACAGCCAGTGCTGGAGAGAACTGAGCCAGCCTTGGCTCCAGAGGGAAGCAAGGAGAAGAAACCCAGCATTGGTGCTGACAGGATGCAATCTTCCCCCCGCCCCCATCACCTCCTGCAGCAACAGGTTTGTACTTCTATCACTTTAGAGGCTCAGTCTTGAAAAAACAGGAGAGGTTCTGTCGGAGAAAAATAAAATTAAATTTATTTTTCTTTTCAGATTGGAACAACCTTTGTCTTTTTGTCCTTCAATAATTCATTATCTACTTTCCCCCCACACACACCTTATATTCTGATCCAGACACAACTGTATACCTAATCACTGGAAACCAGAATTCACCCCTCAGTGGGATGTACAATCTACTTCAGCATAGGAGATATAAAACATCCCCCTTAATGTATGGGTAAGCACACAGAGATTCTAGGCATGCCAAATTTTCAATTTTTTCCAATAGTGGGAAAAAATTATTTGAACAAAGAACAGTATTTGGAAGACCAAAAAAAAACAAACTTCCTGTAGACCCGGAGCAAAAAGTCACCTGACTCTCTGCTTGATGAAGCTGCAGCTGAGTCATCCTCTATTCTCTGGCAAAGGCAGAGAATTATTTATACCAATTGTTAAAAAATATATATCATTTTCTTTTCTGACTAGTATAAGCTCAAAATTAATTGAGTTTCTCACACTGTAGCATTTGCATTAGAATAGTTTTTAAAAATTAAGAATTTTAAAACCCTAAGACAGATTTTTAAAGCTATACAGAAAAAAAAAAAAGGCCCACAGGAGAGTCACCATTTTTTCCTTTACAGATATATTGTCATGTATTTGTACAGAGCACATAATTAAACATCCACACCAGGACAACAGACTCTGGACTTTGCTTCCATAAATATTAAATCCAAAAGCACGATTCGCTGTATATTTTTCAGCCTTTTGGTGAGCGACATTTTGCAAGGGAGCAAAAATCTGCTTGTCAGCTCCTACGTTCTTTCTGGAAAAGGATTTTTCACATTTATATAGGACAAGGAAAAACGGACCTTCTAATACAGCAAATTATGCAGGAAACCTGTCGGACTAGGTGTTTTGCAACCACATAAACAAAAAATTAACAATAAAGGAAAAGCCTCTTCCCCAAATACACCTCTTAACCCCTGAAGCAAGTTAATCCTCATTCCTTGATAAGCTTAGACGCAATAGCAGCTTCCTTTAAGCATCCGGAAAAAAAAAAGGCAGGGGATGCAAGCAAAACACTATTGCTGCTCTCTTTGCACTGAGTGATGATGGCTGCTCACATAAATACAGAATTCTGCAGACACCCGAAGGAGCCATTGGAAAGTACAGGGAACAAAGGGCCCTCTTTAGCTATAAAGCTCCATCTGGCAGCATTTCTACTGGAGATGTCAGCCCGGAGATCAGCACAGAGCCAGCAGGCAGCCTCTGCACCTGCAAACCCTCTGCTTGCAGAGAAAACGTGCCGCTTCATTTTCCGGCAGAAGCTCTGCCCGACGGAGCTGGAGCTCTACGACTGCAGCACAAGAGCAACTGGCAAATGATTTTTTTTCGAAGAATTATGTTGCTTACCTGCAATGCAACATCATTTAGCCCAATCCCAATGATTTTAATAGCATCCTTCCTTGGGTGGTATGGCTGCACCAGCAGTGATGTCATGGGGAGGAAGCAGTAACAATCATGTGACTGCATCCTCTGTCTATAGGATATCTGATCAGGGGAGAGGCACCAGCCTGCAATCCTGCGGGATTAAACGGCAAGCCTCTTTACCCTGCCTGTTCCGTCACCATTGCAACACATGCTGCTTTTTTCCCTCCCTAACCTGAGTTAATCAATCGTTCTGTGCATGTTTTTCCAAAAGCAACAACATTCACATTTTTCACGAGGTAAAAGCATAGGAAGTATGCCGTCGGCACGCCAGCAAGTATTCCTGGTGACTCTGCAGGCCAGGCTGCTGCTCTGTGAAATATGTAATCACAGCAGCTTGGAAATGAGACAAACTGCAATTTCACCTTCCCTTCCCTTTTTCTGGCACTGCATTTCAAGGTTATCCAAATTGACTTCCCTTCATCTTTTGTGCCATATTCATGCTCTGCAAGCTCCCTCAAACGTTTCATCCTCATTACCTTCACTTTTTAATTCTTCCCACCTTCCATCCACCCATCAACCATCCATCCACTTCTGCTTTTTCTTCAATGCAACTGTCACTGCTTGAAAGATCCTCTCCTATATGCCAGCCTACTTTTCTTTTCCAAAACATGTTTAAGCTTTCCCAAATATTGAAAAGCTAGAACTTCCTAAAATACTTTCTTGAAAAGGCAAATAGCCTTTCACACCTTGGTTAACTGCGTATAGCATCTCAAATGTAATCTTGGGGGTTTGGGTTGATTGTTTTTGGGGTTTTGTTGGGGGTTTTTGGGGTTTTTTTGAGGGGCAAGGGGGCTGTTTAGGAATTTTATCATATTCAGCAATGTGTTTGATTCTACAAGAAAGTAAGAAATGCCAAAGTTCTGACTGCACAGATTTTGTACAAGTCACTAGGTCTGTATTCTGCAAGGCAGAGGTTGTAAGTGTTCTTTCTGAAGAACCTGTAAATGTTTGTACAAGTGCAATGTGTTGTATTTCAGCACTTTCACCTTACTGCTTACCTTTCTGTATTTGAATATTGTGCAGACTGGTTTTACCCCTACAGGTCGCCAGGCAGGGACTTTTTATTTCCAAGCAGATGAAACAGCTGAGTAGGGGGAGCTTGTGCACAAGCACCCATGAAAATACCCAAAGGTGACTGAAGGCACGTAAGTGACTTCTACTCACTTCAAAGTCAAAGGAATTCAGTTCTAGAAGACCTTTTTGTCCCAGTGTGCTTAAGCAGTAATTTAGGCATGTACCATGTATTTCTGATAGGGACTCCCCTTGCAGAAGCCACACATTGGATTTTATTGAGAAATTTGAACACTTAGCTTGCTTCACCTGAAGTCCCCACACCTTTCTGGAGCAAGAATCATGCCTTTAGTGAAGAGGATGATTATGCCCTTCACACACAGCTCTGCAGATCGTAATCCTCTACCACTTATAGGTCAGTAACAGCCCCAGGCCTTCACAGCCATGTCAGTGAAATGTGGAAAAGTGATACAAGTGCCAGCTTCCTAACAGTGTCTATTCTTTGTGCCGATTAAAATCAGTATTAATAGGCCAATTGAATTTGTGAAGGAAGTTAAACACTGAGCACTTATTTTCTTGATAATACCACTGCAATTTCCTTCAATCAGTATTGAGAGAAAAATATGGAAAACAGGAAGTAGCATTTATTTGGTGAAAGATCTACACCTGGGAACTTCTATGCCAAAGACACACACTTGAACACAAACACTGTGCTCTAGACACAGAATAGTAATTTTGTGCACTTAACAAATGAGTGTTAGGGTGTCAATCCTACATTTTTTTTCTGGACAGACTTTCCTAAATTAATTTCCTATTTTTATCTTGTCTATTACCAGCTGATCCCATTAAATATCCTACTGAAAGCACATTTTTAGTTGGAGGGTCAAATTGCAGACAAACTAAAGGGACAGAATATCTGATTCTCTATTGAAATTGCAATAGATATGTATGCTCAAATATAAGAGATCTTCAGAAATTGTTCAGAGCTCCTAAAAAGCTCTGAAATCCAAAAATATGGAGATTTTTCAGGTGCAAGTGATTTAACTGGAATTTACAGATTCCAAAACCAAATCAACTTTACTCCTTGGTATTTTCTTCCAATGCTCTCAGTCAACAGAGTGATGTCACAGAAAAAAATAAATTCTTCACATGATGTTGTAGACAGTGCTCTTGCTTTTGTTAGCCTGCTGTTTTCAAGTCTCTCTGTAAATGCTTCTTCCTCTCAAAGATGTACAAAACTGTAGTCATAAAGGAGGTTGGGGTCAAAACAAGCAGTGATGGGCCCTCTTCCCTAAAAATTCAGACTTCAGTTTTACATCCACTGAAAGCAAAAGACAAAGTTCATCTAACTCACTAAAAAAAATATATTCTTTTTATACTGCACTTACCTTTAAGTCCTGAAAAGTGCTTAAAAGAACTGCAGCAAGAAATAAAAATAAGACTTCTTTCTTAGGAGAGAAAACCCAACGCGACGTACCCATTACAGCTTCTGTTGTTGCTCCTGAGGGCAGCCAGGCAGGGACGGTTGCCGTCCCAAACGCCTATTTCTAGCAGACTGTTTATAAATAACCTCAACTCTGTCATACCCTCGATGCCTTGCAAGTACTGGAGAGACAGGAGTCACATGCCCCTGCTACGATTTTGCCTGTGCTCCTGCAGCGTAGGGTTGCAGAGGGAAACTGAGGAAGGGCCATTCTGTAATTATGCAGATTTAATGTTTCCTTTGTGAAAGTAGCCTAAAAAAGTCAATCAGTATTCCTCGAGAGGTTTCCACCTTGGAATTAGTCATAAGTAGGATATTACAGAACTAATAATGTCAACTTGCTTGCAATACTAATTTAGAAAGTGCAAATGTTTGTCATGAAAAAAGGCAGTTCAACATGTTTTAAGTGGAGCTACTCAAGAATTCTGAGAATATTCAGCTATGAGCTTCTGATTCAACTGGCAGCTTCTCATGAGTGGTAAACACTTGGAAGAACATGTGCCATACCTTACAATCTGTGTCTCTTTCAGGTCTTAAGTATAACTTCTCTGGATCTTCAGTTTCCTACATTTTCTCTCTTACCTTTATTTGAAAATTATTGCATTAACCGAAATGACAGTGTTATTCAAAATAATTTTTTTTTTTCATTAAATCATCAGGAATGCAGCAAATATAAAAAGACTCAAGAAACATCTTTGACATATAAGAAAACCCTCTTTCTGTTTATGGCAAATTATTTTATTTTATAGAAGAAATACTTTCAAATAATACAAAAAAGACACAATCATACAGAACTGTGACAAAAACAAGAGAGATGAATACTGGATATGATAACTCATTACCACATCAAGACAGAACGCATTATAGCAGTCAGAATCACAGACCCACAAGATACACCGACATCTCACAGCGGTCACAATTTAAAACCCCCCTGACAGAGAGACCACTGGACATTGCTCCCTGGTGACAGTCACAGAACAATTTAGGGTGGAAAAAAGGTCCCTACCCCAATCCCTACTCAAAGCAGGCCTAATGTGACCAGGATGCTCTGGGCTATATCCAGTTAAGTCCTCATCCACACTATGGACAGAGTGCTCCACCTCTCTGGGCAACCTCTTCCAGTACCTGACCAGTCTCACAGGAACATGGTGTTGTCTGTTCTTAATACACAGCAAGCACTTCTGGTGTCACTGCATGGTAACTTTGGATAAACACTACTGTGTGACAGCCTCCCCTGGAAATGAGAAACAAAATTCTGACTAACTGGTCTTTTAAAGTAATGAGCACTGAAAAGCTTGCTGGCCCTAGACTTTTACCCAAACACTACAAATTTCTCACATGATTTGGTTTTTATCTGCATAGTTTCTGAATAAGTCTAGTTGTGCCCAAGGAACCCAATATACGCCCACCAAAACTTACTGGCAAAACAGGCTTCAGGATGAATAGCATAGTAAATGCTAAATATACTTCAATTTCATATAAATTCCTATATGATTGCAACACTTGATGCCTGTAATGACTATAGGCCATATCAGGAAACAGGAAATACTACCTTAATTGTCTGTATTAATTAACATTTATGCTTACAATCTTTATTCCACATTATTTTTTGCCTCATTGTGGATAAGTAAAAGTAATTCAATTTTTCTTCCAGGTTTTTCTGACCTTTGACAAGGTAACAGAGTCTAAGTTCTTGAACTGACAAAGAAAACTTACTTACAGAATATTTGAAAATATTCTGATAGGTCTGTTTGGTTTTGGCCCTTGTTTTGATTTCCTGACACAGAAAAATCTGGAACCAATTTGATCTTTAATTAAGAGACAACATGATTTTCCTTTGAGGATATTCCAGTAATTTGCAAAGTCAGTCTTGTGTTGGGCACCTCTCTTTGCAGGTAATGTACAATTAGAAAAATATGAGAAAATCTATTATAGTAGCTTAGTAAAGGAGTATTTTTACATACTTGCAGGATGCAAAAACTGGCAATCTCGGGAATTTAGGGTGACAGTCTTTCATTAAAACAGATGGTTACAAGTAAAATTATTTCTTACCAGATTTTAGCTGGTCCAACTAGCAATCAAGTGAGTTGTACCTTCCAGAATTACAAACCTTCCTCCTGGAAAGTGTCACTGTTCAACAGAATTTACTTGCAGTAACCACAAAGCACGTCCTTTAGGATGAACATGTGTTTAAGCACCCTTACTTAAAGCAGCTGCTTTCCAAAATCAGAACACATGTGCTTTCCTGAATCAGATGAGAATCTGTAGAACTGTAGAAATTACTGTAATAGTCCATTAGCAGGCTTTCCACACAGCTAGGCTCACACTGCTCCTTTAATTCCCTTTTCATTAAATAGCAAAACAAAGACCTGTCACCCTTTTCCTTCCCCCGTTTAAACTGAGGATCTAGTTAAGAATATAAAGATACTTTAGACACAACAGAAATGAAAACAACCTATTAGTGCACAGTAAGAACATGCAAATGAATTCTGCAATGTTTAACATCACTTCTAATTAGTGTTAAACATATTGCAGGTGATAATATTTTTTTTGCTATAACAAAGACAGTGCTAAAGAATACGATGTACATAATAAGCTACAGATAATAAAGCTGAAAAAAGTGACAATTTTAGAACATAGTATTTTCATTTCAGGTATCAGAAACAAAACCAGCTCAATGGTTCCATTCTACTGTATGACAAATACTGAGGAACAAAATTTCAGTCTTAAAATACATCTTAAAGTAGGTATTTTCCTTCAAGGAAAAAAGGCACTATAAATAAATTACACTACAGTGAATTTGCCTGAACTCACTTTGTTTCTGTCTTCCAGCCTTTAAGTCAAATAAAACAGCATAAAAACTGTACACGCTCTTAACAGGATAGTCGATCTTTTATAAAATAAGTTGTCTTCAGAGATGTCAGTTTCACAACAAGGAAAAACCAAGCCTTGTTGCAGTCGCTATTATAAAATATATATGTATATATATTTATATATATGTTTTTGTTTATGTTTACTTTTTTTAACTTTTTTTATTTTTTACAAAATGTGTATATTAGCTTTTGCACAATTTTTTTTAAAGAAACTTGTCTAATCTAAGAACTTCATTAAAATAAAAGCGATAAATACTTCATGTTTACAAAGCAACATGTCATACATCATCAGCTGGCAGAGGAGGTATGTTAATCCTTGGTCTTGTAAAAAAAGCTATCTTCTCTCTGTGATCAAAACAAGAGAAAAAGGAAGTAAATAAAATTATGCTTACATTCCCCATACTCCCCACAAATGGTTTCTTTACTCTGGTTAATGATATTTGTTATTTATGTACTGAACAAGTCCTTTATTTGAGTACACCAAACTTCCAAAAACTCACTATACATTTCTGGCAACGTTCCATTGAACACAATTACTATTTTGATAACCTAGGCGGAAGCCTTATACAACTCACTGAACTTCTGTCACAGCAAATCATAAAAAGGTTTCACAGGACAAGTTCTGCAATGCAAAGGTCACCCTTGCACGTTTTACAAATAATGTCTACAAAAAAAGAAGGAGAAAAAAAGATCGCCACTCTGGAAACAGAGTCCAAAGAAAAGGCTTCTTGAAAGAAAATTCTAGTATTACTGAGTAATTTTTAGGGAGAGTGGGTTACTAGCAATTTATGTGTATTACATTAACCAGGTTATTTATGCCCACATTTATATTGAAGAACTGACACATCATTTGGATTTCACAGCAACTAGGCTAAGTTGGAAGAATCAACTAAGCTATGTTTGCATTTGAAGCTTTTTTTTTTTTTAAACGTCATGTATACTAGAACTGCAACACTGCAATTTTACCTTAGCATTGGCTCTTTGCAGAACAAAGCATTCAAAGAGAACTCATGTCCAAATCCAGATACAGTTTAAAATTACTGGTTAATTACTTCTGATTAAAATCAAAAGACACACAAAATTTAAGCTAAATGTTTCAGAAAGCTTTAACCTGACTAATGAACTGTTGCTATGCTACTTCAGGACACATTACCACTTACCTAAAAGTCTGCACCTGAATAGGTTCTTTCTGATTTTGCCCACGCAATTGGTATATTTCTTTTGATGCTTTCTTTAGCATCTTTTCAGCTGCTTGTTCTTGGTGATGTTCAAATTTGGTCTGTCTGGTCTGAAAACAAGAACATAATGCTTAAAAATGGCATGTGAATAAATAAAACACAAAAATATTCATAGTAAAAGAATGGATTCTTTTCCCCACTTACCACAATGAAACCACACTAGTACATTGTCTGAAATAGCTGATCATCTAAGAACTATAAATGCAAAAGACTGAGTTGTTTCATATAATTTAATGTTCTTCAGAAAGACATACAATAAATTAACAAAATTTACTGCACATAGGTCCATCAAACAAGATCTTACTATAAATTTAGGCTCAGTTTTTGTCTCTGATAATCCAATGAAATTCTGTCTGTTGTGCAGTTTTGCCACCTTTTTCTACTTCTTTCTCCAAGAACAGGGAAAAAAAAATCACATACTTAGGGAATATTCCAAATACTAGTAAAAGAATAAATATCAAATCAGCAAAATTTTTTTTTAAATACCAGAAGAAAGAAAATTATTAACGTTCCAATAACAAGTATGTAAATAAAACCAAACAAAAAACAAATAAACAAAACAAAACATGCCACTGGCAAACAGGCGTTATCCAAAAATTGTCCTCAAATAAATACACAGTTTGGTAATTATCAATGTAATAATTTTTGCTGTGCAAACTTCAAGAATATAAAAGAAATATTCACTGTTTGAGATTCTGTACAAACAGCTGTTTAGAAATCAAAATGAAGACTCTTTGAAACAAGAAGTTTCTGAGGAAACTGAGTGCTTATGTCATATTACCATACCTGCCTTTCTGCTTCCTTCAACAAGTTTCTGAACCTCTCATCCCGAAGGACCCAGTGGGGTAAATCAGTCTGCCCTCTGAGCTGGGCATCTTCCAGACGCTGTCTCAACTCTCTTAAAACACATATCTCCTCATTCAGCTGTCTCTGTCGAGTTCTGGATGCCTGGAGATCCAGCTCCAGGTCTAAGGATGTCCTTGCCATAAGTTCAGCCAAAGATGATCTGCAGGACTGTTGAGTTATTAGAATTCAAATAAAATGCACAATATAATATTACTAACAACATAGTTTATTAGTCTGTCTTTAGCTCTATAGACCATACATTTGCTATACTTACTCCACACACTTTTCCATATGAAGTTTTGGAGATTATTTACATCCCCCAGGAACGGCTAGATAATGTATAGTACAAAAAAACCCTACAGCTAAGTTTTTCAATTAATACTTTCTACTACTTCCTTTTACAATTTCCTTTTGACTTACAAATATTTACTTAATGAAGTTTATGGACTGAAATTCCATGTTATGATGATAATAAAGGAGATGCAATAAGAAAAATTCAATGACATAATGACATCAGAAAAATACTGTACTGAGCAAGACTCCTCTTAAAGGGCTTCATTCAATATTGGTTTTAAGATACATTCTGAATCAAAATGGGAGGCATGGCTGTCTACCTGCCTACACCAGCAAGGCAGTAACTTCTGCTGACCAGGCTACACTTTTATGTCATTTATATACAACATTAATGCCTCATCTGCCCTTCTCTGTCCACTTATTTGACAGCATGAGGGGTGGTATAGGGGCAAAAGGAGCCCTTAAAATACTCACTCCTGAATATTTGGGTCTCAAATACTATTATATGTTAGGCTGTATGGAAGGGGAGATGCATGTCTTAATGTCACATTCACACACACATCTCTGAACCTGCACCTTGCATCATAAACTACATTTGATTTATCAAACTTTACACCTAAATCAATACAAATTCAATCCCCATTAAACTAATTTTTGTCTGCCAAACTTTTTTTCTCTCCTTTAAAATTGTTCACGATTTTATTTAACTTCTTTATGCTTACCTTTTATCTTAAAAAGTCCAAAACAACCCCAAAACATGCACCCCGCCCCAATTACACTGCAGAAGTTTTGTACATTTTCTAAAAGGATTGGAATGTACCTGTAGACATCTAAAGCTCTTAAGTATAAAATTACCATTGTTCTAGCAACTCAATATAAGCTAAAGATCATTTTCCTACGCATACCTGCTTATACCGTAGAGTCCGCCTCTCCAAGGTATTCCGGACAAAAGGAGACTTCCTTGGCAGGGTTGAACTGTCACTGTCACTGCGATACAGCTGATTAGGAAACACATTGAAAATAAAAGTTGCTTGCAAGATCATCTTCATTATGAATTTTGGGTTCCTGAGGGGTCTTTTCCTGCCTTTGAGATTTGTTTTTTAAAATATACTGAAACTATCTTGTTTTAAGCAATCCCATTGTTTTTTGTTTATAAACATTTATATAGAATAGTGCTCATATGGTAGCTACAATAATTCAAGAAAACTTACAAACCATCCATGTTTTACAGATAAGTTTCACCAACCATTCTCCTAAATATCCAAGACAATCTAACCTAAAAAAAGAGGGAGGGAGGACTCAAAAGCAGTAATATTTCATCCTAAAACATTACTGTCTTGGGTACAAACAATACAGTCTCCCACTTTTTCCCTTCATCTGATTTTAAGTAAGTGCAGATTAAGTGAGTGTAGAATTTAAAAATAATTTCCTAAATTTTCAAACTCAAGTTTCCAGAAGCTTATGAAAGAGTACAAACAAAGATATGACAATATTTCACCAATATTGCAAAACCAATACCCATGCACTGATCTGCAATACCAAGAACCAACTGCTTATGTCTTCCGCCACTAAATGCAGCAAACAACAAAAATGTGACCTTGAAAACTGTTGTGCTGCTCCTCAATTACTTGCACCTATGCACCCAGGAATCCTATGTTCCACAGTAACAGGCACCTTATGACTGATATACATGACAGCATTCAGAGTCATATGAGTATCTATGCAGTAACCCTAAGCTTAAGCATTCAGTGCCCTTTTTCAAACTTTTATGTATGTGAAAATTAAATACGTCTTCAAAGTTATCTGCTTATACCCCTCATTATATAGCACTGTAAAGTCAACCATCCTCACCTCACGTCTAAGGTTGTGATGCCAGGGAAAAGAGCTTAATATCTAATCTATCATAGATTCTTAAATTTCAAATTAAATCCACCCAGGTAAAAACTTGTAGAAAGAGTCAGGGAAGCTCTTCCCCACTGCACTGTTAAAGTTCAATTAAAGATTATTTATCGGTATTAAAAAGCATTATACGTTTCTTTATACATGCAATGAAATCTTATCGTGAAATTATCAAAAATGTGTAATATACTTGTATGTGGAAACCCCTTCCCCCTCCTCCTTTTCAAGCTTTACTCACTCTGCAAACATATTGACTTCGTGCTCCAGGTGAAAAGGTCTGGGAACGAACAATTGTGCTACTGCGAACAAAAGCAGAACCCCGTGGCCTGCGGCTGGTTCTCTCTTTTGGAAGAATAGCAACTTCTTCAGGAAACAGATCCTCAGTGTTAGTTTCCTTATCCACCTAAAATTTCAACAAAAGATTTTTTTTTTTTTATTTCTTCCTTATTTTCTCTCTCCTAGCAAAGACAATCGACATTTCAACAATATCAGAAGTCAACAACTTGCCCTGCTAGCTAAATTCAAATTTTAATGAGCGCTGAGAGGATGTATCACCTCACTTTTGTATAAGTTCTAAAACTGGGTCATTCAAAATCGTGAGATTACCTTTCAGAAGCCTTTTCTGGAGCAGTAACAATTATGAAATGCAGTTATATCACAGCTGCAGAGCACAAGGACTGGATTCAGGATTGGCAATTGGGCATTACCCAAACTACCACCTGATCTCCAGCCTCTACAGAAGAAAACTGAGTCACCATTCAATATGCACAGTGACTCTGAAGCAAGTAACCACCTTAAAACTCGAGGAACTTAAATGAAAACAAGGAAGAAAAAAAGAACTGAAAGACTGTTCACACAATTATATAGGAACACTAAAATATTCAGAAAGACAAAAAACATAGGCTACTCTATAGCTACTCTTCCAAACTTTTAGAAAACTCACTCCTCCATAAGAGGTGTGATCTTCCTTAAAGGCAACACAAACAGCTCATGTTCCTCTACTTCAATGGAAGTCTGCTGATTTCAGCTTGTGAAGGATTATTTTCAGTGTCTCTTATCTTGACTTCAAAAGATTTTAAATACATCCGTTTCAGCACAATTATTCCATATCATTGTAACACTGAAATAGTAACACAAGACCTAAAATTTCTTTCTTCACAATTCCTTTCAAATTCTTACAGGAATAAGAGCACTGGAATTTGATCATGATCTTTTCTGTTACCATTTCAGGTAAATGCAGATATTGATATAAGTGCCTATTTATGGGTTAGATAAAGGCCACAGTAAAATAGTTTGCCTTGTGATAGAATAACCAAATTTTCTTCAGAAGCAAGTAGTAAGAAAACAAAAAACCCAGCCCTAAAGAGTGAATTTCTACCAACTCAACAGCCATACAGCTGTCACGAAGTCAGTGCTCATACACACCAATGTCATTACTGATTACCAATGTCATTACTGATTACCAATGTCATTACTGGTTACCAATGTCATTGCTGATTCTCTTCTCTCCTGGCCAATTCAGACTCAACCTCCAGGCACAGCAGTAGCTCACTGTGCCAGGCAGCGTGGCAGTTTTCGTGCTGCAGTGTCTTCTCTCATTACCTTTAGTGGTGGAGGCTGCATTTTTCCAGACCCGTACTGGCCTGCTTGAGCTGCAAACATATGTCCAGCTAATGGATCCCCGCAAAATGGCTCTGGATAAGGAGGACTAGTCTGGGTGCAATTACTGCATCCACTGTCAACAGATTCTGCTTGCCAACTCCTAAAGTCAGAACAACACAATAATTTTGCAGGTGTTAAAAAATCCCATGCAATTATGCATTACATTTACATATTACATTATCTGAGCCAGTTCATAATTTTAGAGTATTATTTCTTCAATAAAAATACAGTATTTTCAATAGGAGAACGTAGCACGCTTGCGTTTTTGCAAATGCAAATAAGCAAATACATTTCATTGAAAAAAACTTCCCTTCCCTAATTTTCTTAAGGTGTGTTCTGCTCCTTATAACAATACTATGAAAGCAATAACAAAAAAACCAAAACTCATATAATAAACCAGGAGTATCATTAGGAATGAAATTGTGACCCTAACCCTAACAATGTCCCGTGTCACCACTAAATTTTATTTACTTTTTCTTATTACAGGTCAGTTACAAACTCATTACAGTTGTGAAAGTTTCTGTTTGGTACAAGGTTTTCCCATTCCCCAAATTCCTTAAATTCAACCAGCTATTCAAATAAGATTTCCTCCTGTTTGCCGATCATGACATAACAGAATTTTATACTTGTAGCACTAACAGGGAGCAAATTTCAGAGTAAAAGCCTACTGGTTTTCCTGCTTTATTTCAGACTATACCCACAGTGTAAATATCTTTGAGGAAGTATTAGCTATTATCTGTTTGATGAGGTTTTTAAACCATTTTTACCGTTCTGATATGGCTTCTGCCTGATCTTCCTTTCTTTCCATTTCCAAGATTTCCTCCTCTGTGTACTCCAGTTTCACTCTCTCTTCTGCCAGCTCTCTCTCAACTGCTTCCAGCTGGGCAGTGGTCCTAGCTAACAGGGCTGTCACAGCATCCTGGAAGGCAAATTAGAATTTAATTAAAACTGTTTAACAAACCAACGTACTTAATGCACATTGTTCAAAAAATAAAAACAAAGCCATCATATATATGTTCCCTAAGAACAAAACAAAAACCCAAACCACAACCAAAAAAATCTGTCTTGAATCTTAACAATCAAAAGCATGTGGTGTTCAACTTGTCACAGATACTGGGCAGACTTTACTTGACTGTAGAGCATCATCCAGCAAGTTAGGTCAAAAGAGACCTCTGGATGTCACCTGGTTTGAAGGAAACAAGGCATTATAGCCAACTCAGGCTGTCCAGAGCTCAGTCAAGGGCTGAAAGCATCTTCAAGGATGGAAGCTGCACAACCTTTTTTGACAACCTCTTCAAGTGCAGTGATAGTAATTTCTAATGTGTTTTAGCTGGACTGGAAACACGCATACAAACATATTCACGGTACTATTTCAAGCACCTGCTCAGACATGATTTAGTTTTCAATTAGTCTCCTAAAATCTAGCTCTTGCCCCAAGAGTTAAATTGTCATTTCCTGTGATAATTCAAAAACCTGCACCCAAGGTAAGATCACAATTACCCTGCCAGTCAAATAAAGTAAACAAACTACTTTTTTAGAGCCATACTGTTTTAACTGTAGTTACATTTCCAGAAGACTGAGGAATACTGTCTTCACATTGGTTTTTGGTCTTCGCTCTCTGGGGCTCTGAACCAGTGAAGATCTGAACAGGGTACCAGTGAAGCTGCATCTCACCAGAACTCTCTGCATCAGTCAGGTTTATCTGAGCAATGCCCTGTAAAAAATAAAAAGCATTGACCACAATATGATACATACACTCTGCAGGATAAACACCTTCTCAATTAAAGAGTATTTTACTTACACTGTAAAACACCCACTTCACTAAATACTACTGTCTCCTAAAAAGAGGTTTGTTCTGTTGTGTTATGAGGTCTAAGATATTGAAAAATTCTTGCCTCTTCTTTGCTACCAGGAAGAACAGAGTAGACAGTAATTTTTTCAAAGATGAAAAATAAAATTTGTATGACTGATGTAGATATAACTGACACCTGATAGCTGTTAATATTTTATTTTTAAAACCTTTCCAACTACATATCTGATTTTTCTATATTTGCTTAAATTAATACGACTTTAATAATATTACTTTGATTTGAGGGGCTTTTGAGATAACTGTATTCTGATACCCTTCTGTTCTCTGGCCCTCAGAGGCACCTTTCAAATAGAAATTAAAACGTTGTGTAAACCAATTTTTTTTCCTGCCTATTTATATCATAAGATAGTCAGATGGGCTATAAAGCCATTTTTCTACTTTACAGGCCATCCTTCCATCTCCCAGATTCAGGTAAAAAAAGTTTTAATGAAAGGTTCTCACTAAAAGTATTTCAAACTTTGAAGCAGCCCTACTCCATCAGAGAGAGCTCAAGTAAGAAATTTCTCAGCGGTGTTCACCTAAATGAAAAAACAACTGTGAACAAATCCATGCTGCTTATTTGATCTATTTGGTTTTTTCAATCAGTTCACAAGCTGGACCTACCAATGGGTTTATATCAGTCAGCCTTTAAGTACTGCTTTTTGTTTCCCTGGCTCTCTCTGCAACCTGTTCATTTCCATGCTAATGAGCCACATGCTGACGTTTTCTTTTGTATCACTGGAAGTCATGTAAAAATGGCTTTCACCTCTCATAAATCAAAAACTGTATACAATGATTCTAACAAAAAAGGCAATAAGAAATGCTGACAGAATGTGCATTCAACTTTAAGAAGGTAAAGAAACAGTTAATTAGAAAACAATAATAAAAAAAATCATTGCATTGTTTTTCCAAGACAAATGTTCCCTGCGGCTCTGTTTAAACAGGTGCATAGAGGACAATGGAGAAAAGTTTCTGAGACTAACAAAATAATGTGACGTGGGGATTCAGCATATTGCTGAGAAAATCATTTCATGTCACTATATTAGAGGGCTACAGAGATGCCCTTTCTTTTTTCTATATAACACAGATATCTTCTAATTATCTACTTGCTCTGATGCAGTGGAAGATATAAACGTGTATCAAATGCTCACACTTTTGCATCAGAAATGTTTAAGACACATTGAGTTTAGTTTAGGAGGTAGAGAGTAAAATTGTTTTCCTGTGAGCAGTATTGGCAGAAGCATATGTCAGCTCTTAAGACACCTGACACTGCCCTATACACTGCATTTATTAGGCAGCTAAGCAAGCCTGCCAAAGAAGCTGCCTCTACAAAGGGAATCAGTAATTCCTGAGTGATTGAATGCTGGTGAGTAGAAAATTACCATTAAAATCAATTAAGAATTATCAGTAGTGAAAGGACTAATTAAGATTTCATGTCCACCTCAAGATTTGGAGCATACTCAAAAGGATGAAGAAACCAAGGTGGGTCTACTAGTGGTATATCACATGCTTGCTCTGATGAATTTGTTAACAACTTAGATGGCAGAACAGTAAAAGTATTTATGAATATCTCTGTGATGTCTGACAGACATGTCTCTGTATGACAAAACAATCAGGATTTAAAAATCATGCTAAAAATGGGACAGATGTTCTGAAAATAAAACAAAAAATGCAAAAAAAAAAAGTTACACTCAAGAAGAAATCAAATTAAGACAGGGAATAATTGGTCAGGGCTGTAAAAGGTGAGAAGCTGCGAGTGAAGAGGCAATGCTGGGTGATTGCAACAAAGGCATTCATGCTTCTTTTATGTTTTAACGTAACATATAGGCTAATCATGGAAAATAACAATTCTCTTATCTCAACATTGACAAGGCCACCAGGGAAGATATAAGCCAACTTAAGACAGAAAGAGATCTTTCAGCCATGCAAGGCATAAGAGTAAAAGGTTGAGGAAATGGAAAGACCATCCCCGCAAGTGTAGTTTATTTATCCCTTTATAACTGAACTATTTCCAAGAATTTTTTCTTTTTTTTTCCCCTGTTAGGTTCAAGTATTTATATAAATTAGGATAAACTACAGTCTGGATTTTTCACTTAGGAAAATATTATACTGGCATAACCTAATTGAAAAGAAAACAAAAAGTTGAGAAATATATGCATTATTAAATAGATGGAAAAACTGTAATCTCAGTGGAAAACATCTTAAAAGACAGAGGCCTTGTTGACAGGCACCATCACAGCAATTCCAAAGAGAGGTAGCAGGTAGCAAATGATTTCTCAATTTGAGAAAATGCTCATTCTCCAATTACAGCTGAAGAGAACAATGATCATAATGTTTAAACACTTTCATGCACCTATCTTAGGAAACTGGCATTGTTTCTCTATTTTTGACTAGTATTGTTGAATTACCTTAAACTATGTTACCAATTACTGTTGACAAAGATACTCCTGATATAACCAAATTAAGATCATGAAAGAGAAAAAAATCCCTACCAAGATAACCTGAAGACCTTTTTTTTTCTATCAATTCAATAACAGCAGTTAGAATAAAAGCACCCTAATCTTAGACGACCTTGTTTCAATAGAACGGTAATTTACACTTAAATAGCTATTTAGCTTCCCAGAGGAACAGGGTATACCAGCATAAAGCATTTTACACCAATATATCCATCTTGTTCTTGAGATGCTTTCTCTTTAATTACAATTGTAGACAAAACTTCCTACTGTAGACAAGATCTTGGGTTCATTTCTATCAACATTAACGTCCCTGTTTATATGAGATGCTACTTAGATTTAAAGCTGGATTAACAAACATGCATTCTTGACCAGATTTGCTCAAATAAACACCTCTTATCCACAGCCCAGCATAACAGTGAGATGCTTATACCTCTTAACTTCTTTGATAGGCTTAAAATTTTTTTTTCACTAACCCATTCAAACCCCTCACTGCAAAGATAGCCCACTCACTTCAAAACAGCCAGGACATCAGCCCCAAGGCAGATTTAGTTATGCATATTTGAGTTTGACAATAGTTAAATGAAGCTAACATTTAATCCACCTGAAGTCATACAATATCTCAAACAATTTTAAGTAAAAGGCTGAGGTAACAGAACTGTTCCAGGCCACTATTATCCTGCAACAAAGTTAAGACTGATGTAATAGTAGTCCTCTTCACCCGATGTTATATAGTAACAAGGGGTTGGTATTTGTTCATTTGTTAGTAGGAGCCTATTTCAATGGTACAGATTCCTCACACATGTATTATAGTATCATGCAGAAACCTAAGCAAACTGTAGTCTAAAAGCCGACAGATGAAGTCTTTTTTTAAAATCTCACCTCTTTATTTACAGAACTATACTTAGATATGTGAATTAATGGACACATTAACATGTAACTATCAGAACTTCTTATGGAAAAATCAGGTCTTTATGTTCTCTTTTTAATCTTAAAAAATAATTCCTCAGGTAACTTTAGTTTCTCATATCACATGGCTTTTAAGAAACAGAACCACTTACCAATAGTTCTTCTTGTTGCTGATGATCAACTGAACAGATATACAGCTGCAGTGATTTTAATTTCAAAACACTTGAGTGCACGGGAATTCGGAACACTTCATTAAATATTAATGGAGTTTGGAATTCCAAAGCTCTCGAGCAGTAAGTGGTTGGTGTGCCTGACTCAAGCGGTGGCAAATAAACTCGCACGTGACTGGGAAAAGCAAAATAGACAAATAGCACAATTCAGATAAAGAAAGCCATTTTGCATTTCTCAAAATCAAGCTAAGCAAAAACATCAGTGTAACTTCTACATCAAGAATCTGCATTCCTTGAGATCTCATCACCAGAATTTACTTTGCATTCTAACACAGAAGATCTGCAAAGCTGATCCCACAATGCTGTATTTATTTAACTAAAACTTTTTTTTGTTTTTCTTAACTTCGTGCTCTAAGCAGAGGCACCAAGTGGCACTTGAGCTGCCCTGAGGTATCTAAGGCATCTAAAATGAGCTAGCAATTATAAGAGGATCTCTGGGAGAGCTACACAGAGCCTCCCTCTGAGCAGCAGCAGCTGGAGGCCAGGTGCTATTCTATGCTATTTCAAATGGAAACACATGCCTATGTTTAGGCAATTGAATTGTCCCGTAAGTGTCACAGATCCATTTCTTCCTTCCACCCACAAAGTAACTTTTTTCCCTTCTTAAGAAATTAAGAAGGCAAAAAAAATCTGCAATCACTGCATCTATCTACAGTCTCAAAAGACAAATTAAAGTATGAGGTACCATATCATTTAAGACTCCAAGCCAAAAACAAAATCAACAACCATTTTCATCTGACAGCACAAGCAGCAGAGCTACTCAGAGAATTGTTTCCATGTTCTCCCTGTCCTGACCGCTTGCCAAGCCCCTGCAATATCCTATTCCTTTCCTCATGCCAGCAAACAGTTTCATGCAACTGTGTTGTGGCCCAGATTAGAAAATTTATCTGGGTTAAAAAGCTAACCTAGCTAAAAAAACACAAAGGCTTCAGGACTAAAAAAAAACTCACTTCAGTTCAGAGGTTCACTCAAGTTGACTACATGGCTGCAGAACTCTTAAGCCACCACCAAAGAGGGGTTCAAACTGGTGGGCAAATAAATGGCTAGAGGACAATTGGAAGAGCTCCTTACGGTGGAACTGCAGCACACTGGACTGTGGAGTATCAGTTAAACAGATTCTCATGTTGTAAAAAGGCAGTGATCCAGCTCCTCTGCTCACTGGCTGCCACAGGCAAACTTCCCCCCAGCTGCGGCAGCACCTGATTCAATCAATGTACAGTTGTACAGAGGAGTTTAATTAAACTGGATAAGAGCCTCTTCTGCTTTTTGGTAATAGAAACTTTTTGACTAGACTAATCAATTCACCCTGCAGCGATGCAATTTCTTGATGCCAGCAAAGGTAGGGTTGAGAAGGATGAAGATGCATTTTGAGGCCTTTAGATCCCTGGTTGCCTTGACAACAATGTCCAACAAACCCTCTGGATGAATCTTTTTCTTTGGTGACTCTAATTTACTACCTTCTTCAGATCATGCTTATTTCTTTTTCAGATGACAAAGCAATGTGGCTGAGTAATACACAATACTCTCATTTTTCCCTATCATGTTCTCTTGCACTCACACCCAAAACAACAAACCAACAGAGCAAAAAACCAACACTAATGTACTGACCTACATGAAGAATTTCCACTGCAGTTTTGCAGAGTTAGCATGGTGAAGCTCTCAACATAAAACAACTGATTCAGGAAGATGCATTTCAATTTAACACCTCCCACAAATGGCTTATTTTACAATACAATAATGTTACCATACCTCCATGTTCCAGTTTTCAAACAACCTCTCCCAGAGATAAAGATCAACAATTTTTACATGTTGTATTTCTTTAAAATATGCTAAGATAAATATCTCTAGATAAAACAGTGTTTTATGACAACACTGACTATTTCAGAAACATTTATTAGAATAAACTAAGCTATGTTCCATATGTGATACAAAATTTGAAAAAGTAGCACAAGCTGTCAGAGGTTAAAAAATTCAATCTTTTGTACTGATTCTCAGCTAGTACTTGTGCTAATACTATCTTCAAAAGGTCTTTCATGAATACTGAAGGAGAGCTGTGCAGGCCACAAAAGTCTGCAGATCCTTTGTTGTTGTTGCATGTTTTCTGGTGTGGTTTTCTTTCTTAAAGATAAAAGGCAAGGTACATTTCTTACTGATTAATATAGATGTTGCCATAAGAATTGAGAAAAATGCACTAAGCTTACTCTGGAATATCACAGATATTTTTGAACAAATCTTCCTCTGCATAATGAACACGAAAGAACACAAGAGATTACACTTGTTACCTGTACATTGTGATGTAAGTTCGATTAAAGGGATACCTTATGGCCATAAAATTAACCCTTTCCTCATGGAAATTAAGACATACCATCTTCTCCAGAAATGGCTTAATTTTGAATGAAACCAAATAAACCTACGGTATTTGTAACTGCAGTATAAAACAAGCAATGATCAGACTCTGGATGAAATTTAAGCTTACATTTTGCAGTTTTCTTTAACTACTAGACTAGTAAAGTTCTTCAGCTGCAATACATGGACTAGCAGACATTCACTTCCACTGTCATGCCTGGAAAATAAATTTTCTCTGTTAGTCACCAGTCATTGATACCTTGCTCCAAAAATAAAGACAAAGACTAAACAGATTTAAAGAATGTAAAAGCCCATTTTGTTAAACAAATTTCTTGCACAAATCAGTTTCAATCAAGAGCATTAGCTACAGTAACAAAGTTAATAGAACTAATTGAATTAAACATTATTCAACTTGAAAATAACAATGGCCTTCCTATGCCTCTTGACAGCAAAGAGTTTTTATCAAATACATTCCTTACTTTAAACAATTACTCCATATGCATTTGTCTGTGTGCATGTGTAACTAAATTTTATTTACATTAGACAAATCCATCTGTACTATTTTCATGGGCTATTAAAAACAAATTAAAAAGTTCTACTCTTTCACATCAGCATTAATTTTGAAATGCCACTAACAAACCTGGTGGATATTTTAAAAACTTCCAATCTTAGGAATTAGTTTCCAAGGGGCAGAGAGGATTCTGGAGGGCTAAGATACGATATCCTGTCTTGCATTACAATAATCTGCCCTTCCCCAGGCTACTCCCACTACCAACAATAGCATGCCATAGGCACAGGATTTCAAAGATGTATTGCACAGCTGGGACTGTGCTGTATTTGTGTCTCTTCACCTGTGATTTTCCTAAGGTAATCCTTCTTTATCTAGCATAAAAAAATCTTGCTTACAGACATATCCCTATACCCATACCCACATTAATGGCCCAGACAATGAAAATAAATGCTACTGAAAGAAGTAATGAAGGCCCTTTCATCACCATTGAAAGGACACTGAATGAACTTTGGTTAAGGCACATCCCCAATACAAAGTGGCATATGAATAACTAATCTGTACATCCACTGAACTTTGGTTGTCAATTCAAAAACTTCTTAAAAATACCCACCATGATTCAGTTTATTAAAAAGTTCAAAATCATAAGCAAGAAAAGTAGTGAGCAATTCCTATAGAGTTGATAGGGAGAAAGAGGAGTAACTACTCACAGAAATCCAACATGTATTTGTGGTTCTTCATTACTGGCAGCATCACCATAAACAGGTTCTTCCAGATCTTCATTCCTGCAGGAACAGAATATACTGTAAACTATATAGTGACCTAAGTTGCTAAATGATGAACTAACATTTATTCTGTGATTTGTGGATATAAGCAATTATTTGGCAATACAGGAAGGACTGGTAATGTAGAAGGAATTGAGACATATATATAAAAACATACAGTAGCAGTAATTCACAATTGTAAAAATTGAGGGTTTAGAATTACTTTTTCAAGGTATTTAGGTTATTTTAATATTTATTTTGTCTTCCATTTCTCTTTAGCATCCTACAAACCTTATCTTCTTCCCAGTTACTGGTTCCTGTGTAAAAACGATTGTATTAAGCAACATGCCTTTCTACATCCTTCAATCGCTTCGTGAACCTATATATTTTTAGGCTTTTGGCAGTTCGTGTGTTTCTTCCTTGCAGTTATACTTCCATTACATGATACTCAGAATTGTAAGTCACACTCTGTATAATTTTATTTAGTTATAGATGGTGAAATAAAATTACTGATTTATTATTATATTATTAAAATTACTGACTAACAGGATGAGAAAACTAACTTTCAAGGGAAATACGATGTTAAAATATCAGAGAGCATAAAGCAAAAGGGACTTGGCACTTGAAGGTGACAGTGGACTGCATTTAAAAAGCTTCTTGCCTTTCAAACATGCAATCTAGTAGTATTATGCTACTAATAACTAGCAATTTTGGAAGCCTAAACACAAATTCATAACTAATTCTTTTGGGCCGTGTGGCAGAACAGGAATATTTCCAGCTTACTATGCATTTATACACCTGACCTTTTGCTTAAAGCTTCAAACACGCCACTGTCACTAGCCAGTGAATGATCTGAGAGACATGCTGAAACTCGCCTGGCTCTCCTCTCCGATCTTCTACCACTGTCTCCTCGCAGAGTTACAGCTGCCATGGAGAAAAAAAGAGAGAACATTAGCTCAAGGCAACTTCTTCAAAATTAAACAAGAAACATGTATTGTTTCAAAGCTAGCAGCAAAACAGCACAAATGCAGCTCACTGATTTTTCTTCTAACTTAAAAGCCTAGAATAGGATTGACCAGAGATTTTCTGTGGGAAAATTAAGGAAGGAAGTTTGTGGCTAATTGCTCTGTGACAAGACTAAGTATAAACCAATTGCATTGTTACTAAATGTTTTTCTGGTAGAGTAATTCCTTCCTAAAGGAAGACTTGTATTAATTCACATATGTACACATGATATCCTAAGCTTTTCAGATTTACCTACTGAATATACAATAGGTAGAAAACAAACACAGAGACTAATTCTTTTTTAAATTTATCTGATAACACAATGTAAGGTTTTGTTCTCATTTGTTTCCTAATACAAAGTCTCAAAGCATACTGTTTATACCATCACATAATAGCAGCCTTTATTTACAGTCTGAGAGGCATTATCAAAAAGAACCAGTCTTTTCCAGCTCACTCAGACCACTCTTTTTTACAAATTCTTAGTGAATTACTTTGAAAACTGACTGGGGGAAGAAGGAAGCAATATTCAATCTCCTTTGCCACTCTTCCCCAAATCACCAGCCACACAATAAATAGCAACTCAGCAATCACTTTTACATTGTAAGTATACAAAAAAAATTAAGTTATACACTGGGTTTTGCATAGACAAGTAGGTATAGCAGCTACCAATCTTTAAAGTGCGAGCACAAGCAGTAATGTTCAAGAACTGCATAGGAAAAGCTTCAACACTTCAACAATAGCTCCTAACTTGAGGTTGTTTTCCTTTGAGTCCTAGAGAAAATCACTAAACATAGACTTGAGAAATGCAGTTTCTTCACTGTGCAGGGAAGAACTTTTACCCTCTTTTGCTTAAGGTTCAATGACTGTCCTCAAAGCAAGAAAGCAATGGCAAAGAGATGGAACTTCAAAAGTGAGGAAAGCCTTTTATTTGCTTCTGCTCATGCTTACAAATTTAAGACAGCATGGAAGCACTGACAGTTTTAGCAGAGAGACAGTAGCACAGTGCATAGGAGACAAGCACCAGCTGACATTTAGAGCTTACAGCCCTAACTAGGGATACAGCATGCCTTACTCAAAGTAACAAGTCATTAAGTACCTCTGTTGCACATTATCATAAGGCATCCAAATTTATTTCTGACAGCTACCTAGTCTGTTTCCTTCCACAGAGTACCAGCCACAGCCTGTAGAACCCAGCTGAGGTACAGTGAGCCATCCCCCTGCATGGTACCCACCTCACCTCCCACCCAAGCACCACCAGGATAGGAAGTCAGGACAGGAGAACTTGATAAAAGTATTCCAGATCACCACAACCATACTGCTGCTATCAACAGAAGGCTCTGGCTAAGGTCAATCTTAACCCACTGTGGAACAGGCAGAGAAGATGCGCCAAGCCCAGCAGGTTCTGCACCAGTCCAAGATACATTCCTGTTAACCGGCACAATGTTACCAAAGGTGTTACAAAAATCACCCAGTCCTGTCTGGCGCTGAAATTTGTATAAATTAGCAAAGCCGGTTCTCAGTCCTTTGGATTCCTAAGTAGCCCTAAGGACCTCTCCTCCAAATTCAATGAAAGATTTAGTCAGCTTTAGGTATGCAGGAAATTTATTTGCTGGCTAGGAACAGCCCGATCTGCACTTATGTCTGCACCCAGAGAAAGAACCACCACTCCTCCCCATCTCCTGTCACAGCATCCCACCCTTCTTTTACATCACACATTGTGCAGTGCTACTCATGACATTCTCACCACAAATGAGAGCCAAGTTCAAGTGAGAACACAGACAGCAAAAAACTGTACTTGAACCACACTCTCCTCTACATCACTTGTACAAAACTAGTGGCTTTGTGGGTTGTTTTGGCAGGGGTTTTTTCTTTTCTTTTTTTTTAAAGGTTTTTTGATTTGGTAAGCCTTCCTCACGGTCTAGTATTTATGGAGAGTATTCTGGAGAATATGGAGAATATGGAAAAAGGCTGAACTTCACAAAAGAGTGTAATTCTTTTAGAAAGTTCTATAATTTCTGGGCTAATTTCAACAAGTTACACTAGGATGACTTCTTTTCATAAAAAAGCCCTTGGCTTGCCCCCATGTAAACACTTTGTATAAATGCAGCAGAGGAATGATCTTGTGGGCAATCCTCCTTGGGAAGCTCATGTCCCCAGTTTGCTTGGAAGGAAAAGCTGGTCTCAAGTACCAATATAATAAATTGAAAACCTGACACATTACAACAATACTGTAACTCGACAATGATTTGCTCACCATCTGCAGGCCACAGAAACATTCAATAACCTCTGAACAATCACAGCAAATTTGGGAGAGATGCAAACACCAGAATCTACCCTTTACTTGGGAAGTGGTAAAAAAATCAGCAGGAAAAATCAGCCAAGATCAACGACACACCATATTTTAGTTTAAGAAAAAAGTTTAGCACAGTTTACAGACTCTGCAATGCTGGAAGCTAAGAAATTGTTTAAAAGTTAGGTTTGTAAGATAGAGCATTGACTTCCATTTTCTTATTTAAACAACAAAATCAGTAAACAAGACATATGATCCTCCAGAACTACTGTGTGCCAAAGCTTGATAAATATAAGACAGCTCTGAATGAAATAATGTTCTCATTATCATTAGTTGAAGAAGTGAACTTCAAAGGAAATTCTGCTGTCCAAACTTTCATTTGCTAAAAAAAAATCACATAAATAAATCTAAAGCATTTTTCACAAGCTTAGGTAACTACAAATACTGCATGTCAGCTCAAAATGCACTAATAAAAGAGTAGAACACTCTCATAAAAACTAATCAGAGACAAAGACAGACCTTACCTACCATAAAGCTGTCAGGCATTACTATTATATAATCAAGCTGAAGGTTAAAGAATGCTTTCTCCAGGAGTTTAACTACAGCTGTGAATGTTGTTTAGTTGACATAGCAAAAAATTAAGAATGCCATAACAATTAAACAGATACAGCAAAATCTCAAACAAAACCAAATGTAGCAGAATCTCCTGTTTCTTCTCATGCAACTCAAAAAACCCCCAACAAAATAAAACAACCCACCCCAAAACAAAACAACCAACACATCACACAGAAAAACAGTAAGAAATTTCAGATTCACTTACAGTGAATTTTTCTGCTGTGCCGCATGAGAAACAAGACAAAAAGCATACAGTGATAAATCACCCTTTAGATCTCTTACAATATTTTGTAAACAAGAGATTATTTAGGCATTAAAAGAAATTTAGCATTTGAAAGATTTGGTACATCGAGGAGATATTGAAGTTGATCAAGCCCAATATTTTATTAACATGTTTCCTCCCAGTCTCATCTTTCTTAATGTGATGGATTTAACTTTTCAAGCAAGTTCCCTCCATTCACACATGAAAACTTATTTCACAATGTGACCCTGTGGCAGATGCAGAACAATAAAACAGCAGATCAGCAACTGAACATCAAAATTGCAGTTCCTGAAGAACCCCTATAACTTGCTCGTGCTGCATCAGTGCAAAGTTCATGCAATTTATTCAGAGTTAACCCTCCCAGCCCCCCATTATTTGCAAATTACCAAGATTACCTCATGCTTTGCCTAGTGAAGGACCGGGCAAAAGTTTGCTAGAACCAAGAACTCCCATTTTTGCAGCATAGCATTCTGCTGCCAGGCCATCGGGTGGCAGCAGCAGGGCACACTGCATGGTACCTCCTTTGGGAGAAACCCAAATCCCCCAGCATCTGCAAGCTCCCAGCTCTGGCATACAAGCTGCATGCTCCATTCAATTCTTCCAGGAAAAGAGTACAAAACCAAAATACTTTCAAAACTTCCAACTGCTACTTGCAAACAACTGCATTACAATTCCAAACCACCAGCTAGTGTGTGTGGAACTCAAAGTAGGCAGAAATCAGAAAGGCTAAATTTTTTTAACTGTTTCCAATTGCAAATATTAAAATTAAAAAAGTCTCAAAAGAAGGCAGCCTGGCTACCTTTCAACTATACATTCTTCCTCAAAAAGCAACGCAAAACATTCTGTTGCACACAGAGAAAAACTGTAACCTTTGGACTAGGAGCTGGATACCACAGCACTGACAGCAGGTTAAGCACAGAAGTTTTCAGACAAATGTGAAAACACAAATGTGTAGAAACACAGCAGAGAGAAATATGTAGAAACACAAGCATTCCAACTGAGAAAAGGAAAATCAAAGCAGGAAGCTGCCCTTCATCCTGTATTGCTGCCTAGGCCCACACACTAGGCCTTCACTTCTAGGAAACACATACAAGCTATAAATGAAGTACTTAGATATTTTCACTTACCACAATGGGTGAAGACATGCTGTGGTCTGATTTGAGGTTTAAAGAAAGCCTCAGGAAGCCTCTTCACAGCACTAATTTAAGCACAAGTTTTCATGCTAGTCTCTGGAATTCTGTTTATTTTGGTCTGAAAACTACAATATGGGCACTAGAAATGTTTACAGCTAGTAAAAGTAAATTCTGCTGTAGTATCTTCAGGCAGTGCTAGCTGTATTAAGAAAAGTAGGTGAGTCTAGACTCAAACTCTTTCCAACAATACAGGCTTTTTAGCACTGAGGCCATGTTTTCTTTTTTTAAATGAAAACCTGAAAGGCTTTCTGCAAATACCATCAATGTCCTTTTGTATTACCACTTAACAAATAAGATTTTGGTAGGATAATACGATCCATTCTCTGGCAATAGTTTATATTATTCCTGATGTCATGAGTTCTGCATGCAACATTCTACATAAAGCTGACAAAGAATTCTGGATATAGAAATGGGATGGGATTCACAAAATTTAATATTAAACTGAATTCTAAAAGCCTTTCTCTACTTACAGTATGGTTTTATTAAAAAAACGAGCAAGTCAATACACAAAAAATATTATCATGATTATCTTTTTCATGTTAAGAGCAGGTCTTCATTTGCTTGGTCAAAACAGGAAAATAAAATTTTCATGTTCCTTTACGCCCAGGCTTTTAATTTTGTTTCATTTTTTCAAAACTTTTTTGTTTCCTCTTTTGATTTCTCTAATTTATGTTTCTCAACTGCAGTGCTTCAGAACCTTCTGCCAAGGCAAGTTGAAGCAAGTCCATCAATTTGACAGTCCAGTGGGAAAGGAAAACTCAACAGTGCGTGCGCTGTGCTAACTGCACCCATCACCTCTCTGCGATCAGAGCACACACAGGTGCTTAGAAACAACCATCCAAGCAGACACACAACACCTCACACATCTCCCACCAAAGATGCTCCTTTGCTGATGAAGCACCTACTCATGAGTGCACAATGCATTCATGACAGCCATGCTACTGTTATGCTCTATCACAGAACCTGAACAAGGAAACCTGGGCTGGATTATGCACAAATTCAGCATGTAGTCAGCCAGCCTCCAAGCACTGTCAGAAACATCACTTCATGTTCTGTGTTTGGGTCTTTTTGTAGGGAATAGTTGTTTGTTATTTCCTATCTCTCCTGGGTTTGTATTGTTTTCCATTATCAGAATAAAGGCAACATCAGCAACAACTGGGGGCCTCAGAAGTAACTGACCCATACTTTTTTTTACTCGTGCTTGCTAGGTCCTTGATAGGCTACATTCCAACAAAAGTCTATATTCCATTCCCTTTCTTCCAGTCAATTGAACACTGTTTTAAGATCTATTAAAAAGGATTTCTCTATTCTTTCACCTCTTTGCCCTAAAACTAGAGTTTGGTTTTTGGGGGGGTTTTCCTGTGTTTTGGTCAGGCTTTTAACAGGTAACACCTACCATGCAATTTTTACCTGATGGTACAATAAGCCTAACTCAGGAACAATCTCTACTGTGCTGGCACACTTAAGTCTGTGTGATATTTTCTAAGAAAGTGTGACAAAATAATAATATCCATATCCATAAACTCACCTCCACCAGTTTGGACAGCAGTCAGGTGTGGTCCCATTTCTCGCAGCCCTTCATTGTCCAGAGGGTAAGTGGACGTCTGAGACGAGCTCGTGCCTTGTGCATCATCATCACCCAAGGCTGTGGTTTCAGCCCTGAGCATTTCCAGGGCTCCTATACCTGCCATCTCCTCAAAACCTTCTGACATCTGAGCCAGTGGAGAATCTCGTGATGCAGAGAGAAACGGGGTGTCCAGAGGTGAGCTCGGAGGGGACAACGATGACAAGGAGGACCGCGATGACAAGGATGCCAGGGATTGCGGGGTATCCAGAGACCTCCGCTGCTTATTGAAACTTGAGTGTCCAATGGGATCAGCATACGGCACATCCTTTGTGAGAGACTCGAAGGGAATTATGTCAAAGCGCAAATGCTGCCCGTAGTCTGTAATGCTGTCTGATTTGTCATACTGGGGAAGGCCATAGATGTCCGTGAAGCTGACTGAGCTGAGGGAGCCTCTGCTGGAGGCCAAGGATCCTCGACTGGAGGCCAGGGATCCCCTGCTGCTGCCAGAGGACATGGTGAGGGTGCTAGCTGACAGACTACGGCATGCAAAGAAAGAAAAAACACAAAAATGCCTTTTCAAATATAAACACAACCACCAATGCAGACATTAAAACACTAATCCAGATTACACAAGCAATTTTACAGGTATTCAGTATGGAAAGATGATTTGGCATTTTCAAGTCTAGCTCATGTCTCTTTCCCCGGTCTCAAGCACAGCCATGCCTGGAGCAGGACATGTGATTAGGCATGATCAGGGCCAAATGACTGAAGACAACAGTCCAACAGGATGGGCCTACTCTTTCCTCTAACATGTAAACAGCTGTGATTTGGCAGAAAAGAGGCCAGAGCAGGCTCTAGCTCAGCAAATTCAATGCAAAGCCAGGAAGGATAGAGTACCATGATCCAGCTCAAATTTACATTAATGATTGGTCATAAACAATCCAGGGAGATAAAGTGCTAAGGGATTTGCAAAGTCCTAACAAACTGCTGAGTAAGCCTCACTCTCACAGGTTTTTCCAATGCAAAATAAAAAGATTAGGATAAATCCTGTTCCACTTCCTCTTACCATTCTCAGTTAAGGGGGAGAAGAATATTAGTGCCAGAGAGAGAGTAAAACAGGAACTCAGCAGGAACTGAGCTTTTGATACTGTTCTGGTGTTAACCTGAGGAATCCCCAAGAGCTGCATCTCAAAAGGCAGCTGAGAGTGTGAATATGCAAACCATTCTGGACTTTGGTGTGGGTCTTAACACATTCTCATATTTAAATAGCAAAATTTTGTCATCTTACCAGGGATCAAACCCCCCTACCTTTCAAGGTATCAGAATATTAAAAACCCACAGAACTTAAAAGAATGCTATCTACCCATTAGTAAAAAGTTAGTAACAATATTACAACAGGCTTTAAGAACTTACCTGCTTTTCAGCAAGGTAGCATATAAAATTCTCAGATATGCTTAATAATGTAACCCAAATAGACATCACTAATATTATTTATAAAACTCCATCCAAATCATCACATTCCACAGAGCAAAGTGCATAGATGAAGTTAAAAGTTAATTTACTTGCTACACATACAAAGAAGTATAAAAAAATAAACTTCATGCATTATTAATACACTTCTCTGCTGTAGTTACTTCAAAACCTGCTGGTTTTACATAACTTACCTTTTCAACTGGGAGTGTAAATACGAGGTTAAACGCGTAGCTTCTTCTAATTGCATAAGCAAACAACTTCTCTTCTCCTGTAACAGTATCCTATAATTAAACACACGCATATTACTATTTTCTTCATCACAGTAGTTTCAAAAAGTGCTAGGAGCTTCCCAAGTGTGGAAAAGCATCAATGCACTGAAGTTTGGAAGATTTATAAAAAGGTTGCATTGTTTAATGAAAATATTTAATTTATGCTACTCATATGCAGCAATGTAATTCCAGCAAGAACACAGGAATCAAGACTCCAGGTGAATTCCCAGACAAGAAAAGTAACTGATGCACAGTGTAAGAGTCATGACGCTGAAAATACATTACAGCAATTAATAAAGTCATGAAAAGTCCTAGGTAAAAATATCAGACTCCACAAGATTTTTTTTTCCCTTGCAACAACCTGATTCTGCTATTAAAATACTATGCCCTTCCACCTTGTCACAAAAAAAAAAAAAACACCAAAAACAAATATTCCAACAAGGCAATTAATTAAAAAGGCAATTAGCATAAAATTTCAAAAATAAAAAGAAAATTTTGGAGGGACTTCTGTTAAGCATAACCACCAATGTCAAATTTAAGTTCTTATTCTGTGTGTTTTAAGTGCACTTATTTATCATTATATTTAAGCAGGTGATACAGTATCTTGACTACTACATTACAAGAAAAATCTCATGCTGCAACTTACTTTTTTGCCCACTCTAATAACAAGCAGCTGAATTACTCAGTACCACTGCGACAACACAAATGGAATGTAACTTTTATGCTGTCAATCTCATACACCTATAAGATATCTCAAATTCAGTATTCTGACATTATTAGAATTTCAAATAATAGATTTTTTTTCTACTATCTACTCTTTTTCTGGATCCAGAGTTATATTCCTGATGTTTTGTTTTTCTAAGCCTGACCACTGAATTTCAAGATAACATCAGTGTTTGTGTTGTACATTTTGTATGTCCAAGCAAGTTACAGCTCCAGCCCTAAATCACAAGGTGGCTGGAAATGGTGATTCTGACAGACAGTTTGGAGAAAACAGGTCAATGTTATTAGACTTCCTCAGCTACAAAGACAGGTGTTGGAATTCAACATGTTAAGGAACAGGATTTAAAAATCAACAGAAAGGGGGTTCTCCTGGATAAAACAGGAGCTCTCAGGCTTTTCTCACGTCTTTGTGCACCCCAGGCCAGGTTAACTAGTGGCACAAGGAAGGCTACACTCTGCTATGCAAACTTAACATCATATAGGCACTGCATGCAGGAACCAAAAGAAAAGGTCAAATGGACATAAGAAACTTAACTGATTCAAAAGCTTGCAGGGGAAAGCAGAGATATTCACATCATCTACTGTAAAAAAAGTACTTAGGAACCTACACTCCACAGTGATTGATGCTGCACAGTAGGTACCTGTGCTAAAAGGTAAGGAATTACTCCAGCTGAGGCTGTCAGCCAACCTTAACAAAAACAACACTCTAACAAAAACAGCCTCTGTCACACACATTCCAAGTTAATTTTCATCTGTGCATAACTCAGTGCCTTTAAAACTCAGCAACAGAAAAGAAGTGTTAATTATTTAAGAAAGAAACACCTATGTATTTCACAATTAGAACAAAGTCGAAATACAAAAGAAGAATTAGGAATATTTTTGGTTATTTCTGAGTTTAAAACAAACAAACAAAAAAATCTGAGCTACTAATAGTTAAGCCTTCCTCCAATTTGTTATACAAAAATAGTGCCCATCAGTATTATTCTAACTTCTGCTCAACTTTCTGCTAGCATTTGAAATATCAAATACCACAGTGGAATGCTGGTTTCCACAGCATGAACTCCATGGAAAAATAGCTTGTCCTTCTTGCCAACACAGTATCCACTAGCTAACATGAGAACCCAAAAACAACAAATAAAACTTACTACACGACAGAGTAAAGTGAACTCCCTTTTCTGTCAGTTTGAGCTGGAAAGCCAGTATAACGATATGGCAGAAACTGCAAAGTATATTAAACTGACCTGTAGGCTGGCTGTGAATTTTCTATCTATTGCCTGAATTTACTGTCTGAAGCAAGCATTTTCAAAGAAACTGAAGTTGTCAAAATCTGCATATGAAAAGCACTTTCAAATATTTTTCAAGTGTCTTAATTGTGTAAATATTAACCTTTACACAGATCACATTAAAGCTGGTTCTTGTAGGTTTTCCTGAAGTGTCAAAGCTGAGGTTTTACCACTATTTACAAGAAGCAAGAACAAGTAGTTTCTTGCTTTCACTGGGAGCAGTCTATCGTAAAAAGAGATTAAGAGGTTTTGTCCTTTTCTCTGGCTACAGGAAAAGCTAGGCAACTTTGAAATAAACACTGTGTTTCCACTAATATGTTTTTTGGTTGTTTATTTTACATATAACTTGATTTTTAAGTTTTCAAGAACGACTTTGCTTACTATGTTCTCTGAATGTCAGAACTGGGATGTGTTCCCACTGCTGAGATGGCAAATGAAAAGGAAATATTGTATATAAAACGTAGCAAAAACAAAATCATTTAACTTTCCCATTTTGAAGGCAGAAACTAAATATTGTAAAGGATCTTTGTTCGAAGGCTTTTGGAGATGACTACTACTTCAGTGCAAAGAACAGCAAAATCTTTCACTATCCAAGTACTGCTATTCAGGTCTCTATTATCAGACAGTATCATTCAGACATATTCCAAGCATCTTTTGAGATTCTATTCAGATTTTTTCTTCCTATTCAGAATTTTTAGGTGAATGAAACAAAAACTAACTAGTTAACATCCCTGCAACTCTGCTTCAGAAAAGTTCAAGACAGACAGAATTAAGTAGTGACAGGAGCAGTCTTCTTTTCCTGAAACTGAATTTCTCTAGTAAATTACTTTCCCTTAAACACAATGAAATTCCCTACTCTTCTTTTTGAAGCTACCTATATGGATCTCACAATAGAGAGAAAACAATTCAAGTTCCCAAACCTTTCAGTGGCCCCATGAGCAGATGTTGCTCGAGCTCTCTGAATTTCATCCTCCAAGCGTCTTTTTTCTTCCTCCAAACGTGCAATGTCCTCTGGGGATCGTCTCTGCTGACTGATGAGCTGCAGCTCCTGAAGAAGAGCCTCCTTCTCTTTGATGAGCTGAAGACGGTCCCTGTCTGCTTCAGCCATTCCTGGCCAGGATTCATTATCTAGTAAGGCCAGCTGCTGTTGTATATTCGAAACTCTTTAAAAGAGGATAAATAAATTTATTTCAATTTTTTTTTATTTTATATAAATAAATATATTTCAAAATGCAGAAGAGAAAGACAAGAGGAAAAATATTAAAATGTGAAGCCAGTTGATGCCTCTGCCTTTTTTCTTCTAAATATCAAACCAAGAAAATTTAGAGAGGTTTGGGAGGATTACTTGGTTTTGGGTTGGATTTGTTTTTGGAGGGTTTTGTTTAGACCTGCAACTATGCAAGTAATCCTCTTATGTGTAGGTATGTGTCTTCACAGCTTTCTCACTTTGTAATAAATCAATAAATATTTTAGAGCATAAGTTTACTGCCTGTACAGCTGATAAGCTGAACATTTTTTCACTCCTCATTCTTCTACACTCAGATCTTAAATTGGGATTTCAAAAGTGCAGTAAAATTTGAAGAAGCTGAAGGTGAGACACTTAACTAGTGACAACAGGGCCATACAATTGTGCCCCATCTTGTAGAGGAATGTTTCAAGGGGTCAAAATTTAGGCTACCGTAAATGACAATAAAATTTTAAAGAAAGACTTACTGGTTACAAAATACAAGTGGCTTTAGATTAATCTATCATAAAAAATATGCAATTAAATAAATAAGCTAACTTGTTTTTTTTTCTGTAGTATGCTTTATAGCTAAAAGCAGTTTCTTATATCTCAATATACTTTATCATTACATGAAACAACAGTTTTAAGAATAATTCCACAGTAGATATTTTAAGAAAATATTCTTTTAAAAACAAATGTTGAACTCCTATGAATATTACCACGAACACTAAAACTAGACATTTCACAAATGTTTCTTTTGGCATAAGAGAGAGAACACTTATAGCTAGGTATTTATGTTTGCCTTGCAATGACAGTTTAGACACTATAGAATGTAACAGCTAAAATTAGAGGTAAGTAAGAGAAAATCTAGCTTTCTGACTTTTGAACGTTTGAAACTGAAGAACTGTACAACGTTTATGCAGTTTACATGTCAGTTTCATCTTCAGTTTGAAATGGTAGCATTCAAACAAAGATCAGTACCTCTAAAAGATTACTACCCTTTAAGCAAATAAATAAAGACACTTTCAAGCCAACCATAAAAGTTGAATATAGTTCATTGGTTTTGATTAAAATAATCTTTTTCAAAAATATCTGCTAAGAAAGAAAATTAATAACAAAAAAGCAAGGTAAAGGCACATAACACACAAATAGAAGATTCACAGTGTGATAACGTAATTATGAATAAAAGAAAAGGCATAGACATGGCAAAGACAATGATTCCCCCATCTGAAAACAAAACCTCATGCAATAAGGTTTATCTCCTACTGACATCTGGGAAGTGTTTGGCCGTCTTATTACCACGGGAAGGGAATAAACTGTCAATTTGAGTAATTCTATAGTGACTGCATCCATATATGAATAAGAATTTCACTGTCATTTCCCCACACATACCTTAGATTTCATTTCAGCAAATAAAGGAATTGGGAATTATGTCACAGTTTTGTGTAAAGCAGAATACTTTATCCAAACCCTTCTATACCATTTTCTCCTCCTTGCATTAATAACCAACTTCCTGCCAATAGCTACTGAAAGCATCATTGTGGATCGATACATACAGTCATGCTTCACACTTCAGCTATTGTGCATGAATTCCAGATGTGGCTTCCTGAAGAACACCTTGCCCCATTGACCAAATGTCAGGGCCAGGAAAAGCAAGCAGGGTCAGGATCCCTTCTCTCCCCTACCCAGGCTGCTCTACTGTTAAAGATTGAATAAACACTCCTGAAATGCATACAGCTTGATTTTCAGGTGTTCAGTGCCAAATGGAACAAATAGGGACTCAAGAGCCTTTCAACAGAATCACAGAATTCCGGTACAATTGAGTTATCATAGCTTGGCAAGCGAGTCCAGATGAGCCTGGACTATTTGATTGTGTTCATAAGTTTTACACAGCTTGTGGACAAAAGAAGATGAGATTCATCTGAAGTCTCTGTGTTCCTTCATACAACAGCTGAAGGACTGACCCTTTCCTTCATTTTAATACTCTCAATTGTTTTGCTAATTATTTTTACATTGCAGGGTGAGCTGATTAAGAAGCAGACCACAGGTGCAAATAATAATAAAGGTAACAAGGAAGAAAGAAGTATGATCAGGGAAGAAATCTCCCCCCCCTTTCAGTGCTAGCAAATCAGTGATTCCATTTTTCTGTGGAGTAAAACACCACCTTCACTAAATACAAGAGATTTTAATTTAGACTCTTGAGCCTGCAGAGAGCACGTAACTACTCCCTTTGTGTATGACATTCAAGCTTAAGTTTGTTTTTTCCCTTCATTTTCTGTTATGGTGATGCTTTGAAAGTAGGAAGTTCTCATACAATAACTTAATTATACTGTTATTAAAGGGGGAAAAATACTGCTGTGGACAAGGTTTGTATCACTGAAGGGTTCCAAAATCTGATTAGGTATTTACTTTGATTCCCTTGACCCTTTTAGCTAGCTCTTTCAGTTAGCTCTTTTTGTTTCTACAGTTTTCCCTTTACACAAAGAAAAAGCAGGCACAAAACACTATATAATGCAGGAATCTGCTGAAGCACCAATAAGCCAGTTTTCTGCAACCTCTATATCCTGCACAAGTTTTGAGGCAATTTTGTTGCTTGCTTTCACTGGGGTATCCCTCTGTATGGTAAGTTGTTTCAAGAAGCTACCAGTGACAAACTTTTTAATATTTATCTCCTTGGCTGGACTTCTAGGTTTTTAAGGTCTCATTCACTCAAAACTATGAAAAACATCTAAGTAGTCATGTTCAGTTATGCTCAGAACTTAATAAAAAAGTCCTATTAAATATGTTCCGCAACTGCTGTCTCCTCAAACACAAACTTTCCTTCCAATCACAATAAATACATAAATAAGTCATTTCACTATGCTTGCCTATGCCAGACTTTTATGCCTGTACGTCACCAGCCATTCCCACTGCTGCTGTGTTAGAAGAAAATGGCTGCTGTCAAACTCAGTGCATATACAGCTGCCATAAAACATCCACTTAAATAAATGAATTGACACAGATTACAACCTAAAGTGGAAAAAAATATTTAGGACCCTTTATGAAGCCTCTATTTTTCAAACACATTTTCCTTCCTAAGGAGTATTTTTAACATACTATTCTTTAACTGCAGTCACTGCAGAAGAGTGCTTTTATCTGGCCTAATGCCAGATGCTGAGGTCCCTACTGATCCAGCAATTTAACATATTCCTGTGGAAAAAACTGCTAATTTTGAGCCATCAACATTCTAGGCATTTTGCCCATTCCCATCCTTGCATAACAAGTGCTGTGGAGCTTGCATTCCTCACTGGAGTAGGTGGTATCAAATGACTGATTCCTCAGGTAGGCAGGCCAACTTGCTGCTTAATTCAGTAATTAAAAATTTTGATTGGAGATGAACATAACAGTTCCTGTAAATGGAGGGGCACAGATGGGATGACAAAGGTTTAACCTGATGATGATCTTAAGCAAACACTGATTTGAAATGGCCATACCAAGGTATTGAGAATGATGTCTCGCTCAAGATAATGCAGACACAGCATGAGGATGAAGATCAGTAGAGTTTACTATACAAACTACACCATGGGGAAAAAAAGGCACGTATTTCCAAGATTTAATGAGACATAATTTAATTAAATTTAGTAGCAAGTCTGAATCATTATAGCTCTACACAGCTCCATCTCCCCCAGACAGAACAGGACAACCCTTCTGTCACTGAAAATACCTGGGGAACCTTAAAGGTTTCGTAAATGTCCAGAAAATCACTTTCAAGGGTGATATCTGAACCCAGCACTAATGAAGTTATATTGCTGAGCTCAAGACAATATTTATTAAATGGAGCATAAGAAGTGAGTAAAAATCACTTATTGTGAGATGAGTGATTTACAATTTACCCCATGTTAGACTCTTACCCAGACTATGAACAAGAGAGGGCTCTTGAGAAGGGAAATACTCTGAAGCAATTCAAAGGTATTAATTCATACTTGTAAAAGGGAAAAATTACGGGTATCCTACAGGTGGCACTTGTTCTTCAAACTTAACATGGTTTGAATTTTACAAGGAGAAAAAAAAGAAACTAAACAATTCTCCCCTACATTTAAATGCCTAGGCTTTTGGCTGACACACCATACCACTCTAGAACTTAGGCCTTTGTTACCTGTGGTACAGGAAGACCAGTAGGGATAAAATAAAGAAAATATTCCAGTTCTGATTTGAAAGAGAACAGTGGCTAAGGTCACAAAAATCAGCCCTGCTTACTCTTTTCTGTAGGCTTATAACTGGACCGACCCAGTTCTCTGACACTTAGGTAACAAGGAACATCTCCCACATGCAATACCCAAAGGAGGTGGCTTTGGGACTGAAGACACATAATGAATAATGCAAGGAACTTGGTAATTTCTGATATTTACTGACCCTCTTGAGTGTGGATTATTATTTATATCCAAAGAGGGGAACATTAGAGAAAGACAAAGGAAGAAATGGAAAGAACAAGAAGCTGGGGAACTCAAGCCAAATGCTCACAAAATTTCTCACTGTGTCTGTTTTGGCTGTTCCTGCAAGTATGTGCCACTGTGGCTTTGGCAGACAACACGGGTATGCTCTGCAGAATACTCAGCCTTCCTGACAACCAAATTCATTCAACAACAGCAAGGTCTTAAATTGGCCTAAGAAACTCATGAAACTATTGGAGTCCATTGGCATTTTGCAGATTTTAGGAATATTGCAAAAATTTGCAGGTTTTCCCAAATGCACAGGTGAAATAGTACAAAACTTTAAAATTCAAAAGCATGTCTAAGCTCCCTTTACAACCCAAAGAAAAGGTTTTATGCTTAAAAACCAACACTGGGAGATTTAGGTTTGGCTGAGACAAGCATTTATGCGATATCAAACAAATTAATTCATCCTTAAATCAGATTTTCAGATTAGTTCAGCAGAATAAGGCATACAAATCCACAGAATTTCACTAGAGATTAGGTAATTAAACCTTGAAACCTGCCTATACAAGATAAATTTCAAAAGGAAAATACTTGACAATGTTACTGTATTAATACTGGAATGTTGCTATCAATATCCAATCATCATGTACTTTGTCACTATGAGCACAAATTGCATTGACACGCTTCTGCTTATGGCAGTGATTTTAAAGGCCCAACTGAAATTTAATTTTGGAAATGAGACAAGTTTGCAACAAACTATACTGAACAGAAAGATGTAATATCCTTAAAGACAACAGCAGAAATACTGAGCGTATCTGAGGAAGAGGGTTTTTCAAGGCTAAAATAAACCTCTTGACATCCACTGCATGCCTCTATGAAATGAATGTTTGAATTCAAATTTACAGAAGATCCAAATAAATACTACCCTAACTTAGTAAGCTGGTTGAAGATGTTTGAATGTATTACCTCATTAAAGTCAGCTACAATCAGACTGGACTATTAAAAAAAAAAAACTAAAACGCACAGCTAAAACTTTTGTTGCTTCTTATTAGAGGGATTATTTTTCATCTCCCGATTAACACACTTCACTGAATATGAGGCACTGCAGCAATGACATTTCATGAACATTTGCTAATGTACTTCATGTAGTCATTCTACTTAACTGCACAACTTAGGAGTTATCAAAAAAAAAAACCAAAACAGTTTGCTTTTGATTTCTCGTTCTATGAAGCAGCATATTCAGAAAAGTGATGAGAGGTACACTTTCTAGTGTGCAAATGCTTTCATGAGAGGTGGTCTCACTGAAATAGCAACTGAAACTAAAAACAGTATTTATCCAGGCAGCTTGGGGCTGTCTGTTCCGAAAGACTGTCATCCCTCCCCCTCCTGCTTCTCTAGAGGGCCACACTGGCAGATCTGACAGGAGAAATTTCATGGAAATAAGGTACAGTTTATTTAGAAATAATGGGGGAGGGGGAAGAGTACAGAGTGGAAGAAAAGTGATTGAGCCTCCTTTCAGCATGATTGGTGAGTTAAAAAGTAGAATTTACAAAACTTTTCCAAGAGCCTAGATCAGAAACAGGGGAGAGGATCTCTTCCCCAGTGTACTGGAAATGTCAGAACCCACAGTGTACAACATCTGAAATACCCATGGGAAAAATTAAATTGCAAATCATCCAACTTCCTTCCAGTGGGAAAGTGAAGGGGGAAAAAAAGCTATGTGAATGTCTTAATTTATGCAAAGGCCAAACCATTCAGCAGTCAGAGATTTCTGAAGGAGGAATTAAAATGAAACTATCCTTTATAAGGGAGGAGGGATATTTTGGGAGTGCAAGCCAACTCCTCTGCAATTGCTGGGTCTCATCTCGAGAATTCCTCAAGTCCGTTCATACAAAAATCCTAGCACTGCATTTCCTTGCTTAGACTCCATATACAGAGAACATATTTTAATTTTTAAAGACTTTTTACTACATCTGGCAAATATTCTGCTTATACATGGCTAGATTCTCAAGAGCAACTAAAATGCAACATTCCATACTTCAGTTTGTGGGGATTTTTTCCTGCTTTCCTTTCAGGGAAGAGACATGCTTTTCTCCTACATTGTATTTTAAGTCTCTCATTAAGTTTGTCTGTTGTACTTATTTGTTGTATGTTTCCACACCCACCTGACAAGCAAGCAGTCACAATATACTGCCTTACAGTTGTGACATACTGTAGCATTTTAATTTTCTACTTTGTAGATTTAATCCATCACAGCACATTCCGTCACCCACACTGTGCAGTAACAGTAGATATTTCACCAGCCAAGGGAGAACAAACACAAAGATATTTAGTAGAGACAAAAGCCCTACAGAAATGCCAGCAAGTTAAGGGGAAGGAATGCATGATAAATGAAGAATGCAACCACAGAGATAACTGGTAGGGGCAATGAGCTTTGTGCAGTTCCACTCAAAAGCTGAAAGCTGATTACTTCCGTACAACATACTGGGCAGAATAAGGCTACTCTTTTAAAGCAACTAACGTGCTTTTGCTAAATAACAGACCATTGTCAGAGCTGCTATCCTGGGAAAGCAAAACTACTCTTATTGCAATCATCATTCTCTAGTTGGAAGGTTAGTTACCCAGATTTTCTACACTTAATTAAGATCAAACACCAGCTCACTTCTGATGTTCAGAAATACTGCATTCCACACAGAAACAAATGTTCGGCATTTCCAGCTGAGAAATGCTTAGCTACAAAAAAAAAAAAAAATTAACCCATAAAAACTCAACCCCTCTTCATCCCTTTCAAAAAAACTCCACTCCATCTTTTCCCTATAACAAACAAACAAGGAGAGAATTGTTTTGAAAAACACAGAAGAGCTATGTCATAAAGCTGAACTAGAAACATTTTAATACAATCTTCACAGCATCAGTGGCTCTGTTAAACTGAACAGCATAAAACTAAATTCTATCATTTTTCTTTCAGCAACTGTAAGTTGCTAAATTATTACTGGACTATTAAGTGCTAAGTTAGCCTGTGAGCAAACAGGACACTGACACATTTTTGTTTTGTTCTTTTTTCCCCAATTAGTTAACCTTTATTAGGTAATAGTCACTGGTTTTACACACAGTATGTATGATGCAGACTTCCATTCAAGTTACAAATCCTGAAGATTTAGCTATGTTTACCTAACTTGCTTGTACCAGCTTAAGTTTTTGAAGCCTGTATTGTGTCCAAGTGTGGGTAAGTTTTCCAAGAACAACAAAATGGCATACTGCCTATAAACTTCTAATTCCTGCCAAGACATGTGACAGCATTAGATTCCTCCAAAGAAATTCATCTTGATATGAAAAAAGGAGGCAAAAGAATTGAACTTCTTTTTTCCAACTCTTGTTCTGAGAGATGTAAAAAACCAGCAGAACACATTGAAAAGAAAAAGAAATCCTAATTCATACAAATTTTAAAACTTTGGTTTTTTAAGTTAACTATATCGTTTAAGTGTCAGTCAAACTCAGTAACAGCATATTCTACCACCACAAATCAATATAATCAAAAGTGCATTAATTTACTGAGTTCATGTAATCATCTGTACCCACACTATTTTCTGAATATGTGGCAAAATAGTCTGAAAACAATGAGGCTCAATGAGGACCTGCTAAAATATATAAATATTACTTTTATATTTAGATAGTACTTTTAAAACTGCTATAAGCCCATGAAAAATACTGCAAGACTGGCCTCCACAAGAGAAATACTTACAATAAGCATTTAGACTGCAGGACTTAGTGAAGAATCAATCTAACTCAAGAATTACTTTTTATCATTTTTATCAGACTTTTTTTCTCAATTTCAACTTTTATTTTTATGTACCCTTTTGTTCAGCTCTGAACATCTGCACTTATCTCACTTGAAGTTCTGCATTCTTTCTTCTTCATGGCTTCAGTACACTGAACTGAGGACACAGGTATGCAAAGCTTTGGGTATCCTGACAGACCAGGCTGATAAGTGTAAGTTTAAAGACTGTTTATATCTAGGTTTGAGAAAGGGTGGAAAAATGTAAAACAGTTTAATTGAATCACTACAATTTTGTGTTTATACAAGTACAGAACAGGGGTGACATTTAGCTTTATCACTGCAAACAAATAAAATAATCTTATGATGAAGTCTTATATTTACTAAACTTTCATTATCTGTGAACAACTCAACAGAGAACAAATTAGTCTTCCCAAAGACATTTCAGCTAGGAGGCTGGTTCCAGTTCTACTTTGAAAACTTGAATCACAGAAGTAAATATAAAACCCAACAGATTTATTTTTAATTACCTTTTCTTGGCCTCTTCATATTGCCAGTTCAGCCTCACTTTGTCTACAAGTCTTGTTTTGTCATCAAACCCAAACTTTCAGAGTTGAAGAGCAAGGAGAAGAGGAAAAAGAAAGGAAGAAACAAGTTAAAAACGCTCTAATCACAATAAAGGGACAAATTAGTCTTCCTTACTGTACATGCTAAAGAAACCACTATGCTTTAAGTAATAACATAATAAAATATCAATTTTATGCCTTAGAAATGCAAAACTAATTTATCGCTAAAAGCAGAGAAGATAAATAAATAAGCCCATTCAATAAATTATTAACCTGGAAATCAAGGGCTAGCAAATCGAATCATTGATAAATGGTCAAAGCTTTTCAACTTTATCCAAGTCTAAAAGATAAAGAGTGTTTTAACTGAAATATTTTCCTACTTGATATGGCTATTTTATGAATACCTTTATTAGAAGTAATTCAGATTACATTCCCTGTACTGTGATGTATTACCCAGCACTTAATACATTAGTGCACTTTAAACATTAGTACAAAAAAGCACCTGATCCTTGAAGCAGATGTAGAATGTGCATTTATGTTGCAACCCCTACTGCATAGTGTTTCTACAGCAATTTCTCTTTTAGGGCATTAGCACTTCCTCCTCAGAAGTTTGTGCATGGTCTAACAGTTAAAACCTAAGCTCCTATACAAGTGCATTGCTGCACTGCCAGAGTTCTGCTGTAGCTGCTGCTTTTTCTGGCTCCATCACCCCATGGGTAGAAACTCCACCTCTTTTTTACTCACATGGCACTAACAATAGTTCCACAAAAAGATTCAGATAATTACGTATTTCTGTTTCTCATACAAAAAGCCTATACCTGATAAGCATAATTTCCACAGTGTACTTGTCTTGGATTGTGTACTGCAAATGGGAAAATGCTCCTGTGTTTCTTTTGGTAACTTGTTTCAAAATTCAATAATCCCATCCATCCAGTGTCATCTGAAAAATAACAGCCCAAAGGTACCATCTGCCTAACACCCTGAAAGAGCCTAGCATTAGCTTAGTTTTCTCAGATTCTTGAGGAGTCTCTCTTCTCACAGGTAAGATTTCCTCTTCTGTAGGGACCCTTTAGAGACATCCAATCTGATAACCCGCCAGCAGTGAAGGAAGGCGATAATAGACGAGAAACGGCATGATAAAGCCAACAATGAGATAAATTCTAACTAAATGTAAAGTAACATCTAAACTATGATACTAACAAACCACAAACAAGTTGCCTTCTTGCTTTGGTGTCAGTCATCCACAGAGGCATGTGTTTTATTACTAATTAACAACTGGGTTGTCATAGTACTAGTGCAAGCTGAATTTTTACTTACTATTATTTGGAGTGCACAATTTCATTCAGATAGAACCATTTCCAAGGAATGCCAGTATGTTCTTCTCAAATATCATATTTAAAGGCATATTTGAGCGCAAATGCGCAATAGACTGCCTCAGAAGTTTTGTAGATTCAGAAAAATACTTTGAGAGTAACAAATGCTTTCCTTGTCTTAGACAGAGGAAAAGAGCAAAGACTTACTACACATCTTCAGTGCATATGAACAATGAATACGAGCATGAAAAAAACGAGATGTAAAAAATAAAATTTTAACAAATACACAGCTATCACTACTACCACAATGCTAACGTCTCATACAAAATCCCGTCTCTGCTGCAACTTCAAGCTGGCTAAAGAATTTTCTTCCTTCCTGCCCTACTGCAAGTATCAGTAATTCAGAGCTGGGAATATGAAGAGAAGAGTTCCATGGACACCTAAGCAAGAGCTGTTCCAAGATGAACCTGCAGTCACCAAAGTGGTAATGCAAGAAGTGCTCTGCTGAGCTGGCTGAGTCCAGGAACTGATTTTACTTGCCACTGCCCACAAGCATGCCCCTGCATCCCTCTGCCACACTCAAGCAGCTGAACCACCAAGCCCACAGCTTGCACACAGTGGAAACAACAAGCAATGCATCTCCCTCACCACCAGTATTGCTTTGGATTTTTCCCTCTGCTCCAGCCAACACCTCTTAAATTAAAAGAGTAAATAACACTGTATCACTATAGTTCACAAGCAGCTAATATTGTACAGCAAATGTTTCACACAGGAACACTCACATACCTCTCCAGTGATGTCAGTCTGAGAACAAGCATCACAGTGTTGTTGAGGTAAACAGGAGTCACTGAGTGAACTAGAATTGTGCTGGAGATCCTGCAGGGAATCTGTAATACAACAGCTATTCCTGAATCCATCTGTTAATTTGGCCAGGCTCTAAAGGAGAAGACATATTTTAAAAGATTTGAAAAAAATTGTTTGTATAATACTTCTTTATGACAGAAAATAAATTTTTTAATTGTTTAAAAAGACCAGTAGCTTACCTATACAGAGCTATTTACAGAAAGTAAAATTCATTGTTATGTTACTAGCATGCAAAAAGTTTGCTTTGGAATAAACGTCTCCTTCTAAAAGATGCATGTAACAGTAAACAGACTTTATATTATTTGTTTTAGATCTACAAATGTTTTATCTTCTGTACGGCTTGCAGCTCCTTAAATCTAGCAGCTGTCAACTTCACACTAGCCGATAAGGAAGACAGATGTTATTCACCTGCCCTTTTGCCATCTTCTGCACAGGTTACATTCCTTAGTCACTACTGTTATCTCATCCAACTTGATGAATACCTTGTACTGATTGCACTTTTATGACAGCTCATATCATCCCTGTGCTCTCTTACTCAGGGTTCACATAGTTAAGAGATATTTTACACTTTGAGTTAAGCAAGAGACATCGCTGAAATGTCTAGACAATGTCACAAACTGTCAGAGTAAAGAAGAAACATCAGACTTTGAGGAGAAAGGGGAATACGACAGAATCACACAAAATAACAAAAATAACTTTTTTGACAGTATAAGCTTGTTGACAGGCTTGTAAAAAACCTTTAAAAGAACAAAATTATTAGTATTGCTTTTATTTTCTCATTGTGCATTCTCTCTTGTTCAAAAATCACAAATAATGTAGTATTATTAACAAAATCACTGTGCTGGCTGTTATTTATGACAGAAATCCTAAGCATTACACATCAAACAAAAATTAAAATCATTCTATCCTCTCACCACAGGATAAAGGACAATCTAAAAATGAGGGGGAAAATTATCAGAAATTTGAATATCTGTAGTAATTTATAAATCATAACATAATCAAAAAATTTGGTTCTAAAAATACACTTAAACTTTCTAAAACTGCTTACTCTAACGTCTGAACTACAGAATCACGGACAATCCTGAAGCACTGCATTGGGAGAAGGCTGGTCCTCAGGAATTTCAATGGCTCTGACTACTAGTGATTTGCATGAAGCCGAGGTTACTGTCCATATCCAACTATCAGAAGATTCCTCAGCCTTCAAAGTGCAGTTTAAAAAGAATAAAATAACAATGCTGCTTTTTCTCACACCAAGTTAAACTAGTAGAGTCCAGAAATGAACCTGTGTAACAGCAACTGTTTGCTACTGACAGGAAGAGCAAGGCCACGCTGAAGATGAAGGCATCTGGTTTCAGAGCCCAGGAAGTATCCAGGATTATGGAACTGTAGCAGGCCTGAAACTAGCCAGAAAAAGCAACTTTTTCTGATGGCCTCCATTTCCATCACACATGGTCCATCCCTTTGCCCTCATACGAACTCCTCCCTCAGGCTAGCCCCCACTAAAGATGAAAAAGAGGGAGAACCCCCAGCCTGGTACAGGATGAGTGAAGTGGGTTCCCCAGCCACAAGAGTGGGGACCTGTGTTGCTCCCTGACAGCCTCTCAAATCACACACTCTGTTTCCTTCTGTTAGGCAAGGACAAGGAGCAACACAGGTACACACCTCTTCAGTCTCTGCCTGCTCTCTACAGGTCTGAGAGGGGCTGGGGTTTCACGAACAGCATTGGCAAGGAGAGAGGACAGTGCAGAGCAATGCCAGACATGCTGGCAGTGAGACAAGGCTACCATTGCTTGCCTCCAGAAGCTTAACTTGTCTTGGATCCACCAAAAAAGCCAATTCTTCTGCCACCTCCCAACTGAACTGAGCGATTTTAGTATGAAGGACAAACAACGTATTTTCTTCTCAGCCCTGAAACAGCAAATCCAATCTCAAATTACATTGCCAAGACATCCCTAGCTAGTGTCCCTTTAACTTTGCAACTTGTTGCAAAAGGAACTGCTCCACAACATGGGAAAGAAACCCCAACTTTTACCTCATGAAAACTGTAGACTCCTGTCTACCTCTCTTCTTCAAAACTCACTGGAAATTATCCAGTCCTGTCAAGACTCCTGCTGTATGTTGGATCAAAACCCTAATGGGTTTGTAACATGGAAATAATAACTTCAGTTCATGACCTCTTCCCAGTAAAGCATAGCCAGTTGAATCAACAAAAAAATAAGGATTCAGAAAGTCTGAGGTTTCTCCCAGTAAATTATGTTCCATCTGCCTGCTTTGGCTAACACATATTATGTTACAGGTATGTGCAATCCCACGGATCCTGATGCCAGAACTTAAATCTAAACTTTTGCCTGTATTTCAGCTACTTCATGAACACCTGGTACATTCCTGATGCTCTCTAGCATTCTCCCTGGCAAGTAATGAAGGGCTACTTGGCTGCTGGCCAGGCTTCCTGTCCAGGCATAGTTGCTGAATCCTGGCCCCTACTTAAAAATGAGAAAGCATTTGACAGGTGGCAATCACCAAGCAGCATCAGCTTAACTTACATCTACATGCACATGACTATGCCATAGGGCAAGCAAAAGTGCATTAAATCCTTCTAGCTGGATGAGTGAAACAGGCACCAGCAATCCTAACACGGAAAATTACAGCCCAAGTTAGCACATTTTTAGATAGAAACAATTTATAATTGTTATTATAAACAGTAAAGAGTAATTTCCTCCCCAGCTACATGGAGGAATTCATCTTTCATCTCGAGTTTAAGGATTGTTTATGGCAATCCCACAGAAACTGAGAAATAATCCTACTGTTAATGTGAAGTTCTAGGCACACCAACCCAGATTTACCCAAAAAGAGAAATGAGCATTGTCATTTCACCATTTTCTATTCCATCTGATTTGGAAGCACTTGGCACAATTTCAGTGCCCTTCCTATCTAACCTATTTAGCCAATTTAACTGGTAACAAAGACAAAAGAGAAAAGAAAAAAGAAAAATCCTACAAAAACCAAAGTCCAATGCTCTCCAAGGATGACAACATTTTAAAAGCATATGCATACTGAACAGAAACAAAATTATGAAAGAGACAGCGGAGAAGAGATAGACACACTGCTTTCAGGAACCTAACCACACACCTTTATTATTCAGCCTTATATAAGAAGTCTGCCCACTTTTTTTGAGCAGTAGCACTGCATATTTTGCTTTATTTGTAATCACAGCATCCAATTTAAATCTGACCACCCTCTCCCACACAACTAAACCAATTATCATACTTCTAGAGCAGCTACAGTTTTCCAAGCACCTACACAAGACTGAGTCACTTCTACTATGTTTAAGTTCCAGTGTTGCTTACACTGGCCACGTTTAAATTAAAAAGTAGTAAGGAATGGCTTGTTTCCTTTCTCTGAAAGAAACCACCATAATTTTCACATTATGCTTCTAACTCCCCTATTAACAAATTCCCAACACAAAAATTTTCCTAAGAAAGTTTGTCTGAACAATAATAGCTTTAAAATGTAGTGTTTTCAAGGACAATACAATTCCAATATTAATAGGAAAATAAAAATTGAATTCTAATCTCATAAGGAAGATATTAAAAATAGACTTGCACTTATTTGACAAAGCTAACTAAATTCATGACAATAATCTTAAAATAGTTATTCAAAGGCATAGCACAGATTACTTTGGTGACACCAGAAGTAATTTTTTTGTTGGTCAAAATTAAAAAAGAGAGCCAGATATTTTTGTGGAGCACAGTAAAGTGACAAAAATGCACCATTTTTGCAACTGCAGACCTTGTAAATGATGGCATTTAATTCTGTATAGCCATTGTAACAAAACATGAAATGTTTTACAGGCTACATTTGTGTGGAACAACTGTTTTCTACATTCTCCTGGACTACATATAGTCTAAAGTTCTACTATTGGATTCCATCACAAAAGATTATCACTAATTAAGAAAAGATACTTCCTAGACTCATATTTCCTGTATATTACACAGAGCTATGAAAAAGGATGAAACACTTTTCATTTTTGCTTCTGTCTTGTGCAGCCTCTACATTCTGGTCCTGCCATCACTGCCCAGTCCTTGATCCTAGAGTTCTAACTCCCACAACACTATTTAAAGAAACTGCAAGCACATTTAAAGTTGGGTTTACCAAATACAATTTTCAAAGCATCTCAATGTTTACAGCTGGATTTACTGCCACTGAAAACTGAAAATGTAATAAAAAGAGTAAGAAAATCTACTGGGGAAGTAAAAACAAGCCAGTAGTTAAACTGCTCCAAGATCTCACACATAAGTCCTTATATTACCAGTTAGTTTCCTAAAATGTATGCTATTGCATCCATGAAGAAATTACTTTCTAATCACTTCTTGCTAGCCAGGCAAGTGGAAGACTGAGAATCACTTTAAAACTTGGCCAGCCCAAAATAACAAATATGTTAAAAGTTGCCAAGGCAGAAACTTTTCATAGTGAATTTAGTGTTCTGTCTACTTGAACAAGGATTTGTAGTCCATCAGATGGTGTTTGTGTAATGCACTGGAGACTTAATAACTGCACAACTATGGAAATTCATTATATGTAGATTATGAACTTCCCATATCATTTAATAAGTAAAAGGACAAAAAAACAAACCGAAAAACTGCTGAGAAAACAGAAAGAAAATGTTTGCATTGCAACATTAATTTAGTATGGTCCCACAAATTGAGCTAACAAAGATGCCTTTTTCCAAACAAATGTTTGAAGACTGGGTGAAGAGAACTGTTCTTATCACCTCCCTGTATATGCAGCATATTTAAGCAAGACTGTAGTGAAGTTCCTGTGGTGGCAGAGGCTCATTGTTCTTTTATCAAGCTTCTATCACATTAATAACAGAGACACTCAACTGTGGCTTGAGGCAGGGCACAGAATCCATTCAAAAGTTAGACTGCTACTCAAGTATGTATCTCCCCTCATTTCTCATGCTCTAACTCACCCATTTCAAGCTTGCATGTACATTGCATTTATTCATACTCTTTGAGGGTTTTGTGAGAACCTTTTGAAACTAACATGAGCTTTGATATACTCTCAAACTTAAGAGTTTGGGGCAAAAAGTGTGACAGTGACAGAGATCCAGTTTGTTAAAATAGATACAGAGGGAAAAACATGGTTGACACAAGGATAAACATTTTAGCGCATGAACTTTCAATCCTACTTCATTATAGATAATACAAAGAGACATAAAACAAAAAGATAAATGAATACCACAAATCACTAAAGCTGTTTCTTGATATAGTGTAATTACTACATAGCAGCCATCAACATAGCAACAATAGAAAGTTATATTCAGTGAAATCACTGAGCTAAATGAAATTCAGTTACTACATTACTTAACACAAAAATAAGAAATGCATACAAATTCTTGTGCTCGCAGTGCAAACAATGACTAGTTGCCTTTTCTGAACTGCTTGCTATTGGTATTTATCGAACAGAAAAATCAGTTTAGGCCATCCTACTTCCTTATTTAAACTTTGTAAACCCAATGTAATCCCAAGCAAGAAAAAAAGCAAGAAAAATACTACTAGTAGTTCAGTAGCATATTTTTTACCTGCATAAGGTCCTGCCTTTCTTTTTCACCTGTGCATATAGCTTTCTTTATGGTTCGAAGTTCACTCATTATAGCTTGTGCTTCATCCAGTCTGTAATTTGTATGAGCATTTGACATCTTACGATCAATCCTGTTGAAAATATTAAGACAAATTCAGGAATTTTCACATAATTAGAAAGCACACAGACTTTTTAAGACCTCTTGTTTGTTCATGTACCACTTCCTTTCCAGGAATAAAATTATATTCTGCTTGGAATTAACACAGTACTCAGTGCCAAGTCCACTGAAGACAAAGCAACACAATTATCTACCCAGGTTCTGCAGAAGCAACAAGTTTCCTGGGTTTAATATCCTAATGAAGAGCTTACTTATGAGTAATGTCTGTGGGTGATTTCATGCACCAGAAGTAAAATGAACCTAAAACTAACCTAGATGGTTATAACTCAAAAGGTCACAATGAGCAGTCATATTTTTCCTGCAGCATCACACATTGCAGTAACTCTTCCAGGGCTTCTACTTGATTCTGCTTTAGAAGTTTCTAAAAAAAGCATTTCATTTTCTCAGGAAGAAATTTTCAATGCCTAAACTTTTATTGCAAATGCTTTCCTGCCATTATAGGCCCCTTTGAACATATTTTCCATAAAATATCTATAAGATGTTATCATCCTGCACTGAAAAACATGATATGGGAACATCCCAGAAGATTTTAAGTCTTTAAGCAAAAAGCAAGAGCACAAGTCATGACATAAGACTAAAATAATACTAATCTTGACCTATTAAAATCTCTCAAGTGGAACATCCTTGAGTTTTCAACCTTTTTTTTCCAAAATTTCACAATAGTAAAGGACAACATACCAGGACACAGAAAACTAGTCCAGTGTATCATCTTGACAATTAGATTTGATTTATAGATAACAAATAAAACAAGACACTATAGTGAACTTATCAGAAGAGCTACTTAGTCTTGGATTTACAACAAATGGCTATGGGGTTTTAACAGGCTATTTACAGCAATTATTGAAAATCATGTAAAGTTCCTGTTAAAATATGGAAAACTCAATTTTCCTGTTAATCTAGCCTAAAAAGAATGTATACAGAGAAAAGGTGGTAAGTGTAAAGGTCATAAGGCCAATGCTAAGAACAAATAGCTTCAGGAAAGGTATGCCAGATTAACAGAATTAAAGATAAAAACACACATCATTCATCCCAAAGGACATCAATCTATAAAAAGATGTAGTAGGAGAGGGTATGCTATACATACAGGAGAAGAATACCCAAACTCTATTTAAAAAATCGAGACTAACTAACAAGTTTCAAGATAGATATTATATTAAACTAAGAGTTTCAACAACAGCTTCTCAGCATGTTCTGCCAGTTAAAATACAAGCAGTGCAATTCCACTTACATCTTTTTCTATTTGCTTTAAAATTAAAACATTAAAATGAAAAATCAAAAGGGGTAAAGAAAAATCTTGTGGTTTTATTGTGTAGCTCAGAATATTTAGGGAAAAAACAGGCTGATTTCTGCAGTTTTGTTTGGGTTTTTTTCTGACAGTTACTGTTTTTGGAGACAACACAGAATGAGTCTGATTTTTCTTTGAACACAAATTTCCCCAAGGTACATAAGAAAACATACAGTCTTTTATGAATACTGGTTCAAGAACAAGAAAGTACTTAAATGTCATGTGTATTAAAGCTGAGGGTTTGTTTGGTTTTTGTTTTCAAAATGTTTCCCTGAGTCTTCACTAATTTTAGTTAAAATCCTGAGCAGATAAAACCATGGCAAAACAACTAATCCAATTCACTAAAAGTCACATTAAAAAGATAACACGTTTTATCTGAAGGTAACTGTGATGTTAAGAATTATGTTAAAATATTAGACATGAAAATGCCTTCTACACAACTGCTCATTATACTGTTTGCCAGGACTAAGGTGGCATTTCAGGAAAAGGAAATTATTTAATTTCAACCAGATTTCTGTCCAGTTATCCACATATTCATGTTCCTGGACGCCACTTTGGAGCCCAGCTTATGAACTGATATTTGTTTAAGGAAAGAATCAGAGAAGTTCCTACTGCCAAAAATATTTAGGCTTAAATCAATACTGCTGTCAACCCAAACTGACTAAAGTAGCTTACAAAATTACCTGTTATTTATTGTCCGTTCATTCTTTTCTTTTTTTCATAAAGATGTATTTTTGAAAGCCATACAGTTAACAGGAGTCTTCCATTTTATTAATGGAAAATAATATGATACAAATATAGATCAGATCTTTGTATTAGTGGCAAGAATAGTCAACTAATATGCAAGACTGCAAGGATACGAAGATGTTTCTAGAATACACAGACTATTAATATGCTTGTCATCGTTTCAGTCCTATAGGGCAGATTCTGTGTTCCTCCATTTTCCTCCACCAAAGCACAGGCCTGTACTTGAGCAAAAAATCTAATTTTAAAGTTCTTGTCAGATCTCCTAACCTCTAAATTAGTCTGTAGCTACAAATTGTTTACCCAGTCCTAATTCCCTGTCACTCCCAACTTCTCACAGCATTCACTCTGCTCTTCTGGCCAACAGGGCAAGTTTTCATTTCCTTTGTTGCTAAACGCCTTCTTCCTCCAAAATCCTGCCGGGGAGCAGTAGGGTCACTGAAAACACAGGGGAGAAGGAACTGCTCCTCCTTCTCAGTCCCTGCTGTCAGGCCAGAGGAAGGAATTTGTTCCAGAAAAGGCTCATATTTAGCCATGTAAGTTTGGACTGTGACGGGATCAGGTGCACCTTGGGGCAAAGGTGCAGCATCCTGCAGGGTGGGGATCTTTGCAGGCTTCAAGCAGTGAACCCTACAAAGTCTCCACTGGGCAAACACAAACCCACGTGCAAAGGTTTATCACACAAATTACCAAATTTAGATGAAACTGTTGAAAGTACAGCCCCAATAAAAAGCTGCAGCTCTATGAATAGTGGAATTCAATGACAGTATTGAAGTTTTAGAGATATTGAAACCCCCCTCAATCGTGTCTCCACGCATAAAACCTCACTTCTATAGTCATTTTGTAGTTTTGTTTTCTTTTCATTCTCCTCAAAGATGGTTAAGCCATTTTACTAAAATTAAAAAGAACAGAAAACAAAACACAGTCCAAGGCAGACGCTGTACATGGAAAATGTCAATGTAAGAGATTTGCATTTAACAAAGGCATTTGAATCAGACAGCAACATAAAATTATGGAAATACTGAGCAACCCAATTGCCCTCTCCAAAAAAGCAGTCTCTTCTCTGAGAGTTATACCAAGCAAAGGCAACACAGAGTCACCTGGCAGCAAGTTTCAGTATCTGCATATGAAACCATTTTGGTAAGACTTTCAAAGCAAGCATTCAGCCAGATGTAAAGCCCAAAGTTTGACGGTTCCTAGTGTTGTTCTTGGCTTGCACTTGAAATAAAGTGATGTACATGCCTTTAAAAACCTGAACAGGATGCATGTCATTTGCAGTCTGGCAGTTTCTTGAAGATTTGACTTAGCACAAGAAGGAAGAATGAGAAGACCAAAAATTTAGAAAACGTAACAGGAGTGGGAAGTGTCTGAAATGCAATAAACTTTAAAGGGGAAGGGGAAGCAGGATGGAGGGGGTGGAAACAGAGCAAAAATACCAGCATTTTTGTTTTAAAGAAAGAGCAATTAATTTCTTTTTAGACAATATACTTACTTTGAGGATATGGAAAAACTAAACTACTTCAGCCTTGGTACTTGACTTGAGTGACCCTTCTCTCCCAACAAATACAGGAGGTAGGGGAGAGATTGCACAGGGACAGCCTAGAGCACAGTTAGGCTTTCAGGCTAATTTGTCTGCTGACTAGACAAGGAGGTGAGAGAAGCTCCTCTCTTCAGCTGTTAGTGTAAGTACTCTCCAAACTGGCTGACTTCTTCCTAGAAGCAAAACACTCCAAAAAAAAGCGCATGTATCTCACCAGAAGGGCAAATGAAAAAAACCACTTAAAAGCACGAAAGAAAACCAAAACCACAAGTCTCCTTCATGACTGAGGAAGCCACTGCAGAGAGCAGAGCTCAGCTCCAGGTAACACACAGGCAAAAGGTTCTTCCCACCTCCAGCAAGCAACAAGTGCCACCCAGTGAACCAATGGGACAGAGGGCGACCGTAGGAACAGCAGCAATGAGCAGCACTGAGTTGTCATGCCTGAACTTTTAAAGTACATGACTGGAGTGACCACTGACTAATCAGATACGCTATAAAATAATCCTCTCTTGAATGTCTCTCCTATAACCCCATCCTGGAGCATGGGCAACTTGACTTGGGCTATAATCCAAGACTAACATTGGTATTCTTAATCATTTGCAGACTTCAGTTTTCAAAAAGTTGCACTACTTTGCTGGACTATCTTAAATGAATTATACTAATTAAAACAATCTTGAGTTTCAAATGGCCTTCAAATACTTTCAGCATCCTAGTCAAGTGGTTAGCCCTTTTATAAAATAATTGAACCTATACCCTTAAAATAACCCAATAACCAGCAAAAAGAAAGCAAATTAAAAAAGCAGAAAAGGCATAGCAATTCTTACTCAAATAAAATATGATTAAGAATCGTATGACAAAATTGCTTTTGTTCTGTTACTGTTTACATATCTAGGCCACCATACAGAAATGTTGACTGTATTTAAAATATTACTTAGTATACTGAAACTGCAAAAACTTTGAGTGCTTTATTGTACTAATTTTCAGTTAATATCATACATTAGCAATTCCCCCAACTACCTCTAAATGCTTTGATAAAAATACATTTATGCTTGAAAATTATTTTGGTTGAACAAGTTTTCTTCTATGAACCTGTCTAAATGCACTATAAAACAAAAGAGCCTTGCCTTAAAAAAATAGAAAAATTTGTTATTTATTACAAAAAAAAAAAAAAAAAAAAAAGCAACACACCAAAAGTATTAAGTGTGTGGGTTACTCCTTTGTTAAAAGTCAAATCTGAGAATCTTCCTTTAATTTGTTTGGTTATCATAGCACCAATCAAAATTGGAAAACAAGTACCCTGACTGCTCCAGGATCCACGGAATTTCATCAGAATTCCTGAAGTTCATGAAAGCCCATGGTTTGTAGCACCAATGCAATAAATCCAAAGCTTCAAAATATTTCTGCAGCTGCTGAACTTATGCTGCAAAATGCATCAGACATGCAACAGTTCCAACATTTTCAGGAAGCTCCTGCATTAGGCAGTTTGTTCACATGCATGCTGGAAAAAAGGCCAAGGTTTCTAAAGGCACAGCCACACATCCAAGGTGGATCCAAGTGCTGTTCAAATTCTTGGTCTAGCCGCTGGGCTTGCTGAAGAAATCTGGAAGCCACATCCACCTGTGTTTACCTGCCATCTTTATCATGACCTGGCAACCTCTCTCCCTATCCCACTGGGCATCCCATGTACGAGCTACATGTGTAGGTGTCTAAGCAACTCACAGATGGAAGTCACACAGTTCCTCTCCCATCAGATGGCGTGCAGGAAGAGTGGTAGGGAGAGGGTCACCACAACATTTCACAACCTTTGACACCACTGAGCATGCAGGAAACAGAGCGGGGCTGCCTAATAGCCCTGGGAGCAGCGGCAAATTGCCCTGAGCTTCCTTTCCTTACTGGGAGGAGACAGAGTCACAATTACATGCAGGCATTTTGCACACATGCAACATAATCCAAGGTCTCACAGACCACTAGATTGACAGTACAAACACAAATCAGCCATACAGTGCAGAATGAGATGGTCTGACCATCAGGTAACAGGGATAAGCAGTGTTGTGGTGTACAGAATTCCCCCTAAGAAAAGTTCTGTGCCCAGCCAGAAAGCCTTGACAATGCCACAGGGAAACAACTCTACAGCATGGCGCTTTGGGCTGTGCTCCAGGTAAGTATCTCCAAAAGGTATCTGAGACATATTTTTTAAAATCTAACTCCATTTTGGCAATATCTTGAGGAAGAGTTAAAGAGCATGGCCTATAAAGATGTTGTTGCACATGAACCTCTCTTCTTCCATCCATTCACACTGATCTCACCCAGCATCACTATCACAGCAGAAAGCCTGAAGCAAAGCATTTAATGTTTTATTTTTGACAACTTTTCTATGAAATTCATTCAAAGGCAAATAAAAAAATAAACCCAACCCCCAACAGAATACCTTCCCACAAACTCTTAACTTACTCTTGCAGAGTTTCCACTCCTTTTTCTTTATATTGCAACTCCTGCTTCATCTGTGCCAATTCTCGTTTTAGCCTAGAAAGCTGAATAATATAAAATAATTGAAAGTAAAAATAAGTAACAGTAAGTTCTACAATAAAAATAACTGGTTTTTACATACAAAATCTTAAGCTACTTTAAAGAACTGGAAGTGATAATTCAATTTCTCTTCTTTTGTTTTTTAAATTTTGCATTAAAATGACAGAAGGCTTTCTTAAGTATCATAAGGCCCAATCAAATAGCAGTCAAAACATTCATCTTTCAAAGTATCAATTTCCTCATCTATTCTACCAGGTTTCTTTCTCCAATAGCTTGTGCTAACAGCTAGCAAGTTTCAGTCCATATAAATTTTCTTCTCCCTTTGTAGAAAAGACACCTCTCAACTATCTTCAATTCTTTAGTCAGCTTTAGAAGAGATGAACATTCAATGCTGTTAATGTTTCAATCCAGGAAAACAAAATTACTGGCAGCAGAACTTGTCTCTCTCCCAGAAATGGCATCCTGGCTTTCTACAGTTATTTTCATATTATCCTGCCCTCTCAATCTCCCTGTCAATTATCTTGATCCAACTAATGAGCATAAATCAAAAGTGACATAGCAAAGATGTCTCCAAAAACCTATTTTTGTGGTTTTATGGAAACAGTTACCTGAGTAGGTTGTGCAAACTATGGAAGAGCCAAGAATGATCTGCAAAGAAAGAGCTTGTTGCCCTCCAAAGCTGACAGATAACTGAAGGCAACAGGAGGAGAATGCAAGAGGCAGCAGACAAATGAGGGGAACAGGGGTGTTTCAGTATGTGGTACTGAGGCTAAGACTGAACTGCAAGCCCAAAGTGGGGCAGGGATGGAAGAAAAAAACTCTCTTCTTAAGCTACCAAACTCAGTATATTTTCTAGAATTTACCCAGAGCGGTCTTGATTTTCAAATGTACATCAATAAATGACAAAATCATTACAAAATAGAATAAAATTTTTAAAATGAGAGCAAAAAAATTTAATTTTTTCTTCAGCTCTATTCCAAGAGCAAGGGGCTTTGCACCAGCACCAGGACCGTCAGAGTCCCACCAGCCTCCACAGCTTTCTCCCTTTCATCAAAATTCATGGCACCAGCCACTAAACACTCTTATACCCGCACCAGCTCCTTTAACTCTCACCAGCAGTAAAATGAAAAAATGCATTACTAATATCATGTACACAAAAACTTTGTAGTGCCTATTTCATTCTATTTCCTGAAACAACTCAATGCCCATGCATACAGTCACTTGAACATACTATCCTATGCATGCAGTAGGTCATTTCATTTTAAGGAGGAAGAGAAGAAAATAGTCGTAAGTGAAAACCCTGTTTATTTTTTTCAAATATTACTTAAATAAATAAGGCTTGTTTTCTTGTTTAGAATATGCTGACATTTAGAGTATGTAAAACAAGCAAACACTAGTCAGCATGTAATAAATATATACAGATAGAATAAATGCTTTCAAAGGGTGGTGAACAGGATTTATTTTCAGAGGCACTCATGTGAAAACCTGTCACTGGAACAAAAACGGAACACTATCCTGCAAGGACAAAATAACTTTTAAAATACTTATTTATCAAAACCATGACTCTATTGTTTTTTAAAAAATATATAAATAAGGAACATTTTTCTTACAGAACTGCCTATCATTGTCAGAATACTTGAATTTCTCTCTCCTCATAAAAGAGATCTGGCCAATCAGCTGAAAAATTCTATTTGGCCAATAGGTCTACTGAATTGTGTAGAGATTTCCAAATAAGCGGCTAAACCTACAGATCAGTGGAACATCACTGAAAATGGGTAAATGGTATGAAGACAGTGGGTTGGAACTGAAAGAATCTGGCTGCAGAATATTTACTGCTTGTGGCAGTTCATAGAGAGAAAGCAAATTCTGAAAGCCTGGCTGAGCTTGCCTCTGCAACAAAAATGTTTGCACTTGTAACATGGAAAAAGCATTACTTCTAAATCACCAAAATGCAGTTAACAGAGAGCTGTTTCAACATAGCAACAGGTTAGAATAAAAAAACACTTTTCAATACTGTATTTCTATAAATGCATGCATATTCAGTGTAAATGCTGAAGTAAAAGAGAAATACACCCTCTCTCCCTTCTCCATGCCTAATTCATATTTTTACAAAATAAAAAAAGATTACTCACTCTGTCACGACGGCTGGCTATTTCTGCTTTAATCTGATACGGGTCATACTTGGTATTAGCTGAAAATCCAGAGAATGCTAAACAGATGAAAAACAGTATTTTAGTTTTTTCCCCCTCCTTTAATACAATTGTTAAGATGTGGCACTATTTAATAAACCATTCCATTAATCCTTTTTTTTACAAGTCACTAGGTTCTAAAATTATCCTCTGGGCTGAAGTACAACTGAATATTTTCATTTGGGCCACCTGAAACTTTCTTTTTCATCCTGAACAACATCAAAAATTGCATATAGCAACACCACGTTTCCCAAAAGCAACTAGCTTCTATGATAGGATGATGGCATCTACTGATGCAAGCAATTTCTGTAATAGTAACAATTACTAATTACTTCCTAGGTACACTGAATTAACAGTATGATAGAGACTAAAGTTAAAAAAAATATTGTCGGAACAAAATTATATCAGCTAGAGAGAGAAGTTGCCTTCTAAAGCAAAAGTGTAGGGATCTGAAATATAAATCAACCCTGGCCAGTGAGTTCTTAATGCAGGGTATCTACAGTCAGGCAATGATTTCAAGCTGTGGCATTATAAGCCTAAGTCTACACAGATGAAATAAAGGTTTCAGATGATAGATTGGGCAAGAGCAACCATGATTTATGGAGTGAGCCATTCAAGGCAGCACTGGCCCATTGAAAAATGCCTGGCATGTGAATGGATGGGGTTGTGCTGTCAGACCTTCCATCCTTTTGCAGAGCTGAAGGCTGCTGCACTGAAATCCATATCGGTGTGCACTGGGCCTTTCAACTCTCGAAAGAACACTGCACTGCCAAGGTCATGTCAAGCATGCAGGAACTTGCCAAAATGAGTAGTCATGCCTGGACTAATTCTCTAAATCCAGGATTTTCTATGTTTTTTGGGGTTTTATAAGCAGTGCCAATCACAACTGAGTCACAAAACTGCTGTATGGGCACCTCCCTGCCAAGCCACAACTGCTGAGCTCACACCACCTCCCACTCATAAGCACACTTCACTGAGTCAATGGCAGAACCCACAAGCAAAGTGGAGGAAAACACTTTGTGAAGTTTTAGTTCTTTTAATGCAACAACTTGAAACAAGTGGTGGTGGAGGCAAAGGTATTTGCTATATAAGCATCCAACTTTGGTCATGCAATTGCACTCGAATTAGAAGCCTAATATTTCTGTACAATAAAAGGAGAAGCAAGCATCCCACAGTGAGTGGAGTCAAATTAAGAAAAACAAGTGGAGAAGAAGCTTTTGGGAATCTTTGAGCTGACAGTATGATTAATCCTCAAAAGGATATTAAAAACAAAAAAAACTTTCAAAAATCATCTGAGTAATCAGCCTATCCCATTTTCTCAAAACCAATGCATATGACCTTAAACCAATATAAAGTATATTAACATATCTGTAGAAAATGAAAATATTTTTCCACTTCAAACAAGCAAATGATTTTATGTTTTAATTGCTCGTACAGATTCTCATTATCAACTCCAGATGTATCTACAATGCCTCAAACTATTAGAAGATTGAGAAACATAAGTAAATTGACATAGCATTTGCTTTCATTAGAGATAACCCCAAATTTTGTAATTTTCAGTCATATTTTGTTGCTGTTTCAAAAAACTTGTTTTTCTAAAAGCTTCAAAATTATGAAAAAGGTTATATTTTTCTAGTATATTTTATCTTCAACAGACGTTTCTTTCTGTATATTCACCTGAAGTAACTCAACAAAATATCCCACAGAACTACTGCAAATTTAAAAAAACCCAAAAAGCCCAAGGTCCTAGAAAGGTTTTGTAATAAATGTCAATTTAGATTTTATAATCTCAAAAAATACTGATGACACTACCTTTTACTCTATTCCAAATCTTTAAATAATTGTTAAACACAATTTACACAATAGTTTCTTTTTAAAAAAATCTTTCTTAATAGGAAAATATCTTGCTACTTCTTCAGAAATTTAAACATGAGAGGGGGAAATAAGACTAGTCACAACTGTTCAGCTGCGTCACAAACTGAATCACAGAATACATAGCTATAAACTAAACAAAAAGATAAGATTCCCAGTTCAACAGTAACAGAGTATTTGGTCCAAAATATCTGGGAGCACAGCTCTAGAAAACATCTTTTATTCAGGGTTTTGGCACATGTATGAATTCCTTTGGATTAATAAATACCACTGAACCAGTAGCTAAACACTTCTATCCAGACACATGCTGTAAGCCTCCTTCCACAGTCAGATTTCTTGAACATTTTCAGAAAAGGCTAAAGCAGAGCTTTCCATTCTTATTATATCCTTGGTGTTTAACAGCAAACCTGCAGTTAAACAACGACTGTACAACCATTGTAAAACTCCAATTAAAAAAAAAACCACAGCAAAACTCCACTATATTTCCATGTGGCTGTTGGGTACATCCACTTCTTTGAACTAGTCCAGTTGACACTCTGACAAAGACACCTTTTCTTACTGCACCAACTAACAGCCAGGACAGTGGTGCAACATCTTCAGAATTCATAAAAAGTGTATCATCTACTCCAAGCTACCAGAGACATCTGAAGAAGGAAAAGGGGCAAGAAATGGGAAGCTCTCTATCACCAACATAAGTATCACAGGCTGGAACTCAAGAATGAGGTAAACTAATGAAATACTGTTGGCTAGTTCATGGTCAGAGGTACTCTGGAACACAACAGCTTGCCACTGCATCTTTATAAATTTGCTAAACAGATTATGGATCCACAGAAGGTTTCCCCCAAGGTGATGGTTCCCTCCCATGCTAAGTGGAACATAATCTTTGAGTTTAGGAGCACAGGCAGGCAGCTGATCCAGCAACATTTAGCCCTTTGTTGCCTTGCAGGAAGAATCATTACAGCTGGCTCCAAGATGAGTAGAAATACCAGCTGGGATACATGCCTGTTTAATGTTACATTTCTTTTCAATGTTAACATTTATCCCTATTAAGTGTTAAATCTCTGCTCTAATAGATGTAACAAGAATTGGAAGACACTGAACTGCAGAGTCAAAGGATAGCACCTCACTGCTGTAGTCAGGACCTTCATTCAGAGAAGAATCAGATTTCTTACACCACATCTTGAGAGAGCAGGTGGGTAAATCAAGAAAAGACAATAAACTCACAGCTGGCATAGGAACGGTTGTCATCCTCACACATTTTGTGCAATTGTTGATATTCTTCTTGGGCTAGTTCAAAACGCTGCTGCTTTATTTGGTAAATCTCCTTCTTGGCATTGAGTGCCTCCTGGGCAACTATTAAATATTCCTTTAGCATGCGTTCTTGCTCCCTTCTCCATTGTTCCCTTGGATCCTCAATTTGTGTGAGCTCTAAGGAGAAAAAGTAAAAGCATTAAAATAAAATTATATGACACTTCGTGCTACCAAGTCCAAGTTATTTTTGTTAATGTCCATTCTCAACCAGCACACCTGACACTACAGTGCCCAAAATCACTCCATCCAGGATAGAAGAAGGAAGGATACAAAGTGAAAGAACAGGAAAGGCTTTTCAATTATAAAAGGCATTTAAATGTTATTCTTTTCTTTAAAAACCAGTGCAAACCCAAAGAAAAAAGTAATTTGGCTCTAACCTTCCCTCATAGCCAACTTGAAAATTCCAAGAACTACCTCAAAACCCAGAACCACAAGGAAAAGTGAAAGGTATCTCAATGCTTAACCTGTAAGTCTCTAAATAGCTGGAACTATTTTATGATGCTGCATACAACTTCACAAATACAACGTCTTAAAAGGACAGAGGCTTCCCCTGCATAGTTAAGAAAAATAAGGTAATTCAACTGAGAAGTCAGTGTCTTAGTCTCAATTCCATAAAGCTTTTAAATAACTTCTTTTTTTTTTTTTTTTTTTGTCTTAAGAAACAGCAGCCTGATATTTTTCCTTGCAAGGGTTTAGAACAGTTTTTATTTAAACATAAACAAAAAGCAAGTTTCCACAAAAAAAAAATTTTCCCAAATCTATTGATTTTCAAGACAATCTCTTTGCAGTTGCAAAGGCATTTGAGGATGGCACACATTAAAATCCTAAAAAATTAGTGGTTCATTTCGGGGGGTTTTGCAAGTCAACAAGTATGTTTTACATGAGGATGTCCATGTAAAGCCTTGTGTTTAAATGTAACGTTAATTTCTGATGACTGAAGCTCTACCACTAAGAAGCTGCTGCAGACACAACTTCAGTGTTCAAAGTGGCAAAACCTGCAGCGCAGTCAGGAGCTAAGCACCTAGCAATTTTTCCAAACTTGGTTTCTTACAAGAGATGAAAGCCAGTTATGTTTTGCATTAATCCTGAGTACATAATTCAGTATGTTTGTGCCTGTGATGAATTACAAAACTGTAGAAGAACAAGTCCAACAGATTAAGAACTCTAATGGTGTCAAGGTCATGCTAGCAGCTCTACAATTTGAGAGACATCTGAAAAGTATATAAACAAAACCAGAATGCTCATCAAAGAGCAGTGCTTCCAACAGATTTGCAGATTAGGTTCCTAAATAACCTTTTCTCTTAACAGACATACCTTTCTCTCTCTGCAACTCCTCACATTGAAACAGTACAAATAGAGTGCCTACAGTTCTGTAATTTCTCCCCAATTCCCAGGGACCCCTTTAATTTCCTTCTGGCTCCAATGACCCAAAACTATCTCCTCAGCCAAGGACAGGATGTGCTTTGGCTTGTTGAGTTGCCAAAAATTGTTCTCTACATGGAGGGCAAGCAGAAAACAGTGTTCCAACTGCTGCCCACCCTTCACTGAGGGTGTTTCAATTTCCACTGCTACCTCATCTGCCCATAAGTACCTCTGACTTTTAATTTTAATATTCCTAAATTTAATATTCATAAAACTGCTAAACTCCCATGGAAACAATGAGAAATTAGTAAATATTTATAAACCAGATATGCCTATTAGGTTTCATTTTTTGTCTTTGAATGGTACATTATTAGTCCTAATCTCAATAAACAGCCCAGCCTAAGGTGTTACATTCTATTACGCATTAAGCTGCTGAGATCCTATACTTCAGGGTACTGCATCTCTCAGGTAATTATTTCAGAAGACTTCTGAAAACCTAGAAGCATTCATCTGAGGAAAACTTCTTTAGTGCATGGGAAGCTCTGTTTTTCACTGGTTTAGGAAACCTTCCCCTGGATTTCTAAACAAGTTTGCCACCTAACAAGACCAAAGCTACATTGTATGATAAAATTAACTTCCTCCATTTCTTTACAACCAATTTAAAAAAAACATAGTAACTCAAGAACAGTCCCAGACAAATGCAGAGAATATATTATTCTGAGGAATGCCCAACTGCTTAGAGGAGACTTCAAAGGCTTCCAAGACTCTGAGGAGGAGGGAAAGGAATTTTGTGGCTGGCAACCGCCAAGGTTTTTAAGCAATGGTTGGATAACAGCCAAGAGCAGCTTAGTAAGGGTGTCAACAAAGTACTGAATTTACAGAACAAGATGGAGATCAGGGTTGGAAGTACCATTGAGATTTACAGAAGATTCTTCAGTTCCTTGTTTTTTTTCCAGTTTAAATGGAAAACTATTGCCTAGAAATCTTTTTCTTGCTTCCTGGGTAAACAAACATTGCAAGAGACTTAGAAAATCAGATGTATTGTGTTTTCTTTTAAAAGGTGCAAGGGCAAAAAGCTTGAGAGACTGTACAAAGCATGAGAGGTGTAAGTGTAGAAAGACACTCTTTGAATTATCCCTTGCATTTTCTCACAGTATTTCTTGACACTGAAGCACTTCTAACTGTTTTGTCAATTAACACAGAACTCCAATGCTGCATAAAGCATTCAATCCAGTCAGCCACAAAAGGCAATCCAAATGTTTTCTCCTGAAGCTGCCGTTCCAAGTGGTTTAGACATTTCTTCAGCTCCTACACCATCTCTGCCACTTGCCTGACACCATCTCATGACACACATGATTGTCTATTCATTAGTTCTCATTTCTACAAAGGAAGTAAATACAGTCTTGATTGGCACCCTTGTTGTCCACAGTTTAAAAATTGGATCAAGTATCCTACTAATTTTTGATTAATAATTATCCAGCTATAATATCAACTCTGTCTTCCCTCTTATTATAAATCTTGCTGGTATATGAAAGCACTGTATTAGCCTAAGGGTGACAAACCCATTTACTGTGACGGTTGAATTACCATTTAGGATAATATCTGTGGGCTGCAAGTAATTAGTTATCATGAAAGAGACTAATTTTGCAACCTTGTTAATTGTTGAATGATTCCTTTTACTCAGTTCAGTACTGTCCCCTTGAAGCTTCTATCCCTTTGTTCATACATTATTTCATATCTAATATGATTACCTTTACTTTTCCAGACCCATTAATATTCACCTTTCTGTCTATCCACTGATCATTTGGAACTCAACTGCTCTTTACAAAGACACTCTTTACAATTTTTGCTCTCACTTGAACAGAAAAAAATGCAAGCCAGATCTGACATGCCTACAATGATTAATATCCCTTCTGTAAGTTCAAACTTGAAGCCTGTAGTAAAGCTGCTAATAACAAAATTCAAAAAGCAAAAGGAAGCCCTTTTTTGGCATGTGATGGTGATTGCTATTCCTATCACAGAGGCCTATCAGTAGGCTTTTTAAAGGACAGCGTTGCAATAGGAGTTCACATTCTACTCATTTTCTGTAGGGACTCTAAAACCACCTGCAAATTTAAAAAATAAAATTTAAGGAGTTGGAAATACCTTCCTTTTTGGTTTTTTTAAATATATGCTTTCATGCACATACTTTGGTGCAAGTACACCCCATTACTGTACTCCAATGTAATCCTCACTTTTTATTAAATTTCAACATTACTAAAGTTACCATGACAGCAATCCCTAACCTTATACTTTTTATAAACACAGTTATTGTAAGAAGTACCTAAGAGTCTGTATTTATTTCCTTTGAATTTTCTTGTCTCTCTATCCTTGTGATTAATGTATTAATAGCCATTTAAAGTTTATCATTTAGTTAATGGTCTTTGTTAAATTTCACAACAAATAAGTATCTGTTTAGGTCAAACAATACCATGGGAACATTTATTATTCTGTTGTTTGCATTTTTTAAAGCAAGTAATTGTGAAACCACAATACATAAGTAATTCCAATGATGGCTGGAAGCCCAAAATTATTTCTACACTTTCATTTTTAATTGACTAGATTGCAAGTAGATAGTATTGAGGTTGGTTTTTCAGATTATACTATTTATTGCTGTGATAGCCCATATAACCACTTTCTTCTTTTCTTAGTTCCCATCAACTGCCAATTCCCACAATAGTGAAACCATCCACTCAACGGTGATAAGAAGCTTAATGATAGCCCAACAGTAACAGCAGCAGCAGTACAAAGCTATAAAGATAAGACATTTTTTTAAAAGTAGAACTGCTAACTGTGCCACGGTGACAATACAAAGCTCAGCAATAGCCCAAAAGGGAAAGCGTTCGAAATTAGTTCCCAAAAGGGACATCTGTTGTCTTTTTGATAGCATTTTGTACTGTATTAAAACATAAAACACTTATTACTTAAGTAAGGATGAGATTACTTTAGTTCACAGTGCTTCTGATTAAAAACCAGCATACTTCTCTCAGAATGCATTTTGCTTTTCAGTCTAGAAGAGTGAACTATGGATAACTGGAAAAATAGGAAATATTAAGAATATAACACAAAAATCTTTCTGACATATGACAAAAAGCAACAACAAAATTACTAATACTTCACAGTATGACCAAGCAAACCAAAATATTTTCATACACTATAGCTCAATCATAGGTTATAAAAGTCTTTACAAATGGAATTCATTACAATTATTCCCCCATATGAAAGATAAGGAAACACTTTCTGCAAGAAATTACTTGCATATATTTTCTCACTGTAGCACAAGGTGCATAAATGGTATTGGAAGCAAAGTTAACAGCAAGAATAAACACCAGCTTGCTAGTATTCCTCGAAACAATCATGTAACTACTCACGATTTATGTGGTCCATATAATAAACTCCAATCTGTTGATCGTAAACAGTTTCCCATCCTAAAGGAAGCTCATCTCCAACACAGTCAGCAAACGTCAATGGCTTTGTGATCCTGTAAAAATAAAAATAGCACAAATAAATACAAAAGGTGCAAAGTTTACAGTGCAATGAATGTCATTACATGTTTTGAAGATACCTTCACCAGTTGATCAAAAACTAGTTATGCTACTTAGGAATGTGCTGATAATTACAACCATACAGTTTCAAAATAAATTTTCATTTAAATATGCTGACAGATACTCCCCAAACAGGTAAGACAAGCTTCTCCCCTCTAGTTTCTATGTATAACAATTTAATTATAGTGGCATGCAGTCCTGCCAGTTCTTCTCCCATACTGCTAAAAACAAATGTAAAGCTGGAGTTCACCACTGATGAAACTACTAGAAGCTTTATAGGTTTTAACTTCTTTCTCGTGACAATGTAGCATAATTGCCTGCCTTTAAATAAATAACATAATATTCAAGACAGCACTATATAACAGACTTCCTCTTTCCAATTATACTGTTCCCACTATTAATGATACTCTCTTGGTCCAAACATATTCAAATTACTTCCTCTCCCTCAAAAAGAAGAGACACAAATAAATGTCTCTGAAAAATTCTGAAACAATTAGAGCAGAACTAGTAATTAATAAGTAACAGCATTGCTATCTAGGAGCTTAAAATATCACAGCCCTTACTAGACAAAGTCTTATTAGATCAGAGGGTAATAGAAAAAAATGAAAAAGCCATGTCAGTGTTGACAGGAACTTTGAAAGTACTGGGTTCCATATTATACAGAAAGACTCAAAACCAACACTGCTCTAGAACAGAACAAGGTATACAAAAAACAAGGAAGAATAAATTATATAAATATAAAAGCCTTTACAGTCAGTCTCATCATGTTTATTGCACAAACGTTCATTTTATTCTTGACTTAACCCCTAGGATAATGTTTTCCTCTAAAAGCTGTCACCAAATTCATTTACTAAAAAGCTACTAATAAAGTAATTTCAATTACTCATGGGATATAGATACAACACCTCCCTCACATATTTGTTGAGGCACTTCTAATACCTAGAATTATGACAACTTTGCAAACATTAAATATATGCATTAATTTAGGGACTGACTTAAATTGAGCATAATCTATAGCATAATACTGTTTGTTTTAACTCCATTTGTACATTGTAACACCCATTTAAGGTTTTCTGACACCAGATTTGGACAATGCTGACAAATACACTGCTGAATGGAGAAACCATTAGGATTCATAACAGCCCTTCATCTCATAACACCTGCATAACAGAATACCTTTGTCTGAAGTAAAGTATGATTGTCTTAGAACTTGGAAGTCCTTTCCCACCCCAAAATAAAACCAACCAGAACAAACCAGTGCTAAAGACTTCAAGCTATGGAAATACTACTATAGCTACATTCTAGCTAGTCCAATGGTGCAGTAAGCATACCATTCAACTGCCAACAAAGAACACAAAACTTTGCACACAATAAACAGAAAAACTGCATTTACCTGCCTCCTGAAACTATTTTACAGTGACTGAGATTACAGTGCTCAAAATTAACTGTAGCAGAAATGTTTCAACAGCTCTGCACAACAGTAGAAAGATCAAGCTATTCAGGTCAAATAATAGCTCGATCCCATTTGGTTCATTCTCCAACACGTGTAAACAGTTTAACAGAAGATGTACATAAACTTGTGCACCACCATTTAACGTAAAAATTTTCCATTACTGATAAATATGTAGTTAACATCATGTAATCATGTAAATCCAAAGATGCTGTATTCAAGAAAGAAAATGTTATTAGAAACTGACATATGCACTCTCAGTAATTCATCTAGCAGACCAGATATTGCCAAAATACTCCTGATCTCCCTGGAATTCAGTCAAATATTAAACATACAAACTGCAGCATTTTTTTTTCTTAAACTCCCATAGTCCTGTTCTGAAGACATCATGTTTACAACTTCTCAAAGTAGTCTAGACATCAGCTCCTAAATTACTGCAACTATAGACAAGATTTTCTTTGGAATGACTTATGAGACTTGCTTGCCTGTTACACAAACATACTCTCACCCTTTATTCATAAATAAAACCAGCACATGATACTCGAACCTTTCACACTACAAAAACTTTAATTCAATGCTCTCTGTGATCCCGCCAGGACTCAGACTTGCAGGACAAGGACAATGTTCACTTTTTGGAAAAGGGAGACTAAAGAAGAAAACTAATGAATCTGGTCTAACCAGTTTTCCTTACAGTGTTATAAAAGCATGTGTGAACAGTTTAATTAATGGTTTTGAAGGAAAACTTGTAGGAAGAAAAACTCAACACATAAAAAGCTGTCTTCCAGATAATCAGACCATTATTAAGTTGATGTTGCTCATTCTAAACTATAATCAAAATTGCTCCTAAATTGGATTCCCTTCAGACAAGGCATAATGCTCAACTCAGTCACTTTTTTTTTTTTTTATACCTATGTAGTTGGATCTTCAGCCAATGACATGAAACTAAGAATTGGAAGTTTCTGCCTGTGTTTTGCACTACTTTGACTAAGTGAACTGAAAAAAATATCTTCCTGGTTTAGCCAGCACAATTCTGAGGACAAGATTAGATTCTTGCCAGTTGAGGAAACTAAGGTTTTTCAGAATAACAAAGACAAAATGGAACAGATACAGATGCCTACATTGGAGGTCACCCACAAATTACAGCAATTGACTGCTGAAATTAAGTATCTTCTGGAACTACTGCTTTATCCTCTGGGGTTTTTTTTAATTAGGTTATGTTCTATAAAATAGAACACATCTTTTCTACTTTTTTTAATAAAGAATTGTACAAGGTACATCTGTTAAAGCATTTAAAAATATTGAAATAAAGACAAAAAGCTTTTCAAAGCATAAAGACAAAGACAAAAACGCTGCCATCTTCGATTAAACAAAAAACAGGGCTTCCCAAACTGTGCTATTGACAGTATTTTATCTGTCATCTCAGTAGTAACAATAACTAACACACTCATCCATGATCATCTCCCGTTTCCCCCAAAACAACTGGCAGACACTAACAAGAAGGTTCTGAACTTTCAGCTGAAGATGAAAATCCTCTGGGACCAGTTTGCAGCACTAATTCTTTGCAGCCCTGGACCTATAGGCCAGGTATAAGTAACAGTTCTCCATGGGGGCCAATTCTGCACAGAACAAAAAAACCAACCATAATGTCAGATTAACTGACTTTAGCCTTTCCAAAAGTAATGATGCTCTTCAGTCTTAAGGCACTCAATCTTTTGTGACTCTGAAACCCTTCAGAAGCAAATACAGAATCATGTAAGGAAGCTTCCATAATCCAAATCCAGTATATCAAGCCCAGAGAAAAATCTTTGAGCAATCGGATCTGTCACTTCTAACTAACTCTGCCCAAATTATATGTTTCATAAAGAAGAAATAAAAGTCTGGTATTTTCATGCAATCCAACAGACACATCTGAAAACCCAAGTTTCATTCACATTTTCTCTGCATCAATTACCAAGTTAAACAGTTAGAATGCAGAAATTAAACTGTAAAATAAAACCAAACAAGTGACTAAAGTAAGTTTTTTCTCCTCCTTGCACACTTATTTCTTATCTTGACTCACTACGACACAAAGAAGGATTCCAGAACACAGTTTTACAGCTTTCTGTATACGAATATGCGGCAGCAAAACAAGTATTTCTTGAATGCATCAGTTCATGGCAGGGACTGGATGAGGAGTAGAAAAGACACTAAAATACAATGGCTAAATATCATTTTAGATAATTTACTTCAAAGTCCTTTCAGCTTCATTGTTAACAGCATCTAATTTCAACCACACCTTTCCCCCCCAAAAAAATACCTCACAGAAAACCTCAGCCTTTAAATAATAACAAAAAGCTCCTCAGTCCAAAGAAAAGATACACTTCACATCTCCAAAGCACATTTTCATAGATAGAGTAGGGCAAGTTCATTGTTACAGACCTTCAAAACTAGAACCAGATCACTAAAAACACAAGGCTTTGGAAAACATTAGATAATATCCTCACTCTTCCCATGGCCCTGATGCTACATTAGAGGGCCCTGGCTGCTTGAAATCCCTAGGTCTAATTGAGTAAAACTTCCCCTGGGAGGAACTAAATAAAGACAAACAGAGCCTGTTTTTCCAAGATCTTGAACAGGAAATCAAATAGGTGTTCCAAAGTAGAAACACTGTTGTAAAGTAGTTGCCCTCCTTTAAACAATGCCTAGACACCTAAATTACATAAAGGGTCACCCCACCTTTCAAAGTGGGCCTGGATTAAGAGGAAAGCACTAACCATGAGGGCTAATTACGAAAAAGAACCACCAAGTTCTGAACAAAAGTTTCTGTCTGCAGGAGACAGAGAGAAGGATGCAAGAATAGCTGCTGTCGACAGTGATTTTAATTTTGTTTCTGATTTTGGTCAGGACCAATGGCAGTAAAAAATGTCTAATAAAATTTGATACACCTCAACAAACAACAAGGAGAAAAATTTCCTTAAACCTAATCTCAGTCTGAATTGTCATCTAACGGGATAGATGGTTTTGCCTGAGAAATGCAGATACAGAAACTGTATTACTAATTTACTAGGAAACTGCATTAATTCACATTAGAGCTCTGAAGAACTCCACGCAATTTAAAAATTAGTAACAGAGTAACTAGAAAAGCATTAGCAATCTGATAAATCTAGTTTATCCAAGGAAAGTAATACAACAAGTATATTACTCAAGTGTCACGAGGCAAAAAAGAGAAAAGGCAAAATGAGAAATCATGTACACACTTTAAAGCCTTCAGTCAATATTTTTTCCGTAACTCCTTTCAAACATGAATTTGAGTTACAGACGTTGTTAAAAAGTTCAACTAACCCTCTTGTCTTGTACCATGGCTCTTATTCCCTCCAACTGCACGGAGAAAAAAAAAAAAAAGAAAAATTCCCAAACAAACCAAACCAAGAAATTGAGAAGGAACAGAAGACTATTTTGTTGTTGTTGTTATTTCACAGACACTGGTAAGAAGAGTTGCTTACACTGAGGGGAAGAATGGGAAGATTGTTACTATATAATTTTTAGAAGCCCTGGAGGCACTTCTTTGACATCTTCCACCATCATAGCTCTGGCCTGGGCAGCAAGACCGTCTCCGTGAGCTGTGCCATGACTCTGAGCAGGCTGCCCTCCGAACAGCCACTGCCCCTGAGCAGGGCAGGGACACGGCAGGCACACACTGCCCAGCTGCCCAAGGAAGGAGCTGCCTCCACAGGGCAGAAGGATGCCCCAGTCAGACCCACACAGCCTCACCCCGGGGCAGCACATGCCAGTCAGGCACGGGTTGTTCACAGTAAAGGCCACCGTGAACTCCAGATCTGCTGTTACAGCACTCTGGAGTACGCTATGGTTTTCCTCCTCATCTGTCCTCCATCCACTCAGCTCTCTGCAAGCAGCCAAGTCACAGAAATGAACTGGATTTTGAAATAAAGTCTGGCAAATTACATACCAACTGCTTAGTCAAAAGTACAACAAAGTTCGCCAAACTATATGTATCTTTTCAAGCTACCGGTTTCTTTTAACCTTTTTCTTAATCCAATTTATACATTTTCATTTTACTACGTGATTTAACCTCAGACTCCGAATAAAATAACTCACTGAACATCTACTCAATTCTTCATTAAAATAAATCCACAATACAGATGGCCAGACAGAAACTTACATAAATGAAATTCTATGTTCAGGACAAAAATTTAAAGAAGGTAACATGTTCAGAGTCATTGCTGGGATACATTTGCCTTGGAAAAAAAATGATACCCTGCAGCAAGGAAATAACAGCACCAACTCTTCTAAAGGTCACTTGAAACTCAGTCTTTTTAAGACCACACTGCATTTTGTATTTATGTTGTTATTTTTATTACATTTCATTATTTTCTTCTTTTTCTCAACAGCAAATAAGCTGATGACAGAGTGCTAATACCAACCAGTGTATTTGCTTCAATTAACTGTAGCACAAGCCAACGCAGCATAAATCAATGTGAAAAACACAAGGCACAGGATAGCACTAGCTAGCCATTTTACAGTAATAAGTCAACATCTTGAAGTGTGAAAATATGATTACTATAAGACCATTTTTTAAATTTAAACTCTGAACAATTAGATCTTGAGATGCAAAATGTATGTAAAACTACACAGCTACCCTGCTAAGAGAGGACCTATACATTTTGTTGACTCACAAGAAGCAATTGCAACCTACATTGTCTATAAACACCCCTAAGAAATGTACCCAAGGACACCCTCTTACCTTTCACTGTTTGAGAAACTATAAACCTTTACCAACAAACAACAATAGACAAATAACATACTTTTGGTTTTACCCTTTCTCACAATCCCCAAACCAGAACAGCTGAAAAATAGTAGCTTAGTATGTTGAAACATAAAATGCTATGTCCAATTGCAGCTCTTGCATAACTTTTCTCACTGCTCAGGAACTGGTGAAACAGTTCCACACAAGCAGCCAAGTCTTCCAGCAGTTATCCATTTCTTAACAGCAGCTATGATCCATATACAAATTCAGAACACAAATATTATGGGAAATTCTTGCTGAAAATATTTCACGTACCCGACGAAAATGCCTTTCTCAAAAATCATAGCCAAGATAAAAGTGAGTGCTTTTAAGAAAACTATTTTTGTGTCTGCAATTTATTGTGGTTTTTTTACAGAGGATAAACAGTTAAAAAATGGGAAGAGAGGTTAAGTAGGACTATCCATGAATGCTTTTGAACTTATTTAGTTTGTGTATGCATAGATAGCCCAAAGTGACCAGCAACTGTACAAAGCCACTAGCCAAAACCTAAGATTTGCAGTAGGGCAAAGACAATTGCTGGAGGGTCTGGCTGAAGAAAAGCAGACTGCATGGCAGATGACTTGACATCTAGAACAGAAAATCAACAAAATTATATATGGCAGTTGGGTATAAACCGTAAGAGGAAAACAGCAGGTATGTGTGGCAGATAAGACAGCTAAGGAGGGGAAACTAGGAGACTACAGTTTGATTTCAAATTGCACCTTCAAACTTACTCCAAAACTCATTTCAAACTGATTTCAAATTGCATCTTCATTTTGAATATGCTCTTTGCTAGAAAGAGTAACACGCAAAATATTTAGAACTTTTCTTTTGCCAGTGCTACTCAAAAATCTCTAAATATTTACAAGAACTTCTCAAGGACTTCTGTAATGTGTTAGACTCCAAAGAATCCTAAAACCAAATGAATTAGAATTAAAAGCCAAAACTAAACTATAAGGAAAATTTAACAGAGAATTTCAAAATTCAAGAGGCAAGCTGAATTCTTCCACTTGTGTAAGAAGTCTAACATGACACTACACATATCCAGACACAGCACAGCTTTAGAGCAAGCACATATGCAGTGCACTATTTTCACTGATTCTGAATCAACATTTATAACTTTTATCCAACATCTGTGCATAGCAGCATTTTCCAACTACATCTGATTGATAAACAAGGTCACAGTTAGTAAAGGCCAGGTACATACTTTTCTATTTATTTCTTCCATCCTCAAATCTCACAACTCCTTCTGCTGGAGACAAGCAAGTTATCCAGCTATCAGATTTCTATGTCCTCAGAATATGCTAAAACCCATTTCTACGTTCAGGTCTGTCTAACAAACTGCTTGACAGCTGTAACCTTAGTTTTGCAAAGACTCCAATGGTTTGAGAACATAAATTTCCAGCTAGCTCATTTCATCACAATCCTGCCCATCTGTTAACAAAACCATTGTAGAAGAGTCAGTGGGAGAGGCAGTAAGTGCTTCACCTTTAGGCAGAGGAGTGTATATGTGCTTGTGTAAAGTGTATGCCTATACACAAAAGATTACTCACTTCTGATTGCTGTCACAACTTCTGTATGCAACTATCAGATGAGGAGGAAACACCTGCACTTTCTTAATGGAAGTCACCCAAGAAAAAGTGCATGTGGCAAGATCTTACCAGCAAGTTCTTAGCAATAAGCATTTTGCACATGAATAAGAATCTTTGGATGAGTTCAAAGCAAGAAGAAAATGTAGCAGACAGGTAAAGGGTCCCCAGCAGACAAGGAGGGGACGTAAAACTCCAAATTCAAGTCCTTGAAGCTCCACATGTTAGGACAAAAGGAGGCACCAAAAGAAGCTTCACATCCCAGTAAGAAGTAAAATGGTCTTACATGCTGCAAGACACTATCATGCAGTCAAATACTTCCTGAGGATTCTTGCATGATCACTTGAAGTTTATATCAAAAAAGATTAGAACATTCTCACTAGTACATTGCCTCTTGCACTACCAGTTTATTAAAATGTGTTGGCTATCAATGCTTAATAGTGCAGTAGAGAAATAAAAGTTTAAAGTTCTTCAAAACTGTCCATCTACTATGTTCTTTTGCTAACCTCAGGTGTCCTATATCCAGAAAGATTACACCAGCATTAACTATCTTGTTACCTTTAAGTCTGACTTTGCTAGACTAAACTTCTCTTCAAAATTTTGAAGCCTGTGTGATTGTTCCAAGCATTATAACAGAGATTTTTCTGCAACTTTCTAACAGCCAACGATAATTCGAGTTTCGGTACATTTATAATGGTTATTTCTTCATTGCTGAAGGTGCTCCCCTTCCTTAAATTTATCGTTCTTCTTTACCAATTATCCAGATTGGAAATAACTAAATATATACGTGTGTGTGCAGTACATATATGTACACACATACACACAAGTGATTTGTCCACACAACGTATTGATAACTCTAAATACCATTCAAGTGTCAAATGACTGAAGCTTAACTTAGACATTCTTCAATAAAAAAAGCACCGTGAAATATTTTTGTGAAGACTTCAAACCACTTTAGACAAGTCTCAGCAAAACAGAGAATCTTACATTAACTGGTAGACTTTGGGCTGATTAGAAGGCAAGTAGTTGAAGATGCATAGAGGTCAACACTAGAATCTTGAAATATATAAGTAATTACATCCCAATGGAGGCAGGACTGGAAGGGATACAAGCAAGTTCACAGACAATACAAAACAGAGAGGAGCTGTCGACTCCCTCAAAGACAGGGAGGCCCTGCAGAGAGACCTTGACAAATTAGGAGAGATGGGCAATCCCCTACTGTATGAAATTCAACAAGGGAGGGAGCCAGATTCTGTACCTGGGATGGGGCAACTCTGGATCTACAGAGGGGAGGGGAAAGGGGAAAGGGGAAAGGGGAAAGGGGAAAGGGGAAAGGGGAAAGGGGAAAGGGGAAAGGGGAAAGGGGAAAGGGGAAAGGGGAAAGGGGAAAGGGGAAAGGGGAAAGGGCCTCATCACAGTCTACAGATTCATTGTGAGGAGAAGAGGATGGGCAGGCATTGATCTCTCCCCTGTGGTGACAGAACCAAAACGAATGACCTAAAGTTGTGTCAGGGGAGGTTTTGGATGGATGGATGGATATCAGGAAAAGGTTCTTCCCTCAGAGTGTGGTTGGACACTGGAACAGGCTCCCCAGGGAAGTGGTCACAGCACCAAGCCTGACACAGTTCAAGAAGCATTTGAACAATACTTTTGGGCACATGGTATGACTCCTGAAGATATGCAAGGCAGAGAGCCAGACTCTATGATCCTTGAGGGTCCCTTCCAACTCAGCACATTCCATGATTCTGTGAAAATCTCTCTCATACACTAAGAAGGTCCATCATTTCAGAAAACATGCCAACAAACATCAGCTAAAGGGATTTTTTATTTCTGTAGTCTGAAAAAAACAGTGTTTTAGAAAAGGCTATAGCTAATGTTCCTCTACATGTAAATTGAAGTTTAATGACACTAGAAATAGACATCCATCTACATGCACAAAACAAGCCTAGCTCTACTGTCAGTGAAAATTTAGTTCATCTGGTTTCTTAAAATATTTTAGACCCCAATCATCAAAAAACTTACTTACTTGGAGTATATTCAATTAAATTTTACTGAAATTACTTTCATGAAACAATTCTCACCAACAAGTATTATTCAATTTTATAAATAAAAAAGAAAACATATATTAAAAGTTACCAGATACCATTTCTAGAGAAATTAAGCAGAAACTGACAAACAATGGGAGGAAAAAGTAAATGCAACTGGCCTGAGTATAAAAAAAAAAGGTTGGAAAAATACATATTCAAGAGACCATTCTTTTCAAGTCTTGGAACAAAGTGATGTGTAGATAAGTGCCAAAAGAATATGCATACCATGACTTCACATACATCCTATTCAAAACAAATTGTGAGGTAAAACAGTAAACAAAGGCCTTACACTCAGAAAATTCTACAATGCCACCTAATATTAGAAATTCAAGACAAGAGTCTCATTTAATCTTTCAAAACAGCTTTTCTCCTTGTCTTCCAACACACTTGAAAATGTGTTATACTCATCCTGTATTTTTCCTAAAAGTACCACATATGGCATTTCTCAAACATGTTAAATTATCACATTCTTGGAAATTTTATGGACTCTTTTGTACCACTTCCATGTTTTGTCTTGTAACATGCTACTGAGCTGTCATGCACTGACTTTTCCTGTAAAGCAGAGAAATTTTGCCTTGTAGAAGGCCACAGCTCTGGCTCCAAGGCCCTCTCAGTGGAGTGGGTGTCCATGGGCACGGAGGGCAATCTGCAACCAGAGAGGACATTACCCCTACCCAAATTGCACTGCAGATCTGCAAGGAAGGCTTTCCAGACTGCTCCTCTTCTTAAATTTCTGAACATTAATAAAGCAATACTTTATGTGTAGGTGAAAGAGTGCAACTAATGTGACACACACACTGCAGCCAAGGGCACCGTTTCAATCACTTGCCTGAACAGTTACTAAGCTTGACTTAGCAGTAAGCAATTGAAGTGGAAATATGTTGACAGGATCTTTGATGCTTTTGGGTTTCAGACCCATTTCTTGTAAGCACTGATCCACAGCAGTCACCTCATTATTTAAGGTTTTTCCACTCTTCCAGGAGTAACAGACCCTTAGTCAAGTGTAAATGGATGCATGTTTCAGCTGCCTAGAAGCGGTGATGGACAAGGCATTAGTGACTATTGTATACATCAGCATCCTCAATCCACCCATTTATTTCAAAGCTCCATATTTTAAGTGGTATTACAAAAACCGTTAATGATTACCTATAAGATATTAAAAGGGGTCTAAAAATAAACCCATTAAAGAGAACTGTGCTTAAAACGTGTCTTATTTTTCAAACCTAATCAGGAGAGGTAACAGAAGAAATTTCATCTCCCTAAAATCTTTGCTGTTTTTATACCGATGGAGCAACAAACCCCCCTGCAAAGTAAAATAATTTCTTTAAGCCAAATAACTGCCTAAGGTAATAAGCAATAGTTCTCCAGTGATTTGCAGCCCTGCTATATACATTTCCTTCTCCACAGCTCACTTTTTGCCTTTAAAATTACAGACACAGCTGTGAAGTTATTTAAACTTTATGACATGTTAGTTTATCTAATTCCTCAGTTTTTGATTCTCAGTAGTCTAAATCTAGCAGTCACAAACACAAATTCATGTTATCTACATATATAAAATGTTAACATAGGTGTTGTGGAGAAGATTCTCTAAAACATGCACTTAAACTCTTAGAAATGCTTCCACACTCCAGGTTAGCACCCTCATCAGACAGTAATCTTCAAGCTTTAAGGAAAACTTACCCCAGCCCCTGTTCTCCCAATATGCAATTATCCTACTATTATTATCACTCCCCAAATACACTTGCTTACTACAGTCTTCCTTAATGCTGACCTTGCAAATTAATGCAGTATATTCTACAATCAATATTAGTAATATATCCCAAAGTCAATTTTACAGATTTATGTTCATCTGAACATAACGTTCTGAACATTCTTGAGGTTGAACTTACAAAGTTTGATGCTATTATTTCTATGGTTGCCAGTGGTTGTACAATGTATTATATATGTTTTGGGGATTTTCAGTTAGACTAATAAAGTAGTTCCTAATAAGGAATATGAGGAATTACTCATAACTTCACTCTCATGCTTCTACATATATATAATAATAAAAAATACTTTGTGAAAAAATCTAGAGAAAACTGGTGAAATGATATACTTCTAATGAATTATAGTATTTCAGAATGAAAAAAATCTAAGAATAATCTGCTCAAACCCAATGTAAAAAACCACTTAGAACGCTCATAAAAATGTATTTTTTATATAAGAAAATAAACCATAAAACAGCATAAGGCGTGTTGGGAGTTATTTTACAGTATAAAATTTCACATATACCAGAAAATGGGAAAGTAAAAAACAGTCAACAAGAGCAAAAGCACAGTTCTAGAAGATCAAACCTACAGTGATCTTAATTTGAACAAAACTGGACATCAATGAATTCCTCTTCATTAAAACAGCAGTGGACAACTGATTAAGTTTACAGTAAAATATTGAAGAGACTTCAACAGTAGATGGCCTCTTCTTCTTCCGCCCCATCTCCCATGGTGGAGAAGGTTAAAAATAGAGGCTTCCGTTTCCTTAGATTATTTCACTTTAAACTTTTCTAGAGCACTGAAATAGCTACTTAGCCAGTTTCCTACATTTGTGTTACAAAAGGAGTGTTAAAAACACATATTTACAGCAACTCAGGAAACTGACTTCTGTGGTTTGCATTATTATTATCATTTGTAAATGACAAACTTCTCTCTAGAAGTGGGAGGTATCTCTTCCAAAGTCTCCTTTTGGATATTGCTCAGCCAAAGGTCCCTTGCACTACATAGTAACATATTTTGGGAATAAGCTGTACTGGCATATTTTTCTATATTTATGCATTCCTTTGCAGTTAGTAAATGAAGATATTTTCAGTGCACAGTGCTCAGTTCCCCATATCTAAAAGCAGCTCCACTACTAGGAAGGAAAGCTTAAAAGCTGTAGAAAGACAGCTTCAGCTCCCTCCCTCCTTGCCCTGAGCCTTTGAGGAACTCAGCCACAGGAAGCCCTTAACTTCCACCATGACAGCACAGAGTGGCCTCAGCTGTCCAGGTCCATATTTTAAGGTCAGAAAGCCACTGTCATCATCTAATTCAACTCCTGCATACTACAAGCCATAAAAATTTAGCTGGTAATCCTTGCATCTAGCCCAGCTTCATGGGTGACCTAGAGCATACTTGCCATACTGACAAGAGATTCGGTAAATACTGAAAAAATGTACATTGCAGAACAAGCATCTGAATTCTTTATCTGGAAGCACTGAGTATCAACAACCAAAAAGTAGCAGGTATCTAAATATCTGCTGCAATATGATGACACATCATCTGCACATTACTATAATGCAGTGCCACCCATTCATTAGGAAGTCTGGTATGCTTCGTTAGGCATTCCCTCATTAGGCAATTTTTTTATTGCTTTTTATTCTGCTAGAGTAGAGTTGCCTTGGCTGAATTCTCCCTCCTGAGGGTGTGCCTCCTCATCTCCTGTAAAAAGGTCAATTAAAACAGCTCTGCCAGTTGAAACAATGAAGCACAGGAAAAATGCTGTCCCATCCCTCCCCACCCCCTGCTTCAATTCTGGTATCAATTCCTGGATAATCTTAGCACTGCTAACCCTGGGACACAAATTTTCTAAGTATCCTACTATTCCCAAGGAAAAACATTGAAGTCCGGTGAAGGTACAAGGAGTTGAAGAGGGGAATAATTGTTGCACATGCTTATCATAACGGTGAAGTACAGAAGCTCAGGTCTTTGTAGATTTAATCTTCATTGAACACATGCCAGCTTCACAGGATCTCTTGGCCACAGAGCCACTCAACCCCAGTGTTCCAGGGCATCAAAGAGAATTGTTCCTCATTTTTGCAACGAGCAGCTCCAGAAAAAAAAATTCCAGTATAACCCTGCTCCTCCCAGGGGAAGAGACTAGAAAGTCAGTTTCTCCTTCCAGTCTCAATGTAACCCCTGTCAGCACCTGAATATTATGGAGGAAAAAAAGGAAGCAGACACACAGGGGTAAAAAAGAATGAGGAAGATGGGAACCAGGTGCTGGAAGAAGAGGCAGTGGAAATCAGAAAGCAATGAATGATCCAAGGAAGCACAGACAGAGAAAAACAGAAGGAGAAACATTAACAGCAGAGCTCAAGCAGAATGGACTGGCCAGCAGCAGTGTGAACAGGCCACAGCCTATCTGGCTGGATGGGGAAAGAAGGTAGCCTCTACACCCCTCAGCTCTGAGACTCTGCTCTGTTCTCTCCTGTGCTCTCCACTCCACTATACCATAAATCCCACCCGCAGTTTTGTATGAAAGCTCGATTAACAGCTTGGTACCACTGAACTGGAGAGACCCCTGCTGCCTTCCAACATGTCTCACTCTGCTGCAATAACCTGCACAATCCCATCACTCCATAGCACAGCTACTTCTAACACTCATCAGACCAGACAGTAAACTAGAAGTAGGTATGCTTCAACTCATCAAAACTTCAAAAAAAGTAATGGAGAAAGGAGAAAGTAGCAATTTGAGAGGGAGTCCCATGGGTACTGAATGTAGTTTACTTTGCTATCAGATGAGCAAAGAGGCAATGTAGAAAAGGCACACGGTGAGCAAGATGTATTACCAGTAACAAACTACTAGCCTAACTTGCACTAAGCCTCACTCAGGGGGGACAGGGGAAAGAAAGAAGAACAAAAAAACTCGCCCAGATAAAGTCAGAACAGTCACATAAAGGCAGTTTCACAACAATGACAATGCAGACATGAATTCTGGCATTTTACTATGCTTGCTCTATGTTTGGCTACACAATTTTTAGAAACATGAAAAAAACACATAGAAGCATCACAAAAGCATCACAGGAAGAGAACACTGAGGTATCAGGATCCATATGTTAAAGAGCCTTCTATAAAGCTTGGAGGAAGAACATAGCCTATTTTAAAAGTTTCTAAGAAACTCAAGTATACAGCAAATGAAAAACCAAAACCTCTCAATATCCACTGCTAGACAGTGGTACTGTAGCCCCCCCAGAAGAGTAATCCCCAATATGAATACTTCCTACTTCCTTCAGTGCTCATGAAAGGTTAAGACCTAACAACACAGGATATTGACACAGATAACACGTCTGGGAATCAACTAATTAATCCACTTATCTGTTAACGTTGTTAAAAAAAAAATACCAAGCAAACCCACACACCAGAGCTCTGCAGGAAATAACTAGATATTCATGAAGGAAATTAACTCCTAAAACACATTGAATGATTGATTGACCAGGCAATCATTAAAAAAAAGTGTGCGAAGGAAAAGAGCTATTGTGTTTTGAGTCATATCCTCAACTACATGCTCACTAAAAACTGTTTTTCTGTAGTAATTGCAATTAAAATCTCTTCCCAGCTTCTTTTTTTTTTTTTTTTTTTATGTAAGATCAAGTCTATCTTTAACACAGAAAGCACTTGCTCACATGCAACAACAGAAAAGCCATAAAGACATCAGAAATGCAGATTAAATGAACTGCAGGAAAAACTGAATTAGGCAAAGAAAACCATCTGCATTTCCATGAGGTTTGTCTGGTATTAAGTAACAAGCAGGTAGGACAGATACATTCAGAAGAGAAATGGGGTCTATGTCTGACATCTTAGACTTCTAAGTTCTAGTAGAAGGGACATATGCTTTATTTCCTTAAAGTACAAAAAATAATCTGCTCACAGAAATTATGCAAAATCTGGTCAGAGTAACGGTTCCCTGCATTTCACAGTCTTTTGTTTTACTAGCAGAGGAAGCTTATAAAGTTTTAGTTTCTTTAACTCAAATGCTCCTATTTTCTTCCAAACTATTTATATGCAAGAGAGAACCATCAATGCGACCCTCCCAGCCTCTGAAGTGAGCAGGGTAGGCAGGACGGTCTCCTAGACTTAGGAGCTCATCAGCAAAATTTTAGATAGTTAAACTTTTCTCAACAATACTAGCTATTTCCAGTTACTGAAAGATCTACTGACTCAATCTCTGAGTAACCTGAAAGACAAAAAAAAATCCACAGTTTTCAGAAGTATTGTAAGCCTGCTTGCTTAGCTGGGCTGATGAGAAATGCTTCAGGAGATCCAGTAAAAGGAGGGCATGAAGCAAACTGAACCACAACTGCTATTCCAGATGTGTGCTGAAAATTTTGTGACTCAAGTATGTTTAACAGAGCAGGACTTCAAAACTTACCACCAGCTTCTCAAATGCTATTAGGAAAACTGAGTGAACTGAAAAGGAAACTATGGCACATGGGAAGGCAGCATACAAGCCTTACAGGGAAATCCCAGAAAAACATGGTAATGACTCTTACACTCCCTTCTCCACACAATTTCATGTTCTGTCACTTTCTTACCATTATCTATACAGCTGGAAAAAGAAACAGGAGCACTCCCTCTTTCATCCCCCATCCTGTACTTATGCCACAAATGAACAAATAATTTGAAGATATTTTCCCACCAGAAAAGCCTCTCTTCTGCCATCACCCATCATCTAGCTTCCTTCTGCAGGCCTTACTTCCCTGTAAGTGAACCCAGATGCTTCCATACATAGCCACTCTCTGCTCTTCCCAGCATGAAATACACAGGATCCTTATTTACAGGAGCTGGATTTCTGATTTCATACTGCCTCAGCACAACAAGGAATTACTAAAGGCAGAAGCTGTCAGAAGAACAAAGGTCCATCCCTTCCCTACTCTTCATCGTAGTTGAAAGACCTAAATTTTTCATGTCCTCAAGTTAACTTTCCTGACAATTTTGCCCTCAAATTCTAATTAGAATATGAGTTATACTATATATAGTTAAATAAATTATTATCATGCTGCATTAAATCTATTCCTCCCCCATGCAATTAACAAGATGTTTCAAACAACCATTCAGCACTAAGGCTGATTTCAGCCTATCTGGTCATCTTTATTCGTTTTTCACAACAGCCTTCTGAGGCAAGGAACCTCACAGCACAGCCAGTTAAACACTGTTGCTGTGCTGCATTTTAGTGAAAGCCTGAATTTTACAGATATGACTAGTCTAAGCCCCCTCCTACTCTCTGGCCACATATTGAGCAATGCATCTTACTCACATTGACTTAATGCTTCTAATTCCTGCAAAAATTAGTTCTATGGAGACAACTAATTTTCTCTAACTCCTCTCAACAAAGAAGCATTAATAAATACACAAATTTAAGACACCAGTCAAGCCTCAAGTGGAATGCTGATTTAGGCAAGAATACCAATCCCACCCACTCCCTAAAAACCAAAGCCCAAACTCTCTAAAGAGAGCACTATGCAAGGCAATATATCAACTACCTAAGACATCTCTGGACCATATTGCTTTTGGAGGTGGCACTAAAGAGATGCTTAGGGCAGACACCCATGCACACACGCCCATTTCCACTGATTGATTAATCTGCATTTCTCAAAATTCCAGCAAATACATAAAAGGGGTACTTTTCTTCTTCGTAGAAAATGAGTGCTGACAGAAGCAGAGGCCAGGATGACATTGCTGTTGCCATAATAGAAATTCAGAATATTTAAAAGGATAACACACAATTTATTAACAACTGAGCCATTACAGTTTCATAATGTAACAACTTATGCAATCCAAGAACAGTATAAAAGTTAAAAAAAAAAAGTTTATGGACTCTAATTGGTATTAAAAAGGAAAACTAATTACATAAATGCCATTTTATATAGTAGCTTTTTCTAAAACATGGTTTAATTTAATAGGTATTAAATATATTGTAAGAATGGACAAGTTCTTCCAGCAATTTTTAGCATCCCTCAAACATCAATGTTGAGAAGAAAAAAAGAAATCATTGTCTTCAGAGATCCACCATAAAAATAAAACTATTCTCTTGCTTCTTTTAAAAGTAACCATGAAAATGGTTAATATGCCTTGCCCTCAGTAACAGCTCATTCTTGTGTATTTTGTACAATTAAGCCCAGCACATTGTTCTGTTGTTTTGAACCTACATCGCTTTGATTTTCCATTTCCAAAACAAGAGATCTACAGAAGCATTCTCAAACGCACCTTTCAGATCAGGCATATGCTCTCCCATGCACACACATAGTAATGGCTCAAAGTGCACAGTTCCCTTGACATTGTTGCCAACTGCAAGCTTTTGTAAGTGTAAATTTTGACTGTACACAATATAAAGCTATCCAAACAATGACAAATGCACTTTCTTAGTACTTTCTCCATTTTCTTTTCTCATTTTATTTTCCTGTAAGCACATAAATGCCTTCTCACAGTACTGGGAGCAGTCTAAGCCCTTCAGAGCTGCAGCCAGCCTGTTCCACAAAAGGATGGCCAACTCCAGCATCATCTCTGTGAGCACTACGGCAGTGTCACTGTGCTGAAGCATGGCACATGCTCCTCCAGCTCCTTTCAGTGCGCAGGAGTGGGATTCAACTTAGCCTTCCAAGTGATTGGATCATATTAGAAATATTCCTGAAGTCATGGCTTTATTTCAAGGATCTTTGTTTAAGATAACTTTATTATATACAAGATGCTGTACTACTGCAAATCAAGAAGTAAGAACATTATCGATCCATTTAACACTGGTGATACATCCTGTGATAATAAAGATCTTATGCATAATTTATAAATACAACCCCAGAAGAAATAACTAGAGCCTGCAGCTGACACAATATAACAACTGATTTCTGTAAAGAAAGTATCATTACAGTAAAGATACTGTAAATTCATATTATAAATTATTCAACCCACACAAACAATTTACATTTGTCTACATAGGATGTTTCCAGCAGACTCAAAGCAGCTTTGCCCTGGCTCCCATGAGTACAGCTTCCAGCTACTTCAGTGTGGCACAGAGCTCCATTTAACATAACCTAGCCTACACAGGCTTGTTAGCTCAGGTTTGGTGATGAATTAACCACAGCCACTGGCTCACAGTCAACTCAATGCACGAGCCAAATTTGCAACACTGCATTTAGACACCACTGACAGCATTTCATAATGAAATTGCTTACTCACCTTATTCACCTCACTTACTTCATCTAGTGGAATAAACTACTCACCTGTACTGCTACACAAAAAGCATTCATATGGAAGATCGAGGGCCCTGTTTACTCACACCTTAACTTACTGAGCTTTTCCAGATAGAAAAACCTCTGCTTAGCAAAGGTCAAAACTAAAGCAAACAATTCTTGCCGACAGTGAAACCAATGGCACGCACTGCCCTTGACAGTATGTCACACAATACATCTCTGATACGAACAAAAAAACAACTGCTAACAGCTCCAGGAGGTATATCAACAGCAGGAATCTCAATGATAAACCTTCATCAGGACTCTGGCTCTCTACTCAAGATTACACTTTCGGTTCATACATATAGAAAAAGAAGCCTAAAAGCACACACAACTCAGCCTAACAGCTACACTGGAAACTTAAATCTAATACTTTGCTTCATTGTGCATGAGTAGTGCATCCACTGCACACACACAGAGAACGATTAAAGTCAAAGTCTATACAGCAAAATCTGGCACACTAATCTCAAAATGCATTTCTACCACTTAATAGGTAAAAGTGTCACATGGATTTTAGCAGTTGGCTCCTTTTTCAAACAAAATTGGCTACTACAAATTAGCTGACAAGACGGTCCTTAAAAAAAAAAAGAAATCAAGGGCTTATAGTCCCATCTCCTCTAAAAGTATGGATATGTGATTTTTATTACTAACACAATTAACAGACTTAAGTCTATTTGGGGTTTTTTTCCTACTGATGAGTTTTCAAATTTTAGGGAAACCCCCTACATAATTCAAATACCTATGAAAGTTTATGAAAGTAGGAGGCCTAATGGAAAGTGAGAAACACATGTTCACACCTAATCCGGTATCAGAAAATCTGCTCAGGAGCAAATGAACACAAATAGACCAAAGGAGAGGCAAAAAGCATCCAACAGAACTTTCACCCTCCCAGACTCCAAAGTAAATCATTCGTAAGACTCAAACCCACAGGAAACCAGGCTTCACCAGTTCCGGTACTCACGGAAATACCTGATTTCTATAAATGGTAACATTTTCCATATAACATCTACTGAGAGCTTCTTCTGCACATCAAACTCTGTACCCTGCAAGGCATCTCCCTGCCCTGCCCTACATAAGCTACCCAAATATTTTTGCTTCCAAATGTTATTTTCTTTAAAAATACATTAAATATTTCCTTTAAAAATCCACAGCTAGTCCTATTTATGTGACTATTTGCTGGGTGGAACAAAGTTAGATGCTAAGCTGGAAATACCATAACAGCTGAGTATTTTAACTGGCAACACCCTTGTAATGACATGCCTGTGTGTCATATCAGCTAGAGACTCCACAACCTTACAAATCTGACATCTCCCATCTTGAAAAGTGATTTAGCAGGTTTACCAGAATTTCACATGCACATGGTCGCAGACAATCTTGCATTAAAAATACCCAAGAGCAATGTATAAAGTGTATATTCATGAGCTTGACACTTGTCACTGATGACTTCAGTACCATCAGTACCCAATTCAGGCAGGTCAATATGCCATTCCTCCAAAACTCAATAAAATTTTTGCGACACACCATATTATTACTTATGATACAGTATTTTTCTGTAAAATAAAAGCCCAAAGTCAAGGTGATATATTGCTGAAATTTTACCTCTTTCCAGAAAAAAATCAATAGACTTACTACCTGTACTGCTCCATCATGATAGGTGTGCACTATTTACACAGATTAACAGTGTTACACAAGAAATCTGCTCTAAATAAACCTGAATGTATAACAAGGATATTGCAATTCATTGTACATCTAACACTGCTGGGCTTAGGAGATTTTTTCCTCCAAAACTTGAAAGCAAACATATGGCAGCATATACAAAGACTATACTAAACTTCCTTTATTACAGGCACCCTATGTATTTACCAAAATTTGCTGCAGAGTATTTTAAAACTTCAACTTTGCTGAGGCTGATTGTGTTGCATTTTAAAAATGTAACAAAGCAAAGAGGGAGGAACTGAGCTATGGCTGGATTCAGTAATCCAGTAGATATCAGTCTTGACTAAATATACTTCTCCTGATTAAAAGCAACCCACCCATGAGAATCAAAGAGACAGAAATTTGGAGACCTGCCAGTTCATACAATAACTATGTTTATTTGTCTTAATAAATATTTAAGAAACATGACTTGTGGTATTTGATACAACTGAGACCATGGTTAAAAGGCCCCTCTCCATGACATAAGCAAATACAGCCTATCCTCTTTATTTGTCTGACTTCTTTTCTACATTCAAGGCTAATCTAGTTTTAGGTCAGGAAAGACTGTGGTCTATCATTTTAAACAAACCATTGTAGTAAAACGTGAACAGGAAATTCCTAACTACACTGTTCAAAGAACAATGATTAGAAAAACAACACAAGCTCACAAAGCACAAGAAGGGCAGTCTGGGTGGAAAATTCAAAAAAAAGTATCACACACATACAGTCACCTTGCTCATTTTACTTTTCCCCTGCAGCCCCCACTCCCCACCTCATCCTCCCCACAAAGGCTGGGGTCCGTCAGACCTCGCCAAGGGAGAAACCTTCGGATCCAAAGGGGAAAAAGCACAGTATATACAGCCCTGTCTGATACCTTGGAAATATCCGGCCTGCGGGAGTTAGCGCAGGCATGCCATTCATTCCACAACATATAAATGCCCTCTTTAGAGCCTCATCCAAGAAGCAGTTTCATTTCGATTTTGAGGCACAGGTCTGCCTTGTTTTTCAATAAGCTGCAAGCTATTTTTGCCATGAAAAAAACCCCCAACATTTTAAAAGTGTGCCTGCCTAGCATACACAGAGTGTATAAAATAAGTAAAACGTGGACTCTAGGAAAATCTCCTGTATTAGCACTCTATTCATAGCACAGATTCCTATCTTCTAAAACAAACAAACCCCCAAACATTTAAACCCCCAAAAGCACAACAAAGCTCATGTATTTTTAATTCTACCAAGTGTAGTTTCTTGAAACATTCAAAAATTCTTTAACCAAAGTGCTCTTACAACTATTTTGAAATCATTTTTGTAAAAATCTGGACAATTGACCATCTTCACTAATGGGGAGGAAATAAAACATATTCCTAATCTGAGAAAGAAATCACAAGGGGAACTAATTCACTTTTAACATCATGTACTAATATCGCATTAAGAGCCTACTAGTCTGTATAACATCTGGGTTTTTTCTTTACGGAAAACCTAGAAATATCTGGATACAGGTATTAGTATTAAAATCTTCATCCACTTTGAAAAATAAGCTTCTGAGCATATTCATGAAAAGGCAAAAGGCAGAAAAAATGAGCACAGAATCTCAAAAGATTTGCATTTTAAAGGAGTGTATTCAGGGACTGGAGGGTAGGGAGAACATTTCCAGAGTCGGGACACTACTCGTAGTTTTGGGGTGCTCCAAATGGAACCAGAGCTTTGGACCCAGGGTAATTTGTATTTCAAAGAGAACAGAAAAGCCTTTTTTAAATGTTCCATAGATTCTAAACGTAAAGAAAATAAGCTTACAGTTGTGATTCAAGCAAATAATAAACATGATTTTCTTTATCAAGTCACTTCAGAAAGGATAAAATAAATACCTTACGAACAATGTGGGCAAACAGTCATATGTACAAAACTTCAAAAACTCCAGATGTTCACATACCAAACATAATTACCCCAAAGGAGATATTCCAGAAATTTATTACTGTATGTTTTAATGATAAAATGAGGTAGCCGTATTTTAAAACAACAAACCTTTTTAAAAATTCTAAACCCACTCCATGTTAGATGAAAAAAAAATTAGCAATATTGCCTTTCAGATACTTCTTCCAAAAGAAACAGGTAAGGGCCAAAAATCTTCGTACAAGTCAGAAAACAGAAAAAGAGAGAGAGTCATTAACTCAAGAATCCAATCTGAGTCCCATCAATAGTAATGAAAGTGCATTATTGCCTTAGGGCTGTTTGGCAGATTATGAGTCAGAACAGAGGACTCATCTCACTCCCAGCAGGCAGATGTCCAGAGAACAAGATCAGCTACATCATCGCTGTTACCGAACAGAAGCCCTCAACAGGCATGGACAGATATACAAGATTAGTCCCAGAAATAATTTCCCTAAAACAATGTTACAAGAGAGCTCACTCTACATGTGAGTATTGGTATTTCAATGGGAGAAGTTTGCACAAATTAACTACTTTCCACAATCATTGAAGCTTTATTTAGCCCATTTCCTGAATATTGTGACAAATTTTCTGAACACTGTTTTTTTTAAAAAAGACATATCTCCATTCATATGAATCACCTACTGTCTTGTCTTTTATTAAGTCAGGTTTACATTTAAGTTGTATGAAATAGTCAAGGATTTTTTATATTTACTTCTGAGAAAACTTAAGACTTTTTTCCTAAGCACATGATGCACTCCAAGAAGACAAAAAGTTGGGTATCAAAATCTATGCCAAAACTTCCAGAAGCCATTTCTGGGAATTTATTAAGAATTAAGATAGCTGGTCATTTCCTAAAAGGCCTTGAATTCCTAAGAACAGATTCAGTACAAAGAGTAAGAATGTTCTGAGTGACATTTACAGCCAATGACAGGAAATACTACTATCACTTTTCTTTAAAAACTGAAAATAACAAAAAAAACACCACGAAACTAACCATGGCTCAGCAAATCTTCCATGGATTACTCCCCACAAAAATTTCTCAATTCCTGCCTTCCAGATGTAAAATCAGAATTTTGTTTACTAACAGACACACTGAGATTATAACCATAAATAAATATTGTAGATGGTAAATTGCCTGAAATTTCAGATGACTGAATGACATGGTACAGACCTTTCACATAATTCTTCCTATATATTTGTATTTGTATACTTGCTCATGGATTAAAAATCCTCTTTGCTCCAAAAGCCTTCTATCATGTCCAACTGAAGAAGTTTGTTACACTTCACCTAAATTTCATCTAAGTGCATATAGAAAACTACTTAATATGACAATCAGGAATTTACAAAGTAGCTTATTTTACAGTAAGAAAATAATTCCTGGAATGGGAAACACAGTATCTTCATTGCACCATCAATCCATCAGAATCCAAGAGTCAGCCTGATCATAAACCTCTTGACATTTTATTCCAAAAATAGGCTAAAGGGAAAGATTTTATTTAAACCAAAAATTAAAGCGTTTATTTCACCTACCATTTTAATTCTGCTCAAGACAAGTATGCAGGGTTTGGCAATTATTTTTTTCCCCCAACATCATCATCTTCCCAAATAGAAGACATTAAGTAACACACTTCAAGAACAGTAATCATACTTCACACTGCAGATCAATTCCAAGGAACTTAGCTGAAACTAGCCATTCACTAAAATCAAAGAAAACACTTCTTAAATTCAGTGCATTACACAGTGTTATGAGAAATCAAGAAACTGTTTAGCTTAGTATATGAGACTCAGTATACAAAGATTATTAAATACAAACAACATAAAAGAAAGGATGAAGACAAGTTCTAGGACCTCTCCTTCCATCTCTCTACATGCTCCCCTTGACTAAGGCAAAAGGCTTAAGAAATCTCTTTTTATTTCTTGAACTCTTATATATGCTGTAGCCACATTTTAGTAATGCAGATAACTGGAGAGTCACTTCTTTCTGCAGTCCTGGCTATAAACAAAGACATTAAAATACTGGACCATGCATTCATTAAGCTGCATTTCCAAGAGCTTAGAACTGTGTGAAATCAAAAAGAAGTTTTCACAACAGATATTACTCTTTATGACATGACATTTACTCCCAAAGTTCCCCTACAAGCAACATAAAATGATGGCTAACCAGTCCAGATACAAAATACAGCTGAATAAAAAAAAAAAAAAAAAACTTACCATTTTTAATTAAAATACTTCTGCTTTCCCTCCAGGGAAAATTATTTTTAAACCGTTGTGAAATATGGAGATTTAGTTAAAAACTATGTCTTTTACCATACAGACAAGACATAAGATTCAAAATCAAATTGCAATTAAGAAATAGGCTACAATGGATTTTCAAAGTACTTTTAATAGAAAAATTCAGCCTCTGAAGCATTATCAAATGAGGAACATGGTGTAAGTCTATTGAGGCAAGGATTGTATTTGATTACTTGAGGGGAATCTCAACGGAAAGCAAGAAACAAGTCCATCATTTCAAAGTACAGCATTTCTAACCATCTTTCTGCAAGCTAGTACTAGTGAATATTTTTCTAAAAAAATAATTCTGTAATTTGTCCCAACTGAGCAGCTACATTAAGAACAGAAGTAGTATTCAAACACCCGTGCAGAGTCTTGAGCACATGGTGCCTGTTTATCACAAATCTCAGTACACCCATAACCACAAGAGCACCACTAGGCTTTCCCTTGAATAAACTATGAGCTGGCAGAAAAGCAAAAATAAGACAACTCAAACCAACACAGAGTAGCGTACACTTTTTTTCCCAAATGTTGCCAATCACTACACTGCATACAGTTGAAAACAAGCATATACAAATATACAATATGAATATACATGGTTTTTAACCGAATTTTGACAAATTATCTATTGCAGGTTTATCTACAACCATTTCCTCCAATTTCTTTTAAACTATTTGAAGCAGAGGTCAATTATGCTATGTCTAACAGATGATCATCAGGTTAATTTGTGCTAATCATCAAATAGAGTTAAAGGCTATTTAGATGCTACTAAAACTGACCTTTGATTCAACAGGCATGATGGTCATTAAAACAATTTTTTCTTGAGTTTTGTGGTTAAGTCATTCTGAAATTTGGGGTTCAAGGGGTTTTACCTATGTGCCTTATCATATCTTTAATGCTGTGATTCTTAGTCTTATCCAAAAGATGTAATCTAGGGGAAGCTAAAGACACACAAGTGTTCACTCAGTTATTTCCAACACGTGCTCTTCCTTCTCCCATCTCCTAACTGTTTCTTCACTGCCCAAAAACAAAACAAAACAAAAATGTAGTGTATTTTTAATTCTATAATTCTCTTCTAAGCACTCATAAAATTTCTGTTCAAGTAAAGTAACTTTGGACTGTATCCACCTTTGAGAAGTGGGTCACAATTTGTTTATGCTATAGAATTAGATAATTATGCAGCACTTCAACTGCCTTCCCAAACATGGATATGTCACTCTTTCTAAGAATATGTTGTGCATTAAAGCTTTTTAGAAGTCTTATTTTAGCTGTTTAAACTGCAATCTAACATTACAGAAATCAATTTTGAAATATTATGCATTTTCAGCTTCGATACCAAACTTTGCATTTTGTCATAAAGAATCCTAATCACTCATTGGGCAAAAGTTTCAGCCTAACTACAATATAAGTCAAAACAGTTTCAACAAGATATTTCATCTTGAAAATAACTCTTTCAGAATGCTATGAAAGATAGCCTTTGATTCTCTGTTGCTGGTTCAAGGGTAGTGCTATCGCTGCACTTTATTTTTGTCCCGCTGCCAATTAAATATACTGAAATAGAAAAGTCTTTGGGAAAAAAAAGATCTAGTTGCTTTAAGTTTTGATATTTACTAACTCAGCCCTTGATGGCAACCAGCTCCTTCAGCCAAAGAGTGAACAGTACAGCACAAAACTGCCTTCATTCTGCAAACCACGGGGAGACCACCAAGCTCATCACTGGAAGCAAAAGCCTTTCCTACTCCAACCAACACCCACAGAAAAGTACAGAAACAAAGTGAGAAACTTTACAGCTTATTTGATCATGCAACATATACCTAGAGCAAGCCTCACCAGGTGGGTAGCAGTATTAAATGGCTTACTCAAAGGAGTCAATCAGCTGTTAAAAGTCACAGACCATGTCTGGCCAACCTTTTATACACTTGCACTGTATTAAGTCCTAATTAATTTTCCTATTTGGGACAGAATAAGAAATGACCAAGACCCTGTGGCATGGCAGAACAAATTCTACACCCCCCCATTCCTTGCTATTAATGACCAGTTAAGAACTGAGGGATTTATTCTCACAAAATAGGCTAGATTGGTATAAAGGAAAAAAGAGCACATCATCAGAGTCCCTGCCCCTCCCCATAAGCAGAGACAAAAATCTTGTTCATCTAATCCAAATATTACAGCCTCCTCCTCTACAACCTGGCAATTTCCACCTGTACACGTTCACCTCCCATAAAAAATTCCCCAGATGCACTGTAATGATCTTTTGATGAGCTCTCATTCCAAACACTGGTGAAAAACCACCTTTTAAGTCACCCAAATAGCTGCTCAGTGGTTTTTATTGTTACCTTGACATGCCTTTTCATGCTCCATCCCTTCCTCAGTCACACCCTACACTTCTACACCCGACAGATCTTCCTTGGAGGTGCTCCACTCTTGTAATCCTTCCCACATCTACCTGATCTTATACTCACTTCCCTCACACACAACTCCCAAACACATATCTGGTCCAATTCCCAACTCTATTCTCTGTCAGCAATGGCAACACTCACCACTGACTTCACCAAGTCTTTAGTGTTTCCAAGCAGGTGATGATACCATAAGCTTGATCCCTAAATCAGTTCTGCTACTTGCAGCTCTTTCACTAGGAGCCACTTCAGTGCTGTTACTCTAAAAAACTGACTCTGACACCTATTTTTCTACTGTTGGCCTTTAAATATCCATCTTATGTCTGAAAACTGATTCTCTCCTTTTAAAACTTGAGGCTTGTTTAGAGAGATACGTTGTTTAACTACAGGAGTATTATAAAAAATCAGTAATCAAGGCTGCCATTCACAAAGAGGATTTATTCAAAGAAGGTTTTAAACTCATCACTTTTGCCTAATCCAATTCCTTATTGAATCAAACTTAATTGACATAAACCACTTAAATACCCATCTGCCCCAAAGGTTAAGTCAGCTTAGGGAACTAAACCAACTGAATACTATCCTTCCCCCCAAAAAAGAGACATGAAATAGGGTTGGGGAGGGGGTTCTCATTTTTCTTACTGCAAGATCAGATAAGCAAGGGTACCAGTGCAAGAGAGGGGTGAGACCATGTGGTCTGGCAGGGAGGACATTACTGGTTTTGGCAGGAGTGAATTATTAGCTCAAGAGCTCTGTATTGCCAAACCTTGCTGAGTGTACTCCCTGCCCTGCCACAGCAGGCAATGAGGCAGGAAAAATACCTAGAGCATTTTCTCTAGCATGCTTCTTTCAACCAGAAATAAGTTGAAGATTACTTAAAAGCTGCAATACTGGCTGACTTTGCTGGTGAATGTGAACTGTCACATCTGCAGCAGATAAGATATTCAGGAAGTTCTATTTTTAGCTGTAGGCAGAAAAGTATTAGTTTCACTTTTTTCAACAATGTATCAACAACATGCTTTTGTTTGGCCTCACATACAACTTTATAAATACCTTCCAACAAACAACACAAAATTCTAAACCAACATTACATTTAACAGTCACCTCTGTGAAGCTTGTTAGCAGGGCTCTACTATAGATAAGTTTTTAGGGTTTTTTATTACCTACAAGTCATTTGTTCTTATGTTTACATAATGTTGTCACTATATTTCTATTGGATAAAAACGTGAGTTATCTCTCAAACTCATCACTAGAATTCAAGCCCAAATAGGATTTTTTTTTTCTCCAGATAATAGAACTTAAATCCCAGCCCTAGCCTTCTGACATTTCAAATCTTGCCTTCTCACATGTGCAGATCCTGAAAAGCACAGACTTCCCTCCCCATATCCTTTATTTCAGACTTCCCTCCCCATATCCTTTAGAAGATACGCTAATGCAAACATCCAATTTTCTTTTTACAATGCCTGGTGCAGTTTAATTACAATAAATACGACAACTATGTCTATACTAACTCAGATACACACTAATTCGTATAAATATATAAAAATAAAAAAGCACCTTCTCTGACAGTTTCAAGCCTGGACAAGTTCCAGCAGAGAGGGTTTCTCAGTTTGCAAGACCCAGTGAAGATGTGAGTCAATACCATGTCACAGAACCCTTCAAGAAACAGCCCTCAAAACACGTGCAGTCACATTGCTGTAACACACTCAAGGCACAACTGTTAATTTAGTCCTTTCTAGCATGCAAACAAATACAATAAGGCAGTTGTCTACATTACATATCTAACTGCTGAAAAGACTTCCATTAAGAGGTGAAAACTACACACAAAAAAAAAAAACCTTCACCTTAAATAAAATGTCAAGAAGCTTAACAGCAGTGGCTTTTTTGTTAATGAGGTTTCTGTGGCTCAATAGATGTTTTGATGCTTCAGCACACATGCACTAGGTCTTGAAAGTTTATGCTGCCTAAGCCAGATTTTCAAAGGATACGTATTTTATCTAGTAAAAACCAATTAAATAAACCATAAATCACTATTATTGTACTATAAGGAAAACCTTTCATCTTTGGAAGAATCAGTGGATGCCTTCCACCTCTACTTTTCAAGACACTGAAAAACTACTAAAAAAATTTATAATACTCAGTGACTGGAGATATAGCACTCATTTATAACAATGCTAAATTGCAAGAAAACACGAATGCTCACTTCATACAGGCACTGCTTTTCCAGCAGAAATATAAATCTGAAAAGAAATTAAGTTACTTTTTAAAAACATTGAAATCAGAGATGTGAGATCAAGGGAGGAGAGGGGGGGAAAGCAGTAATTTAGAAGCATTTACCATGAATCAGCTGATTAACATTGTAACATGTTAACACTTAATCAGGATCTACCAAAACAAGAAAAGACTCAGCTTGAAGAGCATACCTAATACTAAGTAACATTAATTCTAGGATGCTTGTGTCTTTATTCATTTTTAATCATAAACATTTACATGGGATTCATGCACAATATGCAGTTAAATATATGTCTGAAGGCCTATCAGACAGGATGAAAAAATATGAATATATCTCCCACATGAACGGCAAAGAAGTAGATCTACCATGGCATATATATATATATATATATATATATATATATATATATATATATATGAAGCTTTCAAAACATATGTCAGCTACAGCATGCCCTTAAAAATATCACTGAATTAGTCTGAGCAAAAGCTAAAGTATAAACATGTGCAGATTGCCCAGAGAGAAGATCAGGGCACTGCAGACCTTTCTCAACACCATTTGCTGCAGCATGGCCAGTCCATTCCCAGTCACATGCCAGGAGAGCAGTCTATACAGCTGCACAGCTTTCCCATCCATGCTCTGGCTGCATCCAGGCTTGATATTTACAAAGAAAATTCAAAACATCAGGATCTAAAATACTGTTTTACATGCAATGATTTTTATATAAATTCCATCAAGTCCACTGTATTGCCAACTTGAGGTAATCAAATGGTGAAACTGCAGTGACCTAGATGCCTGAAGTAATGGCAATAAATAGGATTTCTTCCTGGGTGCATAAAAAGAAACAACCAAATAGAGCAGTTCTCTACTTTCTACTGAAAAGGCTGCTTTTTTCTACTGAAAAGACAGAGGCTGCTCTGCCAATCCTTGAGATATTTTATATACATGTCAAATGTTACATCATGTAGTGGAGGCAGTACAAATTGATGGTCATAAACAATGAGACTTCAAATGATAGCTGACAAATTGGGGGAAAAAATAGGTAATTTCATCTAGAGAGAAAAGGAGTGGAGAAACTACTCTGACATCTAACATCTACTACTATTAAAAACAGCATATTTTTGGTTTTAACTTCTGACTATCAGATGCAATTAAAAATCTACCAAAGAAAAGAATTCTGAAGTCTCTGGTATTGTCTCCTTTTATGAACAGTACTCAAATCACTTCTTAAACACCTCATCAACTGAATAAACTCAACTCTTTTCCTCTTGTGGGAGAGCGTATTTTCCAGATCTATATTCATTCAACAATTCTTTTTTTTATTTTCCTTTCCAAGCTTCTTCATCTCTTGTGAGCTTGGCAACAACAGCCTAGAAAGCCAATTTAGTAAAATCACAACCAAATTAGTATTTCAACAGTTCTGCTCCATTTTAAACATTTTCAAAGTATCACTTCCAGAAATACATTTCTGTACCTTACAGCTTTCATTTTATGCTTTATATTAACAACCTGCATCATAGTCAAATACAGCCTATGACTTAAATTTGTCCAGTCATTGAAATATTTTCTGAGGAAAGACTGAAGTAATGATCAACAATAACTTTGTTTTCTTCCCATTCCACAAATGGCATTAGCTCAAAACAAAACTATGAGTTGACAGTTGAACATCAAAATATAACAAACAGGAAGTACAGAAGAAAAGTCTGAAAACATACACAAATCTGAAGACAACGTTCAAAAATGGCAGTACTAACCACACTGTTGCCTTCACCTTTCTGATGTTTTGGAATAGAAGTATTTGAATTCTAATAATAAATGTCACTAATTGCAATTCTCAGTGTAGGGGTTTAAGGCAGACCCAGAAAAATGCTATTTTTGAAAAAAAATTTAATGTTTCTTATGATTTTCTTTGGATTGCTGAATACTGCCAACTGTACAGATAAATTCCAATACTCTAGGAAATATTCTCTTGCCTTGATAAAGAGGCCATTGACTTTCTAACCTTACCATGTGGTGGCATGTCAAAAGATCCTTTGCCTCACTAAAGGCCCATCTTCCAATTTGGGCAAAAAACTTCAGAAGCAATGCTTACCACTTCACAGCTCTGTGAAGCTCTGTCTTCACATCTGCCCTAGAGTTGCTCCTCTAATTGTATCAAATAAGTCAAGAAGATTTATGAGAAAATAATCTGTCACTAAAAATACCAAACAAGCAGTAGCTAAAGGACTTCAAGTCTGGAATTTTTTAGATTTGAATATGTGACATGAATATGCTTTTTATTTAGGCTTCTTACTTACAATTTCTTATTCCTTTATAAAGCCAGTCTGTGGAAAGAGAAATCACAGTATGCAGCATCACAGCAGCACGTGTTTGAACACCTTGCTGTGCCACTTGCCGTAACAGAGGAAACAACAGTAGTAGCAGACTTTGTCTCACCCAACAGAAGTCAACTAACTGGGTAATACAGATACTTGCTAAAATCAAATAAATTATGAGAATAAAGAGTCCCGAAATAGTTCAGCAAAAAACAGTCAGCACTTCTGGACTTTCCTGCCCAGTACTCACTTAAACATTTCTACTCTGAAGTCCTAACAACCGAAGTCCTGCCCCTAGTGATTTTGCTAAGCTGACTCCTTGTTTTAAACCCATTAGCCTTTCCTGCTTATTTCCAGTCTCTACAATTCTGACTCTTCAATAATCTCCTCGTCCAGCACATCTTACATTTCTTCTTTCCCATACTCACATCTCACACATAGTTCTTATATTTCACCTTCCAGTCATCTTCCCTTTTTCGTCTAGACTTGGCATGCTGCCTGTCATGGTATTTTCTCACCCTGAAGATTCCTCATCCAAACCCTGAGTTCCTTCTTTTCCCTCAGGGTTCCCTGTACAGCCGAGAAAAGAGCTGACACCCTCACACCCTGAACCCTCACCAGACTAGTTTCTCCTTACCTGTTTCTCCCTGCTCTACTGGTTTTCAGTCCAGTTCCCCTACTTTTTTTCTTCCCAGACTTCAAGTGCCATCCACCTTCTCCTTATCCCTAGCTCCTAACTGCTTTGCTTTCAAAACCTACCAAATTTCTCCTCCTCTCTGTCCAGTTCCAGGGCCAACTCCATTTGATCCCATACTCTTTGTTCCAACCCACCTCTTCTACAAGACCAGGGTTTTCCTCCTGTGCTTACATTATTCAGCTATCAGGCCTCAGTATAGGATGCTAATGAGGACATAGGACAGAAAAACTCCCCAGTACCAGTAGTCCATGTTGCAGCAAGTTACAGATGCTAAAACCTAGGTCTTTACCAAGCCCATACAGATTTTTTAATTCCTCCCCAACCGGTCCAAATGGGTGATTTCTCCATGCAAAAACACTCCTACATCTTGGAAGTTAAAAATCCTCACTCCAAAAGAACACGACTAAAATCTTTAAACCACCAGGACAACTCACATTAAGAAGCTGAAAGACTCCCTCTTCCCTAGTAATTAAAAAAAAACCCAACACTGTATTTTAGGTGAAGTTTCCACATACAGCAAATCTAGCAAGATTCATGAGCTTGGAAAGCTTTTGCTAAACTCCAAGAATTTTGTCTAACCTCTAATCACTTGAAAACAGTCTTGTAACAAACAGTAATAAGATCTCTGGTGCCGCAAAGATCATCAATATCAACCACAAACACAGTCAGTCTTTTATAAATTCATTTACAATCCTGTTATTGAACAGAATCTCAATGCAGCAAGTACTGTGCAAACACAAGATAAAAAGGCAGTTCCCTGCCTTGAAGAATTTACAATCTATTAAGATAAAAGACGACTACTACCACGACATGAAAACATGCACTGAATGGCTCCCTTCTGAGATCTACAGGATCTGCTGAACAACCATCCGCAGTCAGTTCATTACACACAATCCACACAGAGCAACACAGTATCTTCCCAAACCTAAACACTGATTTGATACTAAAGATAACCTCCTTCTCAAATCTGCTCATTTTATCACTCTTCTACCTCTTTTTCCTTACTGCAGAAAATCATAAAGTATTCACTTCTGAGTCCTTTTTCCCTTCTCAGTCTTTATTATTCTGACTTGCCTCCTTTACCCTCATCATCTTCCCTCTCCCAAACTCCCAAAATTCTTTTTAGAACACTTATCCAATTAACATTTCTTTGTCTTTCTGGCTTCAATGGGAAAAACATTGGGGGAGGGGAGGGAAATTTGTTTTGTTTTGTGGTGGGATTTTTAATTGAATAATTATTTCAAATCAAATTCACTAACCAAACTATACAAAAGGCTCAGAAATCTCAGGGGGAGTCCTGAAAAGAAAAACAAAAAACAAACTACTGAGTGCCAGCTAAATGGAAAGAAGAGCCTGTGGGGATGCTCAGAGACTACTAGCCATAGGAAAGCTTGGAGGTGCTGATTCCCAAAGCCCCTGATCAAGTGCAGCATGGCCTCAGGTCTCATAGCTTTGTCCAATTCCTCCTGGGTAGAAACAAAACCACCCAAACACAGAAATGGGGGGGCTGAACTCTGTAATTCTACACACTTAACTAATAATGCTGAGGTACATATGATACAAGCATATCCTCCACTTAAACCACTTTTTTTTTCAAAAATACAGCTTCAATACCACTTCACTGCTGCTCTTACCTTTCTTTGCCAAACTTCCTCAGAAAACAACTACCTTGATCCTTTCCTACTTTGCTGCTGCCCATGGGAATATGAATAGCTGCAATGAAACTCAAAAAGACTGGTCACTTTCTGCCGTGCAAAACCCAGACACCTCACTAAAATAACAACAGTAGTCTATTCGCAACCCGAGATTAACTCTGCAGTCATAGAACCAGCTCCTGCTGCTTGAATTCTGTACAAACTAATGAAAACATCATCTCTTTTCTATCCGCCTTAATGCAAATGTCTCAATCTCTGCCCTATAGCCTGTTCTTAACCAATGTAAAAAATACATCTTGGTTTAAACCTCGGAGTGAAATATTTAGACAAAATTTCAAGCAACATGTGGCATTTCAATTATTTCTTCCGAACATGGAACCATAATTTTAGCAATACTACCCAAGCTGAACAGTAACTCAATTTTAACACTAGTAAATGGCTAAATCTTTTCTGTTATTGTCTTCATGGAAGATATTGCCGAAGACAAAACCGCATACCCCCTGAAATTTAATGAAAAGGATGAGATGCAGAGAAGCAACAGACATCGATTACCTTTACAACACGGTATTAAAACTACGTGTACATGCATTTTGATGTAGAAAAAACGTGCTATCTAAAGCATATTAACGAATATTTAACATCTCAGCAAAAAAATAGGTGCATTCATAATTATGTCCACATAATGAGATAAAACATTATCTGGTAGGTAAATATTTAGGCCATTTAAACAATTATGCATTGTCGTGCAAAACGACAGGAATCTCTCAAATTACTACAGTCTTTAACCCAGACTGTGCTTAAATGCTTCTGTGGCCTGCTTAACATTCCGGGCATACTTCAGGCAAGGTAGCTCTGGCTGAGGTTCAAACTGTCCTTGTCCAACTTTCACTTGCTATAAAAACATTGTTTAATATAGAAAAGCATACACAGAGACATATGTTTCTTATTTCGCAGACACCTAAAATACTGACACTTGTGTTCACTAACTCCGCGTGGAAATTTTTAGGCGACTGCTTTGAAGCGAGGTCGGCTTTTACTGGGCAGCACCCGCAACAGAGCCCACGCTTCCACCACCTTTCAGCTACGACGCTTAAATACTGCTTATAATGCATTTCTGCTAAAAGCCGTAAGACCTGCCCGTATTTATTCACCCTAAGTGAGAAGAAAAGGCCTAACTCGGTCTCCCCGCGCACCGCCGGGCCGTGCAGACGCTGCCCCGGACACCACGCAGCTGCAGATTTTTGCTGCTAATTTGCAGCAGACCGCGTATTTGTCAAATTAAGTGCAGGAATTTCCCGGTTTGCTTACCTCCACGCAGCGTTATCTTTTATGAGGAGGTAATCTACCAAATTACTCCAGCATGCCTCCAGCCTGCTGCTGCCAATTAGTTCAGCCCGGCTAATAAATCAGGATGGCCAAGCCGCTCGCTTACAGCGGGGCTGGTCCGGTACGCGAGGAGTATAAACACAGGCGGTGTCAGCACTCCTGCCTCCCCATCTCCCCCCGCACTGAGACAACGCTTAGTCCGAGCACCCACCACGGGGAGATGGGGGCAGAAAGCCTCAGCTCCTTTTTTCTGGATCAAATTTAACATTTAACACTGCCGACAAACCCGTCAGCAGCAGGGGCAGAGGCTCTACCCCACGATGGGCCGCGGTGGGCCGGTGTGACAGAGTCCCCACCCCGGGCCGCCGACCCGGAGCCTCGGAGCGCCCCGCCGGCAGCGGCACCGCCGGCCCTGCCGCCCACACCCTCCCGGCGGCCGCGGACGGGGGAGGGAAAATGTCGCCGACGGGCCCGGCCCCGGGTGAACGGGGCTCTGGCCCTCTTCCCCCCCCGGATCTCAATCGTACCTGTCCCGGGGGTCGATCCACGAGGTCTGCCGGGTGTTGTGGTCGATGTAAAAGACTCGCCCGTCGAAGTCTCTCGCTTCCTCCCAGCCGGCGGGCAGCGGCAGCTCCGAGCTCTCCCGGCCCCGCTGTCCGCCCGCCGCCGGCCCGCCGCCCTGTCCCGCCGCCGCTTGCTGCTGCCGCCGCCGCCGCCCGCCGCTCAACCACGGCATGGCCGCTCCGCCGCCGGGCCGCCGCCGCCCTGCTCCGGCCGAAAGCCGCTCCCCGCCCGCCGCCGGGGCAGCTCCAGTCCCGCCCGGGCCGCGGCCGCCCGCCGCCTCCTCCTCCTCTTCCTCCTCCAGCACTAACAGGCGGCCCCGCTGGGAGCGGGACTCGGGCGGCTCCGGCTGTGCCGCGCCGAGCTCATCCTCCCCCGCGCCAGCCCCGCTCCAAGCCGGGACCAGCCCCGCCGCGCTTCCTAACCCCGCCCGGGACCTGCCCCGCGCCGCCCCGGCTCCCAGCCCCCGATCTCGGCCCGAGCGCCCCCGCCCCGCCGGTCAGCAGCGCCCCGCCGCCGCCTGCCGCCCGGCGCCTGCCCCGGCCATCTTCCCTCCCTCCGCCCCGCCCGGCTGTTCCCACGGCGCGGAGCCCTCCCGGCCCGGCCCGCTCTGTGGGGCACGGGGGAAGCAGCGGGGCCCGGCCCGGCACGGCCGCACCCCGCGCCGCGGAAGCCGGGCCCAGACCCAGACACGTCGGCTCTAGCAGAGGGCGGCTGCCTTCCGCCCTGGGCCCGGGCCGGGGGAAGGAGGCTGAGGCCCCACCGGGGCCCGTCCTGTCCTGCCTCGGGGCCTGTGCTCTGCCACGGCCCGTGGGGGACCGGGGGAATGAAGGAAAAAAGGAGCCATGCCCGACCCTCGCTGGGTCAGCCGTTTTCCGGTGCCCGCCAGAAATGCCTCAGAGGTGATGAACGATCTCGATGTGAACAGGGACATGGGAAAGGGATGGGGGTCCACTGCAGAGGCTCAAAAGATGTTGGAGGAGAGGTCCTGGAGACCACACGAGTCATGGAGATCATGCTGTATCCATGGTTGGATAATGGAGGGTGGAAAATTACACATCTGGTTTGCTTGACATCTCAACTTGGTCCCTTAACCCTATTCCGTAGAGCGGAAAGCAGCTGTATCTGATTTGACCTGAGCCTGCTGGAGACCACAACACAGAGTTCCGGATACCATCTAGAAGTAAATTCCACAAAACTTTGTTAAAACAGGGTTAAAAATTGGCAAGTGGGACTCTGTCCCTTGGCAGGATGCTGCTTTCAGCTAAACCTTTAAAAATCTGGACATAAAGAGTTCAGGTAATGCAGGCTAAGCTTCTGAAAACTAGGAAGGGGGTTAACAATATATTCTTAAACAACCCTAACTCAGCCCCTTGAAATTGGCAATACCCTGCCAGGGATTATATTGCAATTCCAATTATGTTTCACTTGCATTCACCGTTTTAAATTACATCTCTATGAACATTAATTGCTGCAGTATGGTTATAAGTGCAGGAAATTAGAGGACTTTTGCTCCTGACTTCTTAGGACTTTCTCTTCCACCCCCACCCCCACCCCCCCCAAAAAAAAACCACTGCTTGTCCAAGAGTAGTACATGAGAGAGGCAGCATAGATAATAGATTAGATCTGACTTTCTACTTACATCTTGTAGGTTATTTCAATAGCAGTAGACGGTGGTTTTCTTTCCAGGGTTACTGTGCTGTGAGGTGCAATAGAGTAATAGGTGGGTTTAGTGATTAATGCAAAGCAGCATTCAAAGTAGGAAGCTCTGAGGGCAAAGGTGAAGTAGATTAAAAATGTGGTAAAGGTGTAAAATTTAAAATGCAAGGTTGTAGACCTGATCTAAATAAGCATAACACCTTCTGTTTGGATCAGGTCTTCTCAACAGTTTGCTTCAGCAAACTCTTGTCAGGCTGTTTCTGTGCTACAGATGTTTTGAAGAGTATTTCAAAGCAGGCAGAGTTAAGGCACAGTACAAACTATTTTTTGGTGGTTGCAGTTTCTATTATTTTAAGTATATCTCTCAGATTTTCAGAAGTTTTGTTTAGCAGAGGTAGGCATTCTAAATGGCCCACGTCTATTAACCTTTTGCGGCATTGGATTTTTTTTGTTTCAGAAAAACCTCAAACAGCTGTCCCCTGTGCACCACAGCTCAACTTCCCCTTCATTGCTTTGAATGCCTTTGCAGCAATTACCTTAGCACAGTAGCTGCACAGCTCAGCACCATTCCGAGACACTGGACTACTTCATAGCACCTGGAAGCAGTACAGCCAGGTTGCTATAATAATCCACCAAGACTAATGAGCCCTGCTGAGGATACGTGCAGCGCTGCCCTCCAGCATGGGCTGGTTTTCCCTCATCGCTCCCCAGAGTCCCAAAAGAGGATCAAGCTTCAGCTTGATCCTGTAAATGGAAGTTGCAGAAACAGTGTGGGACTGACCATGGAGGCAGCAAAAAAGGAGGCAGGGAGCTCAACACAGCAGTGAACAAGAGGGAAACTGGCAGGATAGAGTGTGGAACATTTCCTTCAGGTCATAGCCCTTCAACTAAATTCTTGTTTTAACTTTGGCAAATTGCTCCAGGTTAGAGCCAGAAAAGGACTTGGCTGGGCCATGGTTTTTCAGACAGAATTATCAGGCGCATGTTCTATGTAAAACATGATCTGTATATCCAGTATGTCCTGGATGTCATGGATTCATTATAAAAGCTGCTGAGGATACATATGCTACTATGTAAAGCACACGTCCAAGATTTTCAGGTGCATTGTAGCTGCTTCTGCAACTGACAGGTTGCATGTTCCTAAGTCTTGAACAAATTCTGCCTGGGCAAAGTTTTCAAGCAAAACATGAGAACATGTCCTTAAAAAAAAAAAGTAGATTTAAAATTATCCTAGACTTCAGGTCTAATTTTTAGGCTGTCTGTATCTAGAAAAAATCATTAGCTTCAGTTAGGAGCTGAAGTTTCTTAAACACTCATGAATAAAAGTGTTGAAAAACCTGATTCCAAGAGTCCAGCCAAGTGTGCACAGAGCTGCCTATGGGAACCAGTAGGATATGATAGGGCTAGCACTTGCCTCACCAAAATTGAAACTCCCTCTGTCTGTAGCACATCCATGCCAAGGTGCTAGGCAGGAATTCTCAATAATTTTCCAGTACCCTTCCTTGGATGTTACCTCATCCTCTTGCCCGTTCCTTGTGAGGAAATGAACAAAGCATTCAGGAGCCAAGGATTATTTTTGAGTAATATTATAAGTAAAAAAGAGAAGAACCTGAAAAGGTCACTGTAGTTTTCATGCCAAAGTACTAATTTGCAATGTGTTTTGTCCTGTCCAATCAACCCCTCCCAGGCCTGCATGGCTGCTCCCTCCCTATTATTTTCCTTCTTCTTTGTCTGTTCTGATGTTCAGAGGCTAAAGGGAAAAAGAGGGACAGAAAACCTGGTGCCACACAGCTTATCTTTGGTTTGGGTTGCAGAAAGAAACACTCTACCAAAGAAAGATGACCTGCATCGTATGGAACATGTAATAACATGGAAGATTTGGACTTAAAACATAAAGTTCACCACAGAAAATTAAATGCTCACAGTGCATATTTTAATCAATCAGAACAAATGGCAATAAATCATATTTCATATAAAGCGATAACTACATAAATTTACACAGTTCCTTATCTCACATCTTCTCCATATATACATAATACATATCTCAGTTCTCATTTATTTCATACACCTTCATTCCACACCTGTTTTCCTTTCCTTCCACTTTTTTCCACCCACAAACATTGCTCACACATTCACTCATTCCTTAGGCACACCTATACCCATTAACTCAAAATTACATAAGCAGGTTTACTTCATGTGCCCTCCCTTGCCATCTTCAGTGTTTATAATCACAGGTTCTACCTACACATCTTCTCTGTTATACATGCTTTTATACCCAGGTCTTGATTGATATCACAACATTTTCCACAGAGAATGTAAATATTTCCCACTGTAGCTTGTAGATAATAAGTTCTAATTTTATTGCTGTTCACAGCAGAAGCCATTAGCTGCCATTAGCTCTGCATAAAAATCCCACCCTCATTTCGGCTCTCCACTCCTTTCTCACAATGGCTGGAAAATTGCAGCCAGTCAGAACTGATATCTCATTGCATATAACAACTCTATTCCCATCTTCTAATTGTGAATACTTATTTGCAATTTATTTCCCATTTCCCAGATTTTCCAACATCTGTGGCACCTTTGTACTGTCCTGACACCTAACTAAAAATTGTCACTTCTCTGGGATCATCGATGTCATCTGAAACAGCAGAGCACAGTCTCCTTCATCGTCATTGTCCTTATGTCCATCTCATCCACACTCATCCTGTAAGCTGGGGCTTGCTACTCTTCTCATATCCAACAGAATAAAATCATAAGAGACAGGGACATCATTTCTCATTAGCTCTGTCCCTTTGGGCCATTTATGTTTCCCACACATACACGTGTACACAAAAATATAAATATAAATGAAAGAAAAATTAGAGAGGACATAGAAATATGTACACACATATACATGTACGCAAGTACACAGAAAGATACGTTGTAAGGTTGATCTTTCCAAAGCAAACAAATCTGCACTCTGTCTGTGACAATCTATTAGCTGGTTGAATGGCTTTGCTGATGAGAAATCTATCTCAGGTAGAGGCTTTCCTTGGGTTGCCTTACAGAGATTGAAGCATCCTCCAGCATGGTGGAAACCATAGTGGCTGCCCTGGCTTTTGCAGCCTCCAGATGGTGTGGTGGTTCTTTCAGAAGGTTGCTGGACAAAACAGTTTTGATACTTGGGTTTAAGTATGTGGAACGAAGTGGGACATTGTCCCTTCCTGAGAGGTAGTGATTGAGATGGTAGGGGAACTGGACAAGAACCAATCCCCAGGGATTACATAGGGTTCAGGGATGGTGTAATAGATGACAGATACAGTGTGTAGTAGGAAGGGTGATCAGCAGTCATCCATTTCAGAGGAACCAAAAAGTAGCAAACGCTCAACTCTCAGTTGCTGTCAGCAGCCAAGAGCAGGGGTCCAGGAATAGAGGGCCTGTTGATGATCATTCTCTGGCTCAGCTGTAGGTGTGAAGGGTGCCAGAAAGCAACACAGGAATGTAAAATCTCTGAGGGCTTTCAGGATGGGTTACACAGTAAGGAGCTGTGTCTGTGCACATGTGAAGGAAGCAAGTCCTTCCATCTATACATTGAGCACATCTGACTTTTTGTGAGGAAGGGTATTTCCATGTGGAAAGTAGACTGAAAATGCCAGATCAATGGGAAAAATAACCACAAAGGATAAGTCTTAATCTAACATGAAGTATTACTGAAAGACTTCACAAACAAGAATGTGTTATCAGGAGGCAATTATTCTGCAGCAACAAGTCATCTGAGAAAAGGACAAGTAATCCTCTGAACCTTTTGTAACCATTAATATTTTTCCCCTATCTTCTCTGTAGTAATTCTACTTAAATGGAGTAAGGAAGATCTGTAGTTAGAGTCTTTGGGTCGGTAGTCCACTTCCAACTGAGGAAATATAAATAATAATGAAGTATTGTTTGGTGCTTCACTTCCTGGTAGGGAAATAACAAAACGTTGCATTGTCATAGTGCATAGTGTGCATAAATGACACATGAGGTAGATGACAAAGAGGACAGTACATCTGGGCATGGTAAGAAAATACTCTCTTACAGTATTTTTCCTTCAAGCATTAAGGCTGTGGTCTGTCTTGGAATAAATGTAATTCAAATGCTTACATACTCACTGCAATGACATGTATACACAACTATTTTTTCCTCCTATCATTATGCCCATAAACCACTGAAATATGTATATAATATGCTTTTATAATGCACATATGAAATTCTGTGGCATGCCAAAATTCTTATTTTATGACATTGATTTAATACACTGTACAGGATGAATTATTGAACAGCAAGTTTTAAATAAACTATGTAGAAATAGTAAAATATGATACTCAGCTAGGCTTCACAGCTTTTACAGCTTAATAAGACTGTATTAGCTACAAAAAGAAAATTTATGAAAGTACAGAAGTTAGATATTAAACAACTGTAGCAATAGATTTAAATATAGATCAATTCCCTAAGTGTGCAAGCCTGCTAACGTTCAGCTTGCTTATCCCTTTCTAATCCTCTTTGTCATGGCACCTACTCATTTGTCTCTGAAAGGCCTGGGATAAAGGCAATGTGAATTTCTCTTTATCATTCCTAATATAACATTTCATTTGATTTATTTATCAGCTGTGAGTATTTTCTTCAAACAACATAAGTGCTCTCCTCAGGAAATCCCACTGACCATGTTCCCCATGACAAATCCCATTCTTTGTGCTACACCTTTTCTTGCCAACTGTTTAAATGCCTAGATTCAGCATTTTGTCTATTAAAACATTTCTGACGATTATAGGTATGAAAAATTGGTTTTTTGGTTTTTTTTCTCATAGAGACACAAGAAATTTTTCATGTGCCTTCTTGTGGTACATTCTGTCCCAGACAATGTACAAGCTGGAAGCTCATAATGAAGTGCTGTATATAAATTGCATGATTTCTTAAATTTCAGATTTTTCAAATTCTCTGTAGAGATCTGTTGAGTTGTCAAGCTAGTTTATCCAATATAAATTCATGCTGCAGCATACCACCACAGAGTGAGAGGGTAGGGGGTAGTTACCCCACAGTCCCTCTCTCTCCACTGTCTTAACCCTGAATACTCACACTTATTCTATTTGCAAACTTAAGCCTATTTCTCTTAAGTGCTTTCCCAGACAACTATAAATAGTCTCTTGGAAGTGGTAATTAAGTCAGGACCACATTCACTCACAGGAATTTAACAGCTTCTCCTGGCAGAATGCAATTGTTTTTTCCTCCTCCATCCAGGTCTTTGCAATTGGCCACAGGGGACCTGGCATGCTTTAATGGTTCAAACCATTTGCAATATGATTGTATACTGGCACATAATTATTTGTTTTGCTTCATTATTCACACTGCTATTAATTTTTATGTAAAAAATAATGTGAAGAAACAGATTAAGTTTGAACTGAGACTTGTCATGTGCCGAAAATAAAATGGGATGATGGAAGAGAGGGTGGAGCTACCTTAGAGGACCCAAAAGGCTGGAGAACAAGATGGTAGGTGCTAGGGTGGACCTCTGGAGATGTTAGCAGAGGCAGTTGTGAACTCCAGAATAGCAAAATATATTTCAACTAACTGAGATTACAGTTTAAGGCTTACCGTACTGTATACTAACTTCAGTGACTGCAATGACAATTTTGTGTTAATTGTATAATCATAAGCTGCTAGAAGCAACTTCTCTACAAAAATCTGTTGAACTTAGCTTGACTTTTTTCAAATGACAGATTAAACTTGGAGAGAAAAAAAGTTATTTTACTTTTGAAATGAAAGAATTTCACTTCACTTTATACTTAAAGTAAGAGAGAATTATTTGTCCTGTTAGATTTAACAAAGAAACCTCTCATGTCAGCATTTTATACACCCAGTGGCCACAGCCCACTGCATTCTAGCTCTAACAGGAGATGTTTTTTTGCCTCCTGACCGTGGAGCCAGCATGGTGCTGTGCCACCCCACAAGGCAAGGAGGCCCCTTCCCTGCTGCTGGTGCTGCCCTCCCCTTGGGCAGGGTGCTGGGGGAAGGCCTGAAGATTGGTGTGTATCTTGTGTCACTTTGAAAGACAGTAAATGTAGTCGCTGTCTTGCATAAAGCTTTTACAAAACAGAAATAGAGAACATTCTAGATAAATTACCATATATAGGCTTTATGCAGGATTCCCCAGCACATTTGCTCAGCAACTCCCAATTACTTCAACAACACTGGAGTGCTTGTTCTCACATTGACATCACCAGAGAGACATTTATTCCAACACAAGATGTTTGCTGTGCAGAATATGTCCAATTTTGTTTTACATAAGCACATTATTACAGTTCATTTTTCATTTTCATCAAAAGATGTCTGTGGCATTGCCTATTCTTAGGAGCAAAAAAAAAAAAACACAAAACACCCCCCCAGCAACACCCTTTTTTTTTTTTTTTTTTTTTTCCATCTGAAAGAAACATGCCAGCTGCCATGTGCTTCAGTAAGTACACATTCCAGCTCAACAAGAAGAGTATCAGTGGCAATGCGTGTTGTGATTTGGATACTGGAAACATAAATATATATACACACATATATAATAGCTCTGAAACATGAGGATCATTTTAGCAAGTCAAATCAAAGTCCATCCAGCCCAGTACTGTGTTTGTAACAGTGGCTGCTCCCAGCTGCCCAGAGAAGTTTAAGGACAAATCAGACATACAGTGGCATTTTTCAAGAAATGCTGTCCAATTTTCAGCAAATTCCAGCTCAGGATGTTCTTGCCCAGAGCCAATGCTTCAATTTAATACTTTCCAAGTGACTTTCTTTGTTAAATTCATCAAATCATTTTAGCATCCACAATACTTATGGCAGATATTTTTATCTGTACCCTTGGAGAAGTATTATCTTTTGAACTTTTGTGCTGTTACCAGTTTGATGCCTCCTATCTGTTGTACAAAAGGAAACTGATGGTTTTCTGTCTCCTCCATGGAGATGCATCATATCTCCCTTCCATGCTCACTGTGATGTGGTTTTGTGATATTCCCAGCCTTAGAGGAAGAAATCTCATCTTTATTTCTTGCAAATTGGACTGAAGTGATGACTGTCCCTCATTCACCATGATGGCTGACCAACAAATTAGAAAACAGGGTTGAATAATAGTTCCCACTAGTCTGTCCTATCTGAAATAAGGGTAAAAATGCAATTTAATGGTTTATTTTGGCTTTCAGTCAATTTTTCATGTGTTGTGGATATGTACAGAAGTGCTGAGTATCAGAACCTCCAAAGGCTATATAAGTTCTGAAAAGCAGAATTCCTTACAGAATTCCCCAGTATGCCCAGATCAGAACAATACAACCATAATAGTATTAATGTTATAGGAGTATTACATTCATAACCAGAAAGCTCCTCCTCTTATATAGCTGCCATCAATATTTTTTCAGGGGGTTTTGGGGTTTTTTCTTGGGGGTTTTTTTGTTTGGTTTTTGTTTTGGCTTTGAGTTTAGTTTTTTGTTGTTTTCATTTTAATTTTTTCTGGGCAGCACTGCCAACCCATTTCAATGTGTATTTTCTTCTAAGCCAACAGCCCTCACAGAAATCAAGGTGATATTTTATAGTGATGTAACAGATCATTGCTAGATGTAGAATATATGCTCAAAGAATTTCTATTCTTTTTAATTTCACAGAATCATAAGGTAGGGAAAGACCTCTAGGATCATCAAGTCCAACTTTGACCGAAGGTTAAACCCAGCAAAATAAAAATAACCAAAACTAGTTGGATGATTGTCCTTTGAAAATTGTGTCTTACATCATCCCCTAGTGAGTATGTCCTCACCAAAACTACCTAGACAAATTACCTGAAGGCAGACTTCAATGTGCTCTGAGAGCCCTTAAAGTTCACATACCCTCAAGTTTTGTCAAATTTATATGAAGGTTTAAATTTAAACTGATCCCCAGAGATTACGTTTTAAATATAGGTGCATTAATATTTTCACTGGATCACGTATAATATTAAGCGAAGTTTAAATGATCATAAAGGCCACTTAGATGTTTATTCTCAGTGTTTAAAAACCTGTAATTAGTTTCCAAAATGTAAGATTTATCAGCCCTTTGAAAGCCTTGTAAAACAAAGGCTCTTTTTCTTTATTTTACCTTTATAATAGGAAAAGCAACAAGTTTCTGTAATGCCTAGTATTGTAAAAAAACACATTGCTATACTTGGTATAGCAATAATAATACAGTCTAAGAAAAGCATCTGCTGAACTCACAATATTGAATTAAGACCAGTGTCCAGCAATGAGCTTTTGTCACTAAACACAACAATCTGGCACAAGATTAAAAATCTATTTTTTTATTCAATGCCTCATTAGCACAAAAAATCCTTATGTCAAGGTCAGCACCTTCTGAACAATTCAGTGCTGGAGAGATCTGTGTTGTTACTCCTTGTGTCATGCAAATATTACTCTGCAGCTTTGGTCAGATTCCAAATAGAGAGAACTTATTTTTGTGCTCCTCTATCAAAGTCAATGTATTTTCCTCTCTGTTTACTCTACTCTTGCTTTGGAAGCTCTGGATTTTTATAACTGAATTACACACCATGAGTTGCCTAAGCAGATAATGAAGATACTACCCTTTGGTTTTCTCTGTTATAAATTACTGTTGTCATATATCTGTTATAAATGTGTCCATCATCACAAAGAATGAAGAATTTTGTGGCAAAGACAGGGCTGCAATCCAGTTCTCTGGGACAGGAAGCAGCTGATTTAATCACCAGACTTTCTCTTCGCACAGTGTTTTGCCTCATGCACTAAACACTTCCAGGTTTTGGGATGCAGAAGGGAAAAATGCAAAGTCGTATGAAAATCAAAGCTGAAAGGTTTAAAATGACACTGAGTATGCAGCTGAAGAAACCTTCCTGTGTGACCAGCACGGCTCTGAGCAATGCCACTGACAACAGACTGCAGGTCTAAAGGCTGCATGTGTTTCCTTCACAAATGCTGACACTGAGATTGCCAGAGGGAAATTTCCATGGGGGAAAGTTGAGAGACTGCTTCTTTTTCCTTTTAACAGTTGCCAGCATCCTGCAGACATCCAATGGAATGATGGAAAGGAGGCTGCCATGCTCAGCTGCCAGGCCTGGTTGTCCTAAAGATGCCTACTAAATGATTCCTTGGCTTGTAGGTCTCAGAAACCACTTCTGCCAATAACTGACACGACTGGGAGAAAACAAATCTGTAGGCCATTAAATGTTTCCTGGAATTAAATCAACACAAAAACCAAACCAAACCAAATCATAAAAAGCTCAAAATGGAATAGTATGTATGATGCGCCTTAAGTCTGGTGAGACATAATTTTAATCTATGCCTGAATTGAAGATTATGGATTATGCTGCTTTAATTTTATCATCAGATCTGATAAGACAATAGAGAAGGTTACATGGGGGGTGGGGGGGTGTGGAAGGAACACGAAAGCAGAAAAGCAAGCATTAATTTACAATGCTATTCAGAATGTTATAATCATGTGCAAGAAAGCTATGGATCTTCCTGTTGCCATGCACCTGACATACATTGTTAGTATGCACTTTTCTATAACCACTAGCTCTGCTGAAGTTTTGGTCAGCATGTTTAGAATGCCCTATGTTCTGCTGTGAGAAAAAGGAAAATCTAGAAAATGAGCAATAACTACTTCAGGTATTGTTCTCTCTTCTGTTGTGAGTTTCCTGACTGTGGTTTCTTTCTTCGCTATGATTGTCAACGTTATATCGATGTCACAAGACTGCACTGTACAAAAGATGCCACTTGAAGCAGAGGTCAGTGGTATGCTTTAGGGCTGAAATAAAAGAATGTTTCTCTTTTGGCTGGAAAAACTTATAAATGGCATTTTCCTTTCCATAGTGACTATTCCAACATGTTTTTTTTTCTATGAGACAGTCTGTAGATGAACTATGTTATCAGCAGCTAACTTTCCTAATATCATGACCCTTTGGGAGTACCATTTTACTAGAAGTCAAACAAGATATAATCTTCCCCCCCTAGCAACACCATTATTTATTACCACTCTATTAATAGATTCTGTAACTTGTTTTTATTAACAAAAGATATAACGGTATATTTGGCAGTAACTCTCTTGATATCAAGGCAAAAAGTCACAGGATCAAAATCATATTTTCTCAATAACACTTTCTAACAATAGATAGAATTCACACTAAAGAACATCTTGCTAAGAATAGATGGAATTATTGTGTAAAAATGCTTCACGCACAATGGAAAAAATTCCAATAATTTTGGCTGGAAGGCTACGACAATTGGTGACAAAAAGAAAGTGATGCTCTCGCAAGTGCAGAAAAATGCTTTAGCTCTGCTAGGGTGCTGCTTCTCTGCTAGCCTCCATTGTTTCACGCTCTTTTGGAAGAACTTTATTTTTTAAATGTAGGAGACAGACAACTACAGCTGCATATTTTTAAAAAGTTTAGTTGTGAGCATCATACCTGAATGAAAATTGAGATTATTTTGCATTGGTATCATTGTTTTTTCTGAACATGTATCACAGTGTAGCTAGTCTTGAAGAGGAGTAACATCAGTAACTTCAGTAACATCTTCAAAGCTGCCCCACTGATCTTTGAAACGCAATTTGATAAAGCCTGCACAAAGTCGGACTACAGTCAGTCTGGCAGACTGCTGACTGTGTTATATTGGCTAATTCTGTATCACACTTTATACATGTCTTTCTTGGCTTTTCGAGTTCCTTCTTCAACAGAATGGGCTCCTACTATTCTTAAATACTAGAACATAATTAGAATAATTAGCAACCATAGTTTCTTCATTCTCATTTTTAGCATCCCCTTTTCACATGGGAGAATAAAAATCCAGTGCCCTCAGTTTGGAGCTATACTGTGGTTTTCAGTGATATAAATCACATATTCCCATTGGAATTAACATGAGACAGGACTGTCTTTTGTTAGGTCAACATATATGGAAGGTCCATGTCTCACATCATGTGAAGATGTGACTTGAACCAATCACTCCTTGTCACAGCTGTTAAATCCTAACCAAAGGGAACAGGATCAGCTCCAGCTCCAGTGATGTCATTGTGAATAAAGCACCCTCTGGCTAGAGCCTCTTACCCGCACCATGCAGAAAGGTAACACTCCCTGCTGACACATTCCCTCCCCCTTCCCTTGACCTTGTGTGCCACTGCTGAGGTGGGGAACCAAAAGCTGGGCAGCGCCAATGGGGGTGTGAGAGCTGCAAGATGTGGGGCAGCACCAGATGAATCTCATTCTCAAAGGGTCCGTGAACTGAAAGCAGGGAACTCTGACTTTCCTCTAGTAAGTCTTTGCTCTGCCAAAGCAGCAAAATGTAAAAATCACTGTGATTTTAGAGAAATGTGAAATCTACCATAGAAGAATGGATACATTTTATTAATACATTCATATTTAGATGCATTTTATTTAAATGCTTTTTTTAATTTAATTTTGGACTTCCCTACCCATAAGTTTGAAGTGATCTAATGAAATCTGTCCCTGTCAGGTTAACCCGAATGTGTGGATTTGAGAGTAGACAGGGCCATAGAATCAGAAGTCCTGTTATGTTTTACAGCTTATAGGAAGGTTATGCTTAAAAGCTGATAGGAAGGTTAAATTTAAAATTGTTCCAGAGGGCACAACTTCAAATGACAGCCTAACTCCCTTTTTCCACAAATCACTGTGGGTTTTTTTCATGCAAATTTCTTAGACTTCAATATCTTCTCTCATCATGTTGGGAAAGCACTCCTCCATCTCAAAATCCATACAGATAATAGTTTGCAGCTTCAATCTTCAATTCCCATACTGGCCATAAAATGCACAACTGCCTCTTTAAAAAAAAAAAAAAAAAAAAAAAAGGCATAGCTTGCAATGATTTCTATGTTCTTTCACATTTTCCTGCCACACTTCCTTTAGTTTTGTCTGTCATTAGTTTAATTGTAATTTCATCTGGCTTAAGCATCTGTCATTTTGTTTATCTTTTCTGTACTATGCATACCAATGGCACTGCCTAAGTAACAGTACAAGTGTGTTTATGTTAATAACAACAGGCATACAAGGAATTGTTCTATGTCAGGTGCTATCTTACAGCATCCCTTTGAAACAACAGATTACCAATGAACACTGAACACCTGTTTTTTACATTCTTTAGTAAATGACTAATGTTTATGTACAAAGAGAAGGTGACCTCAGCTGGGAGCTGTAGCAGCTGGCAATCACACTGCCAAATAAATCCCTGCATATGCTAGCCGGTTAGCAAAAACAAGTTTTCTTTTTGTGACTTCCAATCATCAGTTTTATTTGTTCTCAGCTAACTCAAATATTACCTTATCCACACAGGATCACAGGCCAAAGTACTTCCTGCAACCAGCTGTTGGCATCGAGTGTGCCCAATGATCAATAACGAAGGTGCTGAGAGCACAGGATTTATCTCCACAGAAGACTTGGCTGGTTATCGGAGAAAGATCCCCTGTGTAAGCCACACAAAGCCATACAGCGTCCCTAGAGGAGGACCAAACCCGATTTCCTGCCTGGCTGGGATAGAGGGCAGGCGGAAAGGAGGAGGAAAGGAGATACTTTCATTGTTTACAACAGAATAGAAATTCCAACTCGAAGAGACCAGCAGAGGCCTGAGAAGGCATAATGACATTCCTCCTCCTTCACGTGCTCAAATCCAAGTGGTTTTGAGAAACATCTTCATGAATTCCTTCCAGGAGGAGAAGCTGAAAAGTATTTCTAATTTTCCCACAAAACATGCACAGAACATGAATGCATTTCTAGAGGGAAGAATATTTCATTAACATGAAAATCAAGGCAACACACTACATTAGATTCCACAGGCGCCTCTAGTTCTTAGGGAAACAGATTTTCCATATTCTTACTCAAGCAATGCTGGAGGCAAAGATAGAGGTATGATTCATAAACCACAGCCTCCAGTTTGGCTGCTCCTGGTACTGCAGGTTAAGAGCCAATGCAGTAAGAAGCTATCTGTCCGAAGGAAATAGCCTGTATTGCAAGGAAACATTCAGAAATCTTTATGAAATCTAAATAGCCAAACGGATGCTTATGGCAACACTGAAGTAAAAACCAGTGCAATAATTATTATCATTAATTAGCATACACCTGCCACTGAAAAAATAAACCACTTTAATTACTAATACTGATAATGGGCATTTATTTCTTGGTTACAAGAAAATAAAATATTTTTGTGTGTTTGCAGTATCACTCACAGTCCTAAAAAGTTGTTCAATAGGAACTTTACTTGCCCACTCACAGGGCATATGCATTTTGGTAACCAACTCATATTTGAAATTATGAGCAAAAAATATAAATGTTACCTTTCATGGTTCTCTTTGTTGTTTTAATTCTGTTTTTCATATTATGTGTTTTGTCATCTTCCACATAATTATATTTACTGAAAGCTGCCTATGTATAGATCTAAAATCTTTTCCCAGAATCCACATTACTTTAACTTTCTTCTTTCCGTCTCCATCTCTTTTTTTGGAACCCAAACCAAGCATGAAAATTTTCAGCCAGAAAAATTGTTTGTGCAACTAGTCAGGGCACAACACATACCTGTGAAAATGCAAACACTCCCTCTTGCTGCACAGGATTGCATTTCTTTTTTCTAGCTTTGTAGATATTTATTAGAAAGCTGATTTATGGGTAGTGCTGATCCAAATGAGAGCTGTCATGGCATTTAAAGTAGGTGTAGCACCACTCATTTTGAGGGCAGAATAAATTCTGCATGTCTAGTTTTTGCCTTCTGTGTTAAGGATTACTTATTAATGTTACCTTCTAAGTAGTTTCTCCTTTCCACCCCAATTGAATTTTGATTTTTTCATTTAGATAAAATCCTTAAAGCTGGAGTGGAAGGCAACTTACATATTTAGGTGTCCAATACTGCCTTGCAGTCCAAGAAAAAGGAAAGCTTCTGGTCAAAAGCAACTGAGGATCAATTAACCATGAATGTTTTGAAAAATCCCACCCCAAACTGTCTGAGTACAGTGTACTGGGCAGCTAGCCTCCTCTCCCAGCTTCCTTAAATCAGTGTGGAATGACATCAGCTCAAATAGTAGGTGTTTAAATGGCAGAGCAAAGGGCAACTTATTAGCTGTCTTTGATAGCTGTAAGATTTTTGCACTATCATGTCATCTTAATTCTGTAATATCTAATTATATAAATCCTTCAGAATGTTTATCATAGAGCTTAAAGTGGATTTTATACTCTACTAGCCACATACCTTAATGATAGATTTAAAATTAGAGATGGTATTAAAAATCAGGTGTTTCCTACCTGGTCAAGGCTATTTTTAGTTGAGTCTGTGAGAGAACCACGAGTTATTTTTAAATAAAAGGATAGGTTTATTTTGTTTTCTTTCTATAAATTCTCCAAAGGAAGGAAGTCTTTACCAGAAGGCTCCTTAGGTTGGTTTCCTTTTACTGGCATAAGAGATGTCATTTGATGGTTTCTGTTGAGACTGAATCCAAACATCTCATCACTGTCTGTCCAGGCCCTCCTCCAGATTAACTTCATCAGACAGATTAAAATGTGAACAACCTGAAACATTTGCAAGAGATTGACATGTGATACACATCGTGTTTATCAGGACACGGTTTTTGTAATGTCTGATCTCCAGAACTGTTGGAGATGTGAGAGTGCTGTTGAAGGGAAATTACCAAACAATGTCAAGCACCAGGAAAATCAAAGAGAAAAAAGGAGAAAAACCTCTCTGGCATTAGGGAAAGGAGGTCTTCAGATGAAAATAGTGTCGGTCCTAAAAACTGAAAAAGAAAAAAGTCTTTCATAATCATAATTATTTTGCCACAGTAGTATAATTTAGTCATTAAAAAACAGTTGCTGTAAAATAAGTATATTCTTCATAGCTACATCAATAAATTATCATTATCATCATCAAATTGCTGTCCCAGCTCAGGCTGCAGCAGACAGTGGTCTATCATGTTGCCAGACTCAAGTGCAGTTTTCACAAGAACTAAACCAGCATTAGGATACAGTGCTGTTCCTGTGTTAGACCCACACCTCTAAGCTTAGTTCTCAATGTAACAGAATAGAACCCTGAAAGAACTGTAATTCTGCCCTGTTATCACACACACACATACAATACCATCTCTTAAAATATGAGAACATGGATTTTTCAAGTGACCAACTAACATCCTTTTGCAATAGCAGTGTGGCACAAGAGCAAGCACCTAGGAGAGCTCGCGTCTCATGCAGCATGCCAGTACTGCATGGTTCAAATCCTGCATACGCTCAGCCTGGTATAAATGAGTCAGATGAAACTCTTTCTGAAATTGATTTCTACAAAGTGCTACAACTTCAAGTGCGTGGACAAAATTGTCAGAAAAATCCCACAAGGCAGGGTATTATTTAAATTATTGAACTTTGAGAAAAAGGGCTGAAGGGAGTAGGCAGTAAACCAGTTTTTCCAGCACCTTGGTTCATTCATTATATAAGAAATTATCCAGCTGCTGGGACCCCAGCACAGGAGGACATTGACCTGTTAGGGCAAGTCCAGAGTAAGGGGCTAACCAGAGCTGATTAGCAGAGTATTGAGCACCTCTCCTAACAAGTAAAACAGCTGAAAGAATCTGTTGGTTTTTTCACTCTGATAGGCAGAAGGGATCCTCTCTTAGGGGTCTCTTCTGAAGGGAGGCCTGCAAGAAAGCGAGAGTCAATTTTAGGGCAAAGATCATGTGAAGGTACAAGGAAAGGGGAAATGACTTCAAGCTGAGAGATAGGTTTAAGATAGGGTATTAGATAAGAACTTCTTTACTATGAGTTGGTGAGGTCACTGGAATGCAGGTGCCCGAGAAAAGATGGAATTCCCTATTCCTGGGCATGTTGCAAGGTCCTATGGTGCTGGAGGATGCTCGCAGGAAGCCTATCTAGTTAAGTAGGTGCTATCGGTTTGGCAGGGGCTAGGGCGATATGAACTAAGAGATCTTCATAATGGTCCTTCCAAGCCCTATAACCATTTTAGGATTTCTGAGAGCCTCTTGCGCTGGACGCTCAAGTGACTGCCGCCCCCCATCACAGCTTCTCTGCTTGTCTCCTGCATGGTTTTGTGGGGCGTGTGGTGAAACATATAATCAGCTTTAAACCGCTGTCGGCGGACGGTCTGAGGTGCTCGGGGGACGGCCTTGGTCTCTGTGGGGCAGCGGTCATCGGCAGGCTCGCCGAGTGCGATGAGCGGCAGGAGTCTGCTGACCCTCTGCAGGGCAGCTCTCCTTCCCGGCGGCCGCGATCGGCTCCGCCGGCACCGCCGTCAGCTGGCGGGTCGCGAGGAGAGGGGATTTTCTCTGATCCGCATAGGTGCCTGAGCTGGGGGGCTTAGACATACACTGCCGCGAGACTAGTAATCGCTGGGCGGGAGAGCCAGAGCATTCGCAGGCGCAGCACAGTCATTTCTGTGCACATCAGACATGTATTCCATATCCCGCAGCGCTCGGCTCTCCTCCGGCCGCGGCGCGCCGGCGGGCCGCGCTCAGAGCGCGCTTGTTATTTGTATTCGAAATGTAGCACAGTCTCACTCACGGGTTACAAACGTTACGGGGGAAGGAAA
>CM031857.1:96676411-96851545 GCA_018697195.1 Certhia americana | reverse complement strand
CTCCCGGTACCCGCGCTGGCCGCTCTGCTCACGGCAACCTGACTTGCTTGCGGGCTCTTCCTCAGTGCACCGCTCCGACGTCTTGCTTATTCTGTCTGTTCCCGGCCGGCACCGCTGGGCTTGGCTTTTCTCTCTGGCGTTTGTCCCACATGGCACCGCGGCTTTGTCCCAGTACCGCGGCTTGTCCACCATGGGTACCGCGGCTGTCCCGATTTACCCGCGGCTTTTTTTATTGGCGCCCCGGCCACCGCGGCTGGCCTGTGTCCCGGTTATCCGAGGCTCTGGCTGTTCCCGCCGCACCGCGGCCCTACTGGCTTTGTCCCGATGGTTGACCGCGGGGCTTTGTCCATACGGTTAACGCAGGCTTGTTCCGGGGTACCGCAGCTCTCTCGCCCTGGTACGCGCTGTCCCTGGTGTATCCGGGCTGTCACACGGTTACCGCAGCTCTCCTCTCCCGGTATATACGCGGGGCTTCTCTTATCCAGGCACAGCAAGGGCACAGTAATGTCCCGGCACCGCGGCAGTAACGGGGCATAACACGCACGGATGGCATTCTGCTGTTTTTGTTCCCGAAGGTACCGCGGATTGTCACACGGCACCGCGGCTGGTGTTTTATGTCCGGCGGACATACCGAGGGCATTGTCTCGGCCACCGACGGGCTGGCACTTTTTGTCACGGACACCGCGGCTGGATGTCCCGGTACAAGCGGACTGGATATTTATTGTACCGTAGTTGGAGTTCCACACGCACGGAAGCCTCTCTCTCCCGTGCGGGTACCGCGGCTTTCGTCCCTGGGCAGGGGTACCGCCGGCTTTTGTACTGGTGGTTTACCGCGGCTCTCTCTCCCGGCACCGCCGGCTGTCCGGTCACTCGGCTGTCCCTCCCTTGGTACAGCGGCTCTTCTTCCCGGTACCGCGGGCGTGTCACGGTACAGCGACGGTCTCTCCCGGCCACCGCGGCTGTCCCTCCTAGGGTTACCGCGGCTAGGTCCGGAGTACCGCCGGCTTTTCGCCCGGGCACCGCGGCCTTGTCTCCCGGGGGGGCACCGCGGTGGCTTGTCCCGGTTACCTCGGGTTGTCCCCGGCACCGCGGCTCTCCCGGCCACCGCGGGCTCTCTCCCGGCACCGCGGCTTTTGGCCCCCGTGGTTGGTTACCCGCGGGGCGCTCTCTCTCCCGCGGGGTACCGCGGCATTCGTTTTTGTCGGTCCCGGCTCCACCCGCGCTGGTCTCTCTCTCCACGGAGGTACCCGAGGATTGTCCCGGCACAACAGCGGGCTGCGTCCCGGCACACGCGCTCTCTCTACCGGCAACCCCCCGCGGCCCTCAGCTCCGGTGCCTGCTGTGGGGAGGAGGTGGTGGAGCGTCGGTATCTCCGTCAGTAGCGCTCAGCGGCTCGCAGCGCCACACACGGCTCTGGGGCCCAGAGAGCAGCCGGCCGCCGCTGAGGGGCCTGCGGAGCACCAGAGCCCCCGGCTTTCACACTGCTCCCTTCCAAAGGCCTTTCTCCTGTTTTTGTCCTGGACTGAACATCCCCATTACTAGCCTTACAGCTGTTTGCAGGAAAGCTTTGTTTTCTCACTGCTGGCCCCACAGATGCCCCACGAGCCTATCTCCCGTCAGGTTCCTTGTACGCTCTTCTGCAGTCCCTTTCCCCATGCCATTGAGGCAGCCCCAAAGGAACGGCGGAATCTTAGTAGCAATGCACAAAACCACTCTAGGACAATCACAGACAAAGATTATTTCTATTAATTTTTTTTTCTTATCCTCATACGGTCTGAAAGGTGAATATAAAAACAAAGTTGTGGGATATACACTGGACATATACATGAGTTGAGCCATGGAAATCACAGCTAACCTAAAAACCTGCAAATACTTGACATGGCCACAACAAAATCTATGCACCACGTTTTGCTTTCCAAACTGTGGGACATTAGGAGGTAGAAACAGCATCCTCAGCTGCCTGAGAAGGAACTCTCTCCCTGAGGTGAAAGGGTATTAGAATTCAGGAGAAAAACAAATGCATTGATTTTTAAATATGCTGGAACTCAAGATTACTGGCATTGAAACAGTTGATAGGAAAGGTGGTTAGGATTCCTCCCACTGGGTAAAATGAGATATTTTGGAAATTTTTTGCTGGAGACATACTACAGAGCAAAGTAGTCCAACCGTATCCTGCTCTCTCCATGACAGAAGCTATCAAAGGGCAATCTTGGTGGGCAATAACTCCTGTAGAGACAGGAGGATTATATAACAAATGACAAAAACTTTTAGAAAATTTCTTTGAAATAATGTGGGGCTTTCTAGAGTCTAAACTATGAAACATCCACAAACGAGCTGAAAGTAGTGACCTCAGTATACCACTGTTCCCATTCTATGGGAAGAATTAATACTATATACAACCCCCACCCTAATACCTGGAAAGCAGTTCCAATTAGGCAAGATAAAAGTGATGGACAGGAAATTGCTAACTGAAGGTGATCAGCTGTTGTTGCATCTTTGCTGGGTGCAATGCTGGCCATAAAGAAAAATAAACATTCACTGAAAACCCAGTGCTTGGCATCAGTATGAATTTACAGAAAGGAAGGCCTTAGTTCTGGAGTGACCTGAAGTCTACTTTGTATCCTGTGAAGGTTTAATGCATTCAGCCCCTCACAACATGTAGTGACAGCCAATAAAAAATGCCTGTGAGGGTGTAAATCTACCACAAGAGCATATTTCTTTAAAAGCAGAAGGATCAGAGGAATAGAGCATCCCAGAGTTTCCAGACATTTAACCCTGTGTGGTATTTTGCTCTTTCCATGGGGTCTGGAGGTAGGTTTTCTTTTAATATCTGATTGAAGAAAAATACTGAATTTAATTCTCATTCACTGTGCTGGGGAAAAAAAGCTATAAAATGTTTCTGGGCTTCTAATATTCACATAATAGAGCATGTTAACATAGAAACATTCAATTACTAATGTTGGAAAAGACCTTCAAGATCTTTGAGTCCATCAGCATCCAGACTTTTGTCTGAAATTGACACCAACTCCATCCTCAGCCCAGCCCAGGTCTCCAGCCAGAAAGCCAAAGGAATAATTTCAGAACCTGTAGCAGTGACATATTATGGCTTTTTTTAAACTCTAGTAGGCTGCATCTATAAAAAAATCCTCAAATTACTATCCTGAGATTACAATTGAGATACTTAAGTGGAAAACTTTAGCTTCATCAACATGGAGAATTTAGGAGGTAGATTTAGCACGGCCTGTTGTGATAGAACAAGGGGTTATGGTTTTAACCATTTAAACTAAAGGAGGATTAATTTAGATTAGAGATAAGGGAGAAGATTTTTACAATGAGGGTGGTGAAACACAGTAATTGGTTGCCTAGAGAGGTGGTGGCTGCCCATCCTTGGAAACATTCAAGAGCAGTTTGGATGGGTTTCTGAGCAAACTGATCTCACTGAAGATGTCCCTGTTTTTGCAGGGGGTTGGACTAGGCAAGCTTTAGAGACCCCTTCCAAACCAAACTATTTTAGGAAGATTTCCCTTAAGGAAATGTGTCCTGGATGGTCATTGCAAGTTATCTATGTATGATAGCAATAGTCCTGCTATTGTATCTATGGTCTAAAATACTCGACCAAATTATTTTAAGAGGCATCTTTCTTTCTAAACAATTATACTTAAATTGTAAGAAAAGTATTTTCTTTCATACCTTTCATGGGAACAGAAAGTTTCTCAGTCAAGATCTCCTATTAAGTTTTATGATTCAAATGACTAGCACAGAAATCACAAACGACATCCTGTGGTCTTTTTTCATAATCCCATGGCCAGGTGGTTACTCCAAGAAGTCTGGACTAAGGTTAGTAGAGTTTCCAGGAATGTTTAATCTTTATCTATTACAGGACAAGACTCAGTTTCCCAGCTAATGTTAATTGGTTTCATTTTACGATGTCAGTTGATATTTTTTTTTCCTAGTGATGATTTGACAAAAAGGCAGCCTGTCCTAAAACCAAGCTGGTATCTGTAGCTACTTGCTTACTTTTAATGGTATTAAATCACTGATCCTTGGGTTCAGCCTTCCAGGTGATGTCTGAGCAATGCAAACAATTTTCTGAGTGTTGCAGACATGAATGCATCTCCCAACAGTTGTGTGTCTAGCATTGCACAGAGATTAAATCACTTACCACAGGAGCTGGGTAACAGCATTTTTGCAGTTCCTAATCCAGACTTTGGTAACCAATACCTCTCTGCCATAATGGACTGATATAAAAAAAGCTTGTGATTAGGAAAAGCTTGAAAGCAGAAGGTCCTCATGTCTGGTCTATCCACTCTACTTAAAACTGTTCCTGCTTTAAAAAACAAGGAGCTCTTTTTCATTGGGACATTTTGATTTTTTTGTTAGCACTGAATTAATCTGAGAGAGCATTTGTAAAAGGCTATGTTAATGTGGACTTCCTCTGCTGGCTTTCCAGTAAAATGAGCATGATTTCTAAGACTTTATGTAAACAAAGGATTAAACTGGATTTGGGGTTAAATCTTCCTATTGCAGCATAATTCATCAACAGTGAATGGCCAGAGAAAGCTACTAGTTGGAAGTACATGGATATACTTTCTCATGATGATGATGCTGGTCATCTAAAATAAGATGTTTGCCATCAGTTTACAAATTCCTGTAATTCCTGAAGCTAACTCCTGAGAAAGGCTGAGGCAGACGATACTAATATGAGGATAGGAACTGCCAAGACTCCTGTGTACTACAAAATATATTTTATACATGTTATATAAAACTGCAGTGGCTTGCATTCTTCACTGTCACATGTACCTGCCCAATGCTTTCCAGGTTGGAGTGCTAGGTACCCTGTCAGCCAGAAAATTAAAGGCCAGCCACCTTCTCTCTCTGTGTAACTTGCTCTTTTTGTCTTCTTTCTGAATTCGAATCCCAAAAGTAAATGTCCATTCTCTTTTTATGAGTAGAAGATGATTTCGGGTTGAATTCTGCACAGACAAAAACTGTATTTTCTGAAACTCCAATCATATTTTAATCACTAATCTTCCCTATCTTTGTTAAATCACCAGTCTCTCACTTTTCCTTTTTGCTTCTCTCTTCTTTGCTTGCATTTTCCTGCCTCTCTCACAGTTTTGTCCTCAGTGACTCACTCAAGTTTTCTTCTTCTTTACCCCTCATGACTTTTTTTTATTGTTCCTCAGCCAAGTGTTGCTCTTCTACTATGCCTCCAGTGGCTTTTGTCCTTCATTGCTGATATGCTTGCATGATCTCCAGATTGCGCTTATTTAGACAAGAAAAAGTCTTAGATCTCTTACGGTATTGTAGTGGACACTAAAATAAGGATAATATAAAAAGAGTTGGAGTTCCTTGTAACATTTTCCAGAAATGTAATGTGCACATAGAATAATGGAGAATTCAGGTGGTACGGACTTCTGATAGTTTTCTTCAAAGTGTCTAGTTTTTTGTTTAGTTTAAACCAAGAAGTTTTTACAGTATATCCCTAGGCAGTTTTGCACATCAGAGCTCAGCCTTTTTAGACTAAAATTAAAAAGTAATCCCGCAAGATGCTGAGTACTTTTGCTGAGTACTTTCATAAATTCCCTCTGACTTCTATAATCAGATTCCTGTAAGATTCACTTTTCAGGCTAAAAGCCTGAATTGACTTTTCAAACTCAGGTTAGTTTTGCTTATGTCTACTCCTCTGTAAAGCAAGAAATGCTTTTTTTCTAGAAGCAACTTTTTCTGACCATTAATAATCATCTTTATGAGACTACTGTTTAAATGTTCACATCAAAGCTTGTGAAATTTGTGGACCAAACTCCTCCTGACATAGAGTATAGGTAGTATTAACTCATTCTTCAAGTGGATTGACAACCAGCATTTCAAAAGAAAGAGCAGCACGTAACAGCAAGTTCTGAGGAGTAACAGGAGGTTCCACGCTGGACTGAGCATGGCAGCTAGAAGGACCCAGGAAGCATTGAAGATGCCACCAGTTTTGGTGAATGACAGTATTGGCTTTGAACATCACCAGGATCATTTGGGAATTCTGGACTATTAGCACACCAAGAAATGTTTACTATTTACAACTGCAAAATGCAAGTCTCAGAATTTGTGGGTTATCACTGCGAATAAAGCTATTTATAGACAGATGTTCTGGTGGATGCAAACATTTCTGAGAAACAGTAGAAAGAAGATAAGGTACTAAGGCCCTTGTGGCTAATCCCATTGATAGGCTCATGAGGTATGCTTTCATGGTGGGCACTTACCAAAAGATAGGATGAACTGGCATGTGCTCAGTGCCTTCCTGCCAGAGGGATATCATACCATCTAGTTTGAAACCTTTACATTAAACAGTGACTTCAACAATCCCATTTTATTCCTGGCATAGGTTAAAATATTTAAATCTACACTTAACCAGGGCAAATATTGTGTGTAATGTAGGCCATGACAAATGTGCTGTATAGTGAGGTTTAGTTCTAAAATAATGTTATTAAAAAAGCATCATTTAGGTGCCCTTTGGTAAAGAAATCATGGGTGCAGTATTGTATTGCAGCAGGCAAAATTCAATTAAATGAACACTGAAGTTAGATATCTCTGAAAAACAAAAGTCCAACCTATGCAGAAGGTCACTAACAACCGTCAACAACAATGAAGTGAACTCAGGTACCTGTATGAAACACCGCACTGTTTCAAAGTTAGCTAATAAAAAATAAGTCTTTGGCTGAAAATAATTAATCTCATAGTGTACTTCCATTCCCTTGAATGAACTGGCAGCAATGGATGAATATCACTGAAGAGTTACAGCTGAACCCAGAGAGCTCCTTGGGCAGATGAAGTCACTCATTTTTTATGTTTATGCTGTAGCCCAGCCTCACAATTCTCGCAGGCATCTGAGAGGCCTGTTATATCAGAAGGAGCCCTGGCATTCAGCACAATGGCATGTTTATATTAAAAAGAAAGGTCCCGCTGCGAGCAGCAGGACAAGAGATGCCGGTAGGAGCGGCAGCAGTGGCTTCCTGTGCTCCAGGCTGGCGTGGGCAGAGGGGGAAATGAGACACCATGGCTTACACTGCAGACCAGAAACTGTAGCTCTCAGGGATTAACACACATAGGCAAGCGATAATTTCCCACATCCTCCCAGCTAGGAAAAAGCTGATATGTGGATTTTGAGCACAGCCCTTATAACTATTTCTTAGAAAAAAGCTTGTAGGTCATTCCTAGTGCTCCCAGAATTGCAGCAGCCAGTGAAACCTTCAGAACAATCAGGGTTTCCAGGGGGTCAGGTCTGCACTGAGCCTAACTCTGTGATAGACCTTTGCTGAAAAATCCCTGAAGATTCTGCAGTGACCACTCAAGTTTCCCAGTTCCCACCTGAGAGGCGCTGAAGGACATGACAGAGGTGTCCTTGGGAAGCTCAGTGCTGCACGGGAGGTGACACCCAGCATCTAGCCCAGCTTACCTCATGCAGACCAGCTGAGGCTGGTACCAAACAGGGCATGGTGCAGACACCTCTGACAATTGCCACAGCTGTGCCATGGGCAAGCACATCCAGGATAGATACATGAGGGTAGAGGGAAGTACAGCAAATTATTTTACTTCCTGGCCTGGGCAGCAGAGGGGGGTTCATGGTTGCTGCTGGCACTCCATCAATGGAGTCTGATGTCCAGAGTGCTGCAAAGGATATAGTTGCCACTGAGTCATTGCCCTCAAGGAGGACTCTGCCAAAGCTGCTGTGGTTAGATGTGGGCATGGGGGGCCCCTCTCTGCTGTTTTGCAGTGTTGTCTTCTGTATTATCTACCTCCCTTGTCATCTGATTTTTTATTTTGTTCATTTTGGCTTCTCTTTGAAACATGATTTTGTTGTTTATCCTTTTTTTTTATATTTGACAAAATCACTTGTTAGTCAAATATTTATTATCATTATGTCAATAAGCACTAATATTTTTTAAATTTTTATAGCATCCTACAATCTGCCTCTTCCATTTCATTCCCATACTTTCTTCCTTCTTTTCCTTTGCTGTCCCAGTTTTTCCCCCCTTGCCATGCATGACACCATTCCTCTCTGTCTCTGCTCTGTTGGTAACAGCAAGGCAGCATCACACACCCAGGGGATCTCTGCATCCCTGAGTCTGGCTTCAGAATATGAACAAAAACCAGCAGTTCAGCAGATCTATCGGAATACTTTCTGTGGCATCCATCATGCTAATCATTGTACTTCAATGTATTCATTATCGTATCTTTTTGTGAGTTGCTACTATCTTTATTTTACAAATGGATAACTGTCATAAGAAAAAATATGTGTCAGGTCTTACACATATTTGGAATACTAAAGCTCAGATGTAAGGTCCACTGAAATCAATTATTCTGAAAGTTGCAGACCATTGCAGACCAATAAAGCTTTTCAGTAGGACTTCTGAAAGTCAAGTAAGTGGATGGCCGCAACATTATATGGATAAATCACTAGGGATCTGGCTTCAGTGATTTCAAATTCCCCCAAGACCTAGTCCTTTCTTTTAGCCAGGTATTGATACTAGGTATTATGTAGTTCTCACAGAGATAGATGAAACATCTCCATATTGAGCAGTTTTATTCCCATACCTTCAAACAGTTCAGCAATAACACCAATATTTCAAATCTCTTCCCCAATCAGTGAATGCTCCAGTTCTAGTTCTGTAGTCTTTGGGGTTTTTTAAGCACTTTTGGTGTTAAAGGGATTCTCCCTCCCTCCCCCTCAATTCCAGTCAGCTGGCAGCTGCAATGCACCTGCATAGTTGTGGGTACTATGAATGCCTCTCGTTCTGTTTCTCATATGCTACCTCACCTACTTACAGTATCATTCCTGAGGCTGTGGGGGACAAACTGGATGTGCATGTACAAACTTTTCTCATCAGCTGATCTCGGGTATCTGGTAATATTTTGATAATGTTAATTCAAATCAAGATCTAATTTTTTTTCCTTCCCTATTTATATTATAATGGGGCCATGTATTCAGCTGCTGAAAATCAGCCTGTATGTGAAGTAACCTTGGACAGTCAGAATACATGTGATTCTTCAAAACAGCTTCCTGGGAATTAACCTTATACTTGGTCTTTCCCATATATATCCTGAGAGGTAGGCAGTGATGTGACATTCTGTGAACTGGATATTAACATTGCATACTGTATTCTATTCCACACTTTGAGCTAGTATTTATTTGCTTTATAATTCTGAGATGAGATTCACTTACATTTTCTTGTTTGGCATACAGTTGGTTTAATTAAGAGCCAGCACACGCCAAAGCACCCAGCTAATTACTGAACCCTCTCAAGCAAGGGAAACAGTAAATTATCTGAGCAGTGGAAAGGGAAGTAGGTCAGTTGAAAAATATGTTTTTATGAGCTGATACTGGATTTGACAATACAGATGCTGGCAAGAATGAAAGGAATCCCAGTTCAGTTTTGAAAAAGGTATATTTTTCACAGAGAACATGTCACTTCTGGGAACCCTTAATTTAATGTACGTTGGATTCCTATTTTAAGAAAACAATTTGCCATTAACACTATGCCAGCCAGACTTACAATTTTTAAAGCAAAACGTCTTTGTCCTAAAGTATTTAATGGCTCAAAGAGAAGGAAATTGGCTGTGACATTTCAGTTTTTCCATTCTAAGGGGAAAATGGTTGAAGGTCTAAAAATGCCCCTGAAAACACGCTCCTTCTCATCATTGTAATATACTATAAGTCATGTGACAATAGATATTTCTTTCTGAGCCTAGCATTGTTTTTAATCAGCTTAATCTGCAACTGAGACTGTCTTCATGTAGAACTGCTGACTCAGATAAAAATTCTGTTTACCTGACTAATTTGATGACCTACTCTGCACTACAATGTCTCCAGTTCATCCTGCTTCCTTTACCTGAACACTAACGACAATTGTCCTGAATTGCATATTCATCTGGGGGGGAAATCTCCAGGCAGGCTTTGTTCTGAGGGGCTTTTATTGTTAGGCACTGTTCAGCTCCATTCTCTATTTGATCATCCATCCTAGAGGAATTTTGAAAGTATACTCATATATTTTTTGGTCTGTGGCCATGAATGGATGGATGTGGTAGATGGTACATGTAAATAAGATGAAGAAAATGCATCCTGTGGTGGATTAATGCCAAGGAGTAGGTTACGGAGGTCAAAGATGGGGGCCTTATTATGACCCAGCAGAACTCAAAGGGGGTCTTAGTATTCAGATTATTCCCCTAGCAGTGAATTCAGACATGAGTGAATCACAAGGCACTTGTTTATTGTCAACTCAGAAAAAACAAAACGAGACTGGTTTTTGTGTAGACTGAGGCCAGTGTGGAGACATTCCTAGACAGGGCGGAGCCCACAAGGCGAGTGGTGCTGTCACCGGGGAGGGAGCAGGTCCCAGTTTGCACTGAAGCTGGAGACAGCTTCGAGATATGATCTGTTCTGTGGTGAAATCTGCTTAGGAGGTTTTTGACCCTTATCTGTCTACCTCACAGCCCTGGCCACTCACTCCTGCCTGCATTATAACTTCCTGCCTGTCCTCAATTGTGCTGCTACAAATGAGTGTGGGGCCAGGCTATTGAGTAGGTTTCTAAAGCAGTCTAGGTTAAAAAAAGCCTTCCAAAATAATTTTGCATTTTTGAGTTTTAAACAAGAACTATTTCAGCTGCCTGATTTTACAGATACCCCCTAAAAGTTGCTGTATAAGCCCAATTGACACGGCAACAAACCGACCTACTGAAAGGTAACTTAGTTTCTCAAATCTAAACAAATATGTCATGGAAATAGACACAAAGAAACAATGCTGCCTGGTGAAGGAAAAGCACAGGGGCTCTACTTTCCTCTAGTATTAAACTTGTAATGAACACATTCACTAAATTTTAATGAATCACACCGTCCTGATGGATCGAGGTCAGACAGGCTCAATGCATTGAAATCAATGGAAGTTTTGCCACTTCTTTGTTGTGAACTAAGATTAGCCTAGAGAAATGAGGCTCATGGGTGACCTGATCACTCTCTGCAACTTAAAAGACAGTGTAGCTGTAGCCAGGTGAGTCAGTTTCTTCTGACAGGCAACAGTGACGCCTCAAGCTGTGTCAGGGGAGGTTCAGGCTGGACATCAGGAGGAAATTCTTTACTGAAGGGATTGTCAGGCATTGGAATGGACTGCTCAGGGAGGTGGTGGAATCATCATCCTGGAGGTGTTCAGGGAAGAGCTGGACACAGCACTCAGTGCTGTGGTCTAGTTGACAAAGTGATAACCAAAGGCTGGATTCAATTATTTCAGAGGTCTTTCCAGCCTCAATGATTCCATAATTCTGTAAGATTTTTTTTCCCTATCTTTTCTTCAGAGAAGGACTTGGAGTTTTAATAGACTAGTATTTGAACATAGATTATATTTTACCATATATCAACATAGGATCTAGATCGTGTGACTGTTGAGAGATTGGAAAAGGATGCCAAGAGTTCCGCCTAGATAAGCCCTCTGTCCTGAGATGGGCTCACTCATCCCTACACTCTTCCTGGCACTATTTGCTTAAACTTTTTTTTTTTTACAAAACTTAATTTTAAAATCCACACATATCCTTAGGTAATCTGTTCCAGGGTTTAGCTGAGGAATTTCTTCACCATCTAGTCTGTGTTTGACACACAACTAATGTCTCATAGCCATCAGTACAGATAATTATGTACATCAGTACAGATCAGTATAATTCCCAGTGGAAACAGCAGAGACAGCAACACAGAAACTTGGCATGGTCCTGATGATGTTTGTTCCTTTTTCTTTAGCCAAACGAACCCAATGATTTAGTAAATACAGTTAACAAATAAAGTTGGGGTTGCTGACATTTCCATGCTTACGTTAACTCAAAAAGAATTGAAGAATCAGTAATTTTCCCTTAAAGTTGTAATTCCTTGCCTGGGAATATTGGTACTTTACTAGTGCAGTAAGTTTCCTAGTGGCATAAACACATGGATAGATATTTTCTTCCCCCTTACATCTATAACATGATATAATCTAATATTATTGTAGCCCTTGAGGGAAGAGATGACAGTACTACCGACAGTACCTTTACTTGTAAAGGTACGATTTGTACCTTTACAACTGAAACCTACCAATATTGTAAAGAATGTACTTTAGAAACCAAACTGGAAACAATATATAAGAAACAAGCTGTTAAACTGCCCTTCATTGAAACACCACTTGAAAGTGCTTTACAGCATCATAAACAGTGAAAAGATAGATTCTTGCAGCAATGAAAAAAATTGCCAACAATGAGGTCAATTACTATTTCAGAAGAGACTGGAGAGGAAATGAAGGTGCTGTGGAGTTTCTATAATGTAAGACAGTACAGCAAAGTCAAGCCCAAGGGGAGATGTATGGGAAAAATTGGACTGCTAGAACAAGCTGGGACAGTAACAGCCACCAGCAAGATGTCCTGGTTTGTTGGCATTTTGCCTTGTCTTGCAATGTCCAAAAACTGTTACATTTTAAAAGAATTTTATTTTCTTCTTTCTATGAATCTATGATTTTAAAATGGAGGACAATTAAAAGAGTAAAACTAAATTCCTTAGATTTCTGTAGCATTTCTTTAAAAATGTAACAACATTTTGAGGACTTCTTTCAAGAGATCATCTGTTTGTCAACACTGTTGGCTCATTCCTCCCAAAAATCTAAACCTTTTTTTTTTTTTTTTTTTTAATTTTCCTTTTTTCAGCATTTGGGACATTTTTTTTTTTTCCTTAGGTGAAGTTAGGTTATATGTGCTACAGTTAGCGACTGTGGTTACTACAGCCATTACAGTCGGTTAAGAGAAAAAGGTTTTTAGGGAGCATGTAATCTCCCAGCCATCCTAGGCATCTTGAAAAAAGGCAGCCTTTGTCTCTACGTTGATTACAAACAGAACCTGAAGTGACTGGTTTGGATATAGATTTCTACATCAGATGAATCATACCCTGAAAGTTTCACTGAGTATTCCTGGTTACTGAGAGCACTGATTTTGACATTAGTTTTGTAATAACTTGTACAAGTTATTTCCATCTTTTGCAATACATTTGGATTCAGTGAAGTGTCAGATGAAGAAGCAAACACTTGCAGACTTTTTGGCTCTGCCTCCGCTAGGAACTAAAGAGCGCACCTTCCCCACAGGCAAAAATGTTGCAACATAAAATGCAAATAGCTTAAAAGAAAAACAGAAGTAATAAAGGAATGGCTCTTTATGTGCCCTAGAGGAAGAGGAGAAACTGGCAGGACATTTGTAAGAAAATTCAGGGAAGAGTCATTTGACACAACCATGATGACAATCATATTATTGGCTTTAAAAGTCTTGACTTGTCACGAAACATACTTTGTTACAGATGGAACTAAATAAACAACAAAAGAGCTTAGTACTGACAAGAAATTCACATTTAATACATGTTACTTCACATTTTTCTTACAGGACAGTATATTCAAAGTCAGCTCTTTGAACACGGTAAATATTTTACACAAAAAAAAAAATTAATCTATAATGTTTGTATATACAAAAGAGGACAACTGGCAAAATTTAATCACAATTCTGCTCAACAGCAGTTATCTCAAAGACAAACCTCTGGAAATAAGTGAGTACTAAGACGGTGACTCGACTGGTTCATATAAGAAAATAGCGTGGCTACTATACAATAAAATTAAATTCCGCAGCTCCTTAACTTTACAACCACTCATGCTGCTGTCCTTATCTCTTGACTATGCTCTTGTTCTGAAATAGCAGGGGGGGGATTTGTCATGTCAGGATTTCATTATAGTGTTTGCAGTCATGGGAAATCTGAATGAGAGAGAAAATGTCCCACTTAGCAGCAGGAGGATGACAGCCACAATCCCAACAGGAATGGCAGCACCAGCTTCCTGCTCTGCTGGACTGGAGGGCATGTAGTAGGATGGAGGAAAAGCTATGCTCTGGTTGTGAGTTACAGAATAGAAATTCCAGCTCACAGGAATCAGCACACACAGACCAGCAAATATATAGAAGAAGCCACCCACCAGGAAGAACGGGGCAATGAATGTTTTGTGAGTGATTCCCATATACACGTTTCTCAGAGCAAATATTGTAGCAGCCAGTCCCAGCAAGCCCATGAACATGGCGATCAACAGAAGACCCTGAGCAGCATAAATTTCATGAGGGACAAAGGAGTCATGGCCACTGAATTTATGGCAAAACTGTTCTCTATAGCCAGGTGAGATGTGAAGGTAACTGATGAAGCAGACTTTCCAAATCCCCACCCAGGCAACGCCAGAGGAGATGATAGTGGTGTTGTCCACATGCCACACTCTCCATTCCACAATTCCCATTGAAACAGTGCACAGGATCCAGCCTACCGTGCCCAGGGCAAAGGCAGCAAGCTGGAGGTGTGAGATGCTGACCAGGGAGTTCATCCTTTGGAGCTCTCCTGCTCTGTCACAGACACAGTTGCCATGTGAAGAGAAAGAGGCACTGCAAAGAAACAAAATATAAAATGACAAAGGCAATTATTGTTTGGGTGAATAGGTGAACCTGTCAGTGAAAAAGAGAACATGTATGTAGAGGGAAGATGGCAGTCATCTATCCCCAACTTTAATGAACTGTTGAAATTTAATATCCATGGACAAATAACATACAGGTTTTAATTTTGTACATGCCATGGTATTACACAGAAGAGAAAGAGTGTCTGATTAGCTCCCCTAAAGATCTCCTTTTTACATTCACAAAAGGAAAATTCATGGGTTTTTTTTCCAAGTTATTGTCTTCTTTGTTAATTAACCCTTAAGTTCAAAGATCCTTATACATATTACACATAACAAGGAGCCCTAGAGTTACTGGCTAGAAAATCCTCAGGTTCCTGACTGTTGCAAGAAATCCTACAAAGCAGAATCTGTGCTCCTTTCTCCTGGCAGCTGTGGCTTTGAAGCTGGAGCCCCATCTGTACAGACTTCAGCTATTTTGCTGTCTTTACTGAGAGCTGCTGGGACCAATGTCAGACAGAAAACGTCGAAGTTCAAAGGCAAGAGCAAATCCAGGCCATAAAGTCTAAAACCAACCACTAAGCTTTGACGATTTTCAGATTAATTAACCATGAATGCATTAGAAACAGTTGAATTAATCAGAAATGTAACACTGTGCAGGGTCTGGAGCCTGGATATGCTGTCTTTTTGCAAATCCCACTTGTTTATAAATTGCCCAGTTTCCACAGTTTGAATCATCTTAAAACTGTGCTGGAAAATATTTTAGTCATTCAGATTTGTTTGCTGACTGTACATTCTGAGTACAAATTACGGTTGTATTGTATTGAAAAAAAAAAAAAGAAGAAAAAAAAATTTTAAAAGAGAAATGAATCAGCAATAAATTTCCCATGTCTTTTGTACAATTTTTTGAATAATTATAGGAATGATCTGTGATTGGTGAAGATGTGTCCTCAAATTTATGTAAATCTGACAGGTTCTAGGGATCTGTATATTTGATAAGTTTTCTAAAATACTTTCTCTACTGCTCCTATTTCATTCAAGACTAGAGAAATACTGTACCAAGTTGACTCTAATAACATCTGCCCCATTTTTTTGTGTACTAAACATTAAACACAAAGACTAAAGCAACAATTTTTCTGTTTACTGATCTTAAGGCAACCAGATTCAGTTGGCAATACAATCTAGTTACAAAAATCCACCTGTGGAAATCTTTAAAAAGGAATATCTTCATAACAATATGGCATTAAGCAGACAGTATTCATCTTCTCATACCAGTGCCCATTACATACTTACTTCAGTCCTGAAGGTGATGCCAGCTGTGAGAGGATGGGACAGAGTGATTTTTGATGCCAGAAGAACACAGCAACTTTTGCATTTTTAACATTTTGGCCTCCCTGTTCATCTATGTATCTCCAATATGACTGATTTCCTGTGGGATATATTAATCTCCATTATTGCAAGTGTACATTCAATCCTCTCCAGCATGGAGAAAATTGCTCCAGGAGGGTCTCTTGTATTTTTATCTACTTAAACCGAAACCAAGTTATACACACGTTCTCAATTTGCTATGTTATTTGCAACATGATTATAAAGCCCCCTTTCTAATTAACTGTTTTTACCAGGCATGGAGCACAATAGCTCTTCTGTACTCTTTCTGTCCCAGTTCCACCTCAAAATAGCATTGTTTCTGTTCCTGTCCAGTGATGGGAAGGTGCTGGACAGGAAAGAGCATGAGCAGAGGAGTCCCTGCTGACTCTTGGAATCAGTGGAGCACACAGAAGGCAAACCTGAACCACGTGAAGATACCATTTTGTGTAGAGCCCATATGTCTCTAACACTTCTTGTGTAAATCATAAACATTCATTTAAACAACTTGCTGATATCGAGGTCATAAAAGATATGTCAGCAGGTGAATCCTTATCATCGACGACCTTTCAGAGTATGTTATCAGCATACAACTTCATTGATTGAATGTACCAACTGTCTGCTCACAGAATGAAATGAGAGTCAAAGTGATTCTGAGCCCACTATCAAACCTGCACGTGCTGAGATACTTAGAATTGCATGCAGAATTGAATTAAAAAATTAAAAATTAGGGAAAGATCTTTTTGCCTTTAAGATTCTAAAAGAAAACCACAGAACAAGTAAACACACAGGATGAAAGAATTTAAGGCTTACACAAAAGTTCTGAGAACACCGGAGCATGACTAGCTAACAAAGATGGGCTTTAGATGAGTTATCAGGTGTCTAGACACACAAAAAATTGCTTACATAGGAAATGATTCATTTTGGCTCATTTCTCCACACCCTGCCCACTGGAGCATATTTGATCTAGCCTGGTACCACTGACTTAGAGAAAAACCAAGGTTCAAAAGAAGTACTTTTGAAATTGATGATGAAACTAAATTACACTTCTCATACTTGTATAGTTTGGAAAATCAAACAGAAGTCTATACTTAACAACCTCCTGGTACTGAAATTCAGCATGAAAAAAAGGAACAAAATATCAAGGTAAAATAGTTACAGAGTTTTTCTTGACATATGAAAACGTAAAGAAAAAAGTTCTTGTTCCTGATTCCAGTCTCTATCACTATGAATATTAATAAACACTCTATCAGTTTTGCTGACATAATGAAAAGACAACAGGTATGTATCACTTGCCAGAAGCATTGATTTTAAAGGAAGCCTTTGCACAAAGAGGACCAGGGAAACTCCTTTTCTCCCGAGTGTAGAAAGATACATTGATTTTTCAGAACTACAGTGGCAAGTACTTCCAAAAAAAAAAAATTCCAAACAAGACATTTCTCCCGTTGATGCCAAATGAAACTGGGAACGAGCTGCAGAGGGCGTCGTCCTCCAGGATTTCAGCCATTCCAGCGACTTCCTTGCTGTGAGAGCTCAAGAGGGAAGAAAGGAGAATGGGAGGGAGGGAAGGTAGGTCATAACAGGTTGGGATTAACAGCAGCGCCTCGGTCAGGGCTTTGGCAGCTTTTGCCTCAGCTGGACCTTGGGAGAGACCCTGCACAAGTCTCTATCCAGAGGAGAAGGGTGATGCAGGTGCTGAACTTGGCTCACACCAGCAGTGCCATTCCTGTATATTCCAAGGACAGAGGCATCCCTTTTGGAAAGGAAGAATTTGATCTGTCACCTATTTGTCATCCACAGAAAAAAAGCCCAACCAAACAACCAAAAAAAACCCTTTTTCTTTTCTTTTCTTTTTAAAATGAAATTAAAACTTCTGATCCCTGGGCAAATGCCCTTTTCAGCCTTTCTGGGAGAAAAATGTGAAAGCTCAGTCCCTGCATGTTTGAGCTATATTGGATAAAATACAGTTCAAAGCCCAGATCATATAGCAGGCTGTGCTAACACAGACAGCACTGGCCAGTGTCATGTTTTAGTAATTACATAAATATTTTTAATTAATTTAATTAGTGTAGTCAAGCTTACCTGTATGGTCTGAATAATACAATGAAGTAACATAATCACTACATGAAATGTCCTAAGGCAAATGAACTCATATTCAGTCAGCTACAGGAGATGTTCTGAGCAACTAGGTGGTGTCACTGGCATGCCGTCCTTGATTCAGGATCTCAGGCAGAGCTGCAGATTTCAGCATTCCAACTTTGCAGACCAGCTGCTTGACGGGATGGAGTCAGCCTACAAAGGCAGTCTGGCCAGAGGAACAAGCTAGGTCTGTGTGGTGTCTGTGCCAGTGGATGAAAAGCATGACTGAAAACCCTTTTCACTAAAAGAAGTGAGAAGTGGTTTTGAGAGGTGGCCACAGTGCCATCTTTCAGTATCTTATGATTTTATCCACATTTTCATTTAAAATCTGCTCAGTTCAATCCAACCAGCACCCCAGCAGCTTCTGGGGATGGTCTTTGGAAAGTCTAGAAACAGTAGCTAAAAACCAGAGAACTGCTTCCATAGGTTTCTAACCTGGCAGCCATTTTCTCTCTAAATATATCTTTCATTTCCTTCATTTGGAGGGGCTTTCCTTTGCAGATATGTTTTTAACTAAATACTCTACTAAAGTAAAAGCAAGACAGATTCATAGAACCATAGGATGGTTTGAGCTGGAAGGGATCTTAAAGATATCTTGTTCCAATCCCCTGGCCATGGGCAGTGGCACCATTCACCAGACCAGGTTGCTCAGAGCTCCCTCCAACCTGGCCCTGAATGCCTCAAGGGATGGGGAGTCTGCAGCTTCTCTGGGAAACCTGTTCCAGTGCCTCACCACCCTCACAGTAAAGAATTTATTCCTAATACCTAATCTAAGCCTACTGTCTTTCAGTGGAAGCCATTCCCCCTTGTCCTATCACAGTTCCTGACGAAGAGTCCTCTCCAGCTTTCCTATGGGCCCCCTTCAGATTCTGGAAGCCTGCTATGAGGTCCTCACACAACTTTCTTTTCTCCATGCTGAACAGCTCCAACTTTCTCAGCCTGTCTTCATAGAGGGGTGCATATTAAATATAAATTTTCTAGCATTCGATGCAAATTTGTGCTGAGAAGACAAAAGCTACCAGTAAAAGATGATAAATGTCAGTGTATTTATCCAAAACCAGAAACTTGAAGGATTCTTTTTTATTTGTTGATGATTTTTACTTAAATTAAGCATTGTACAGTGAGTAGCTCTTTTTCTTTATGAAAAGTATGTTTATGAAAAGCCATTGCACATGGACTTGAAGGACAGAATGAGACATGAGTTTCCCACTCTTGGCTTCAAGAAACAGAGGATGCCTGAGAGCCATGTTGACTTTCCTACAGCTGCAAGATTACTCCTAGGAGAAAAAAAAATAAACCCAAGCTGCTCTCACAACTGTCAAGTGGTTTTATAGAGGGTGGTTTGGGCTATCTGTGCATTAGGCTTACCTTTAAAAGACTAAAATTAAGTATTGCAGTTGAATAGATCAGTTCTTTGTGGACACAGTCCCAGCTCATGATATTCTCAGCAGCAGGAAAAAACAGAAATGGAGCTATCTTGAAATTTTGTCAACACTTCTTTTACTTCCAGTAATGGTTAGCAGCAAAAGGCTGGGGCTATGATATTGATTCTGAGGGTAGAGAAACCTCATTTACACCAAATGCATTTCACTCCTGCAGTTAATACTGTGTCTTCCAGAAAGCTGTTTTAATTACATTCAGTAGTCTACATGCATCCATGAGGTTTCAGATCTGCTTTCTAAAACTCACCCTGCCTTAAGTTTCTTAAGATACTTAAAAAACCCTGCAGGTAAATGCAAGAGAGAAAAAAATCTATCAAACTCTCTTAATTCATGTATTTAAATATAATTGGGCCTTTCAGGTTACAGGGTCTCAGGCTCCCTCCTGGGGGGGATGAAGGCCTGTGCCAGGGACAGATTTCCAGATTTTAGGGTGGCATAAGGAACTGTCCCCAACCATACAACCACCTGCAAGACTTGTCTTTAAATTCATCTTTTCATATGATGGGTTGAGAGCAAGAAGGCTGAAGCTTTCAGAGGCATTGAAGGGAGTTTGCCGTTTAGGAGAGGTCCCTTGGCTGGTGTGTGCTGGGTAATACATTCCCCCGCAGCAGCATCCCCTCTGCATTATCTCTTACCTCTCTGGGACCTGAGGCACCAGGCAGAGCTGGATAAACCAGCCATCAACACCTGGAACTTAAGATCTCAAACACTGAAGCTGCAGGGAAATGTGAGACGGAGTTGGGTCTTGTCATGGAAATTTGTGTAAGTCTTACACAAGATGATCTTTGACATCCGTGATATTCAAATACTGTAATAATGCTTTAGGATCCTTGAATATGGATGAGTCTAGAAGAGAGCTTTAGAAATGTTTTTTATCCTTCTGCCATCACTGTTTCAGCACAGCTCTGGCTTAAGGATAGTTTTATATCTAAGGCCACCTACTTGCTGTGGTCCAGGTCACAAGAGTTACCACCATTGGCTGAGAAATCAGACTATTCCTACCTTCTTCAACAGACTTTGCAAATTGTCAGTGTGGCAGTTCTTTTATTCCTATTTCCCTAGAAATAAAGCTAGCTGCATTCATGACCCATTCCTTGAATGGATCATCTCCCTGACACTCATGAAGTCTTGAACTCTGATATCTCATGTTTAGATTTTAGCTGTCACTAGCATATTTGGTTTCAGTTAGAAAAGACAAACCAGAGGGGCCTAGGGTCTTAAAAGTTGTCGTAAGGTGTATGTCCAGATTTCTAGGGCATTCCGAGATTTAACATGCCTTATGTCTCCTGTCCTTCCAAATATCAATGCCCAATGTTACAAACTCTGCTGCTTCCATTTATTCACTGTACTTCAACAGAAGCAAACCAAAGCAATCTTCATTTCTCTTCCATCAAGTAAGATGATGGAAGAGAATACATTCAAACTTAGCTGTGTAAAAGTCCTTTGCTTATTTCAGGAGAATGTTTTGATTTGCTTTGATAATAGGAAGAAATGAAACCATTATTTTCTATATATTCTCACTGTTTTTTCACACCCTAATTTACTTTTCTGTGGCTGAGCCCATCTTGAACTCTTGCTACATAAGGAAACATTGCAGGCTGGTAGGCAGTGAGATAGCAGTGGGATTGACCCAGGACCCAGATGAGCCCATATTATCAGAGTTGCTACAGATTGTTTTGCCTCTGTCTTGAAGTGAGCTCCACTTAGAGCTAAAGTGGAACAGTTTAGGGACATTCCAGGAATGACAGCCCCTGAAAAACTAAGGCAGATAACCTGGCTGTGTTGAGATGGGATCCTTTCAGGAAGCTTCAGAAAGCAGAGGGAGCCCAAAAGCTTACCTAATCTGTGTGTCTGGCACAGAGAAAAGAGCACTAAGGGTTCAGTAGTGTACATAAGGCAACCACAGCTAGGTCACAGAGAACTCACACATGACTGGGAAGATGAGGGCACTGAACACACACTTGGGGCATGGGAAGATGTCACCCAAGAGGAGACACCTCCCAGCTAAAAGAACTGGAACTAATGCTTCCTAGAGCTGCAGGAGAAATTAAGAACTCTTGAAGCAATTTGAATGTCAGCCTGGAAGTGCTGTACAGGCACCCAGCTGGGAGGCAGGAGCATTCCCTGAGCCAAGGGCAATGTAAGGAAGCGCCTGCTAAAGGGGCAGCGGGAGAGCACAAAACCTGCACACAGCAACCTGCACATAGCAACCTGCACACAGCAACCTGCACACAGCAACCTGCTGGTGAAGGTTCCTTCATAGATGGGGGGAAGTGGGTGCAAGGAGAGCCTTCCAAAAGGCTTCCTAGTAAATGATAGCACAGCTAAACAAAATACGCTAAAAAATGTTCCGACAAAGGAGCGACATCTGAGTCTCCCTGTCTGAACCCACTTGCCTGCCAAAAAACTAGGAATTCTACTGCAGCTCGTAACCAGCTTAAAGAGAAAGTTTATAATAAATTCTTCTTATATAAAATAAGAGTAAAATTATTTTTCCCAGCCCATGTAAGCACAAATTCACTCATTTCCACTTCTTTCATGTTTTAAGCAAATATTTTAGCTTTAGATGATGCAGGGCATCACATGCATTTCTAAATTAACATTCAAATCCTGCTTTTGAAAAGTATTGTAGCCTAGATGCAGCTTTATTGGACTATACTGAACATGGTTTAGTAGCCAAATCCTTTGTTTAAAGCAAGTCTTGCAGCAAAAACAGAATTAAAAAAACCCCAACAGGATAGTAATTATAAAGGTCTCTTCCTAACAATATCTCTATGATTTAATGCTTGAAAACTTAATTCTTCAATTCCCAGTTAGGATAGCATTCTTTATAGAAAAGAAATAAGTACTTAAATCTCTCCCCATCTGTTCTCTATCAGCACTTCATAAAATAAGTAATATTAAAAAAAAAAGGAGGGACTTACTTCTCTGAGTCTGAGAGTTGCCTAGGGCTTTGAAGCAGTGTCAGCTGGATGAAGCAAGCTCCAAAAGGGAGGTGGAAAAAATGCCCGTGCAAATTGTCCAACTTGTTACGCTACCAAATAGGTACCTCACAGTTCCTTGTCACTCTCCCACTAAGTCAACAAAGATGTAGGAAGTCAGTTAATCATTAACATATTACAAAAATATGAAAGATTTGCCATATGCCATTTATTCTAATTGCTTTAAAACACTTACCAAAGCGTATAGATAACTTCCATTGGAATTACAGTTTTCTGTAAGATTCCCTTTCAGAAAATGTACCTTTTTGATTACCTTTGTGATTTTTCAGCCTGAGGCCACCATGATGCCCCAGTCTGACAGCCCAAAGGACACAGGATTCTCATCTGAAAGAGAACAAAGTGATTTCATAATCCTTTCTTTGTTAGATTTTTCTTCTTGTATCTATGCACATAAATTAGTGCAGCTCTGCAATGGGAAGAAATATAGGGGAGACAGAGGAGTTTTTCTAAGGAGTATATTCAAGCTGAACTGCTCTCTCGATGGACTCTGGTTGGCAGCACCCAGACTTTAGTACAAACAGTACTATGCTTGTTATCTCAGATGCTTAAAAAAACACACATTTTAAAAATTATGTTATGTTTGCCTTGCTTCATGGTTTTCCCATGAATGTAAGCAATGGCTCTCACAAATTAGAAGAATGTTCTTAACAGCGTTCTGGTTTCTTCTCTTTGAAACCTGTTCTAAACCCTGTTGAACTCCAAATGATGCACTGGTTCAGCTGGTTACAGAACAGTGCTAAAACACCAACATTTTGTGTTTGATCTCTGTATTGGACCATTCACTTAAGAGCTGGACTCGATGATCCTTGTGGGTCCCTTCTCATCCAGAATATTCTGTGATTCTGTGACATAACAAAGCTTGGTGTCAAAAGGCAAGTAAGTTTATTTCAAAGAAATACCCTGAAATGGGGAGGCCTCATTGAAAAATTCTTCTTATTGAAAAATTTTCATTGTGACATGCACAATGGCTGGTCATTGCCATCACTAAAGAAGGCTGAAAAAGTCACTAATTCATATCCTTCTGTTTCCTGCATCACCTTCAATTCTCTCCCACTGTATCTTCCATCTGATGCCAGTTCACTGGTTCTTTGTGCAGGTAATGCAGCCTTGTCCCCTTCTGCAGCTCAGTAGCCTGGGATCTCCTCTCTGGCTGCTCACAGTTGGATGGGATAGGTTTGGTGCACAGGAAACTCAGCTGCTCAGGCCCTGCTGTTGTGTGAAGAAGCCCAACACACCAACTCCCCCCCCCTCAGTAGGCTGTCATCATCTGCCAGACTCCAGGATGGCCTTCTGACATCCTGACAGGGCTGCTGATTCACAAGGACAGCACCCTTGGGCAGTAGGCAGCTGGCAGATAGATTCATTTTCCTGCATTTAATAACTGTGTGGGACAAAATCTGCAGGCTGATTTTATTGCTGATTTTACACATGGAGCTGTTGCACACCCTTACTTGTCTCACCCTGAGACAGGAGAGGTATCCCCTATATAGTCCTAGAAGAACAATTCTTTTCTCACCAAATTCTCTGTCTCTGACCTATTCTCAGTCACAAACCAAAAAAAAAAAAGCAAACAAAAACCAACACAACAACAAAACCAAGCCACTGTGATGTTTAAGAGATTAAACTGTACTGAAAAGTAATGAGTTCGATATATTTGTCAGCCACCATCACTACAGTGAAGTTTAATTCAACTGGAAATCTACAGTGCTCAATCTGTGCTAAAACCCAGCAGCATAAGCATCATTAGTGAGAAATACTATACACACAAAACAGAATGAAGATAAGAAGTAAATTACAGCATTAAGTGTTTTTTCTTCTCAGTGTATGATTATGAGTTCTACAAACATATTCCTTTCTAGTGTAATAGTGACAAATTATTAGGAAGCAGATAGAAATTAACTAGATTTCTGACTACTTTATTTAAAGGAACACATTTTAAACCTAAGACTTTATTGTTCCTTGAATACCAATGGTTAACGCTTTTTGAGGCAGAAAACATTTGCTTTCTTCCTCCATGGCTTGGGCCCAAAGCACATTGAAATCAGTGGAAATAGTTCTGCTGACTTCAAAGACCTTTAGATCAAGCCCGGTCCCTTCTGTGGTTTACAATTTCATTGTTAAATACCACAGAACAGGAAATATTTGTTTCAAGTTATTTTTCCTTTTATTTGCTACACATTGAAAAACCAGCCTGAAAGCAAGACGCTGTGCAAAATACACTGCCCAGTGAGTGGTACCACGTAGGCAGCTGAGAGAGCCCCTAAACAGTCAGAGGCTCAGGTACAGCTACTTTCTCACATTTTGTTTCTGAGACAAAGGCTACTTCTCCCAGGAAGCACAGCAGCCTCCCTGCAGCAGCTTGCCACTCCAAGATTAGAGATTCTTGCATCCTCACTCTTGGTCACTCCCTGCTTGTCCTCAACAGATCATCATTTGGAGCAACTCTCCAAATCCAACACTGACCCCAAACGTGGGCCTCTAAAACCACCACTTGAGTCCAAGAAAAGTATTTCCATAAACACCTTTCCTAACTGTTTACCTTTATGGCCAAACCAAGTTGTCCTTTAAAACTTGAGAAATTCAGAGATGAGACAAACACCTCTACCACACTCAACATCTCTCATCATTCAGTGCTTCACAGCCCAGCAGCAGCTGACCTTCTGCCTGTTTTGCCCAGGCCTCTTCAAACACAGATCACAAATACATCGTCAACAGCTGCCTCTGAAGAGGCAACCCACAGCCTCAAGGGACTCCACAGGGAAGCACAACACATTAGCAGATATTCAGCTCAATCCCAAACTACACAGACTCTGTTTGTAGCTGCCAGCAGGTGCTGCTTGTTTTTATGGTTAATCCCATTGGCCGGGAAGTTTTCTGGCTCCAGAGAACTTGCTAATAGCTGTAATTGTGATTATGCCACTATATTTTGTGTGGCCTTGATTTCTCTTCTGTTTTGTAAAGTTCCAAATAAACATCCACAATGCTCAGTCCCTACAATCCTCTGTGTTAGTTCCACTTGTCCAGTGCAGGTGGGATTTAAACACATGTTTTAGTCTAAAATTACAGTGGACTCTGACATTATATGAGAGGGATTATACGTTATCCCTCCCAGCAAGAGAAACAGTGTTCAATGTCCAGTTTAGGTATTACAAGCCAGGGAGACTCACTCATGTCTGAACTTGCTTCCTTTCAATCTTGCACAGCACTAATATCCCTAACAATGATCACATTCTTTTCAGTGCTTCTTCTATCCAAAATATGTCAGAGACCGTTTGTCCAGCATCTACACCACTAGAGCCCCTACTGACACACTAACATCCCTTTATTTTTGTCCTTAACTTTCCCTAGATTCCCTTATAACTGAGCTAGAACACTCACAGAAAATTCCTACAAAGAATCTGCCCCTGCTACTATTGGTCAATTAAAAACCAGGGGGAAGTAGGAGCACATAAAACACAGCTGCCCAGGCTATCTCCAGCATGGGCTGTTTAGATCTTTTCTTCAGAGACCAGCAACTGTAGATCCATTGAAATGGGCTCACTATTAGTTTTTGAAGCAAAACTGAGGTGACTATTACAGGTTCAAAAAATTTAAGAGGAATGATTTCACTTTGATTGTGTCTCAACAAGGGGCTGATTTAAAACCAATAAAAATTTGTCTTGGGCTCAGCAAGAAATTGATGCTTTTTCCCAGAGATGCAGAACACAAAAGCTGGCATGCCTGAAATGAAGGGCTGCTAAAATTAGATGCACTCTTGCGGTTTGGGTAGGCTCCTGGTTATTCCCAGATACCCAAAAGTAGGTCATTCAAAGCTTAACAAAGACATTTCCCTTAGACTTGACATTTTAGAGCCAGTTGAAAAGACCACCTGATGGGAGAGTTATCAACATGTCACACTGGGGTTTCAATCTGCCTTGCCAGTGTTTCAGAGAGAGCTGCAGTGCTTTGCCACCAGGCTTTTGTCACTTCACTGGAGCTGTTTTAGCAGCTTGTTCTTATCAGCTGTTAGAAGTGACAAGGAAATCAAATACCAATGAATTTTCATTAAAGGGAATGAAAGTAAGAGATCAATAGAAATCTTTTGCTGGTAACAGAGCATGAGGGTTTAACAGCTTTACAAAGCAACTCCCTGAACTACTCATGGGGCAGTATTAAAGTACTAGTTTAGGAGAACCATATGAATCACTGGTTGCTCATTAGCTGATCATGGCCATGATCTGAAGTAGATCTTTAGGATCTTTACTGCCACCCTAAAAGCATTTCTGTACCTTTGCCCCAGTTCCTGACTAGTGTAATAGCTAAACAATGACTGTGATCTTTCATCTGACCAGTACCCTATTTAGATTATTGCAGTAGGAAGTAGATAGAAATATTCTGGTGACCCAGAACATAAGTAAAATAGGATACTGCAGAAAGCAAAACAGATTTCTTATGAAAACCCAAACAGCCACAACCTGGATGCCAGTGGAGAGCAGAAGGATGCAGTTCTGTAAAGAGCTCCAGACAGGGTAAATTCCTTAAATATGTGAAGGAAAGCTGCTTTTCAAAAGCATTTTATTCCAGCATCTCCAATGCAAAGGCAGGAAAGCTCTACTTTTTATTCTTGTGCTGGTCTGTCATTTACTGGGGCGGGGGGGAGGGAAAGAAGTGTCACATTGCCCTTGCTTTCCCTCAAAGCCCTCCATAGCCAGCTTACAAGTTACAAGGAGAGATGAAAGGTTATCAATGCTCCAGCACATGCTGGAGCTTGGCAAAGTTTCAAAACCTGGAAGGTTCAGATGAAGAGTGGAATGTTTTTATGGAGAGCTAAATTGGTCAGCATAGGAGTGCTGGTAGGAAACCCAAACACAGGAGAGAAAACAAAAGCAAACTTAATAACTAATTGAACCAGTAAAAGGAGAAGGGCTTGTGGCAGTTCCTATAGGTGCATGTGTGGAGACGATCTGTAATGGAAGGAAAGAAAATTGTCTGAGCCATGCTGCCTGGAGTGCTCAAGCCCTATTTGCAAGCCAAGGGCTTGCCAACTCCCACCTGTTTTCCTGACCTGTCAGCTCCAAAAGCCATGTTATAATTACTGCTGCTCTTTAAAGACCCCTGTTGTAAAACTGTAGGCAATCCAAATATTTACTGAAGTAGTCACACCTTAGTACGTGATGGTGTAATGTAAGAATAGCAAACACAAAAGGTGTATTTATAGTGACCATAAAATTTTCATTCCCAGTTTCCTGACTTCCAGAGACTTTATGGCCAACCTTCACATTGCACTTTCTCCATCACTCATGACAACAGTATTGCACTCCTGACACCCTCGAAAATTTGCACCTAATTTTTATTTTCATGTATCTGTCTTGTACTCGCTGGGTCCTGAAAGAGCTTTCTCTGCTCAAACGAGTCTCATGCTGTATGTGATGTTCAATAGCACACACACAAAAACTTTTAAATCCCAGTTTTGATCAGTGAGTGCTCTTTCTTATCTTATGGCATACTCTCTAATAATGTGAGTCTCTTCTCTCATTTTCCTGTCCTTTGCATTGGATACATACTGTGGGATTAGAAACAATATTTTAGAAAGCTTCTGAGGGTGTCGGCAATATTGCATCACAAGTTACTACTTTTCCTGTGTTCCTGTGTTTCAGTCTTTTTCCTCTTTTCCCCGAGCATAGAGCTCATGTGAGCTGATCATTCACTGTGATCCCACACAGGTTTAGAGAGTCTGGTCTATGTCACTGCCCTGTCCATGTGATCACTATCATTTTCTCCTTGATTAATCTCTTTGCATGTCACCATACGAAATGGTAATTTGTTTGAACACACCCAGACAACCAATTTTTCTCTGTGCAACTTTCCTCTTCATTGTTTGCCATACATAATGTTGCAAACGGTGACCATTATCACAGACTTCTATTGTAATAATCTCTTATTGGTTTGGTGGAACTGCCCATTGCAAAAAATACTGGTCTAAGTAACTCCACCTTTGCAAAACCAGCGTGACAATTTACTCACCTAGATTTATTTCCTCCTTAGTGTGTAAAAATAGGAAGTGGGGGGCTTAAAAAATTCTTTAATGGGGCATACTCTGGTCACACTTCTCCATGGAGTATTTCTGCTTTCAAATTTTCAAACTGATGGCCTACCATGAACTATGTAAGAATGTCCTGGGAACAGAAACCCAAGATCCTCTACTCCCTACTGATGGAAAGGTTGATTATTTAGATCTTTAGTTTCTTGCTCTCTAAATTATGCTTTCCTGACAGAACACAATGATCCAACTTAAACAGGAATTGGGTATTGCTGTGCCCTGAACCAGAAGCCTGGTATTAAATCGAGCTCCAAAGATGTGGCAATTAGGTAAACAAAACCCCAGAGAACAAGCCAGGTCACTCACTCTGTAACTGTGTGTTGTGCTGTAAATACCCTCATCTCCCAGCTTGTGTGACTGCAGCATCTCAGCATGCCCAGCTAGCTGGGCTGTTTAGTGAATTTAGGATGACCACAGAGAAAGGATGACTTCTTCCTCAAAGGGTAACTTCCTCGAGACTCCTTAGTGCCAGAGTTGTTCCAGTGTCTCCTGAGCCAAAAAATGGCTCAGAATGCACAGAACATGATGGTCTTACACAGTGAGAGCTGAAATTCTGAAACTCTGAGTTATTCCCCGTAACTTTAATTTTCAAAGATGCTTTAAGGTATTTTTACATTATCATAACTAAAAATCCTGCCCTAGCACATGGAGACAGAACATTTCTGCCGTGTCATGTACAGAGAAAGAAAACCAGGAAATTCACAGTCCTGAAACACTTTACCACTGGTTTAGTTTTTCTTCCTCCAGGGCACTGATCCTCTGAGATTTTCTTGGTTTTCACTTCCTTGTGATATGTATCTGGAGAATGACTGCTCCACCCCTTTCCAGTCAGTGTTGGCCACTTTCAATCATCACAGCTTGTCTTCCTGTTTTATCTCTGAAGGAACCATACCTGTGTGAGAAAGCTGCTGAAGCTGCAATTCCTGGGAGTGGCAATGGGTATTATTCACAGGACTCATGCTTTTCATATTTAGATACTGAGATAAAACAACCTTATCTTCCTTCCATTGCTTATTATTTAGCCTGTGACTGCTCATTGTATTTATATTTCTCTGAGGTTTTTAGAAAAGACACAAGTGTAATTCAACAGTAACAAACACTGTGAAGTGAAACAGATGTTGAAATGAAATGATTCTCATCATGAAGATCTTGTTAATTCCTCTCAGGCTTTTGGACTTCACAGCTCCACCAAAACAATGTTTTGGTAAAACTCTTATAAGCAGACATCCATGACCCTGTTTCCAGAATATATGTTCTCCATAAGGAGCCCAGCAAACACTGCTGTCACAAGGAACAGCAGCAAATCACCAACTCTCAGTAATGTCAGACCACAGCTTCTTCAGAGCCAATATTGGCTCTTCCTACAGAAGTTGTTTGGAATTAATAGTTTACTTAACAGAGTTGCAGCTTGGTATGCACTTAAGAAAAGGCATTCTTTCACTAATTCCATTAAAATATTGGAACATAGACCTAAAATTCTTGACAGTTCTCACCCGAGACATAGAGCATGCAGGCTTTTTAGATACCATTCTGCTGGAGATTTTGTGTTACTGAAAGTATGATTATTTTTCTGTATCTTCCACTACAACTTCAGCTTCACAGTCACAAGTCCATTTGCTTTAATTAAAATCTCTCCTGTGTTAAGACAATCACAAGCAGCAAATTAAAATATTCCAATGAAACTTGAAATGCTTTGGAAATCTGGTTTTTCTCTAGTAGCACTGTTGTAGATTAACAAATGACACCTAGAGAGGAGGAGATACACAGAATTCTTCCTTCTGCTTCATCCCAAAGAGGTGCCAGAAATCACTGCAGATACTCTTGGTATTGCAGCCCTGGCAGCTGCCAGCACAAGGTAGTCAGCAGCAGCAGGCAACAGGTAATAACAGTTTGAGGATACATTTCTTGTTAACTTTACCAGGAAGCAGTTTTGTTGCATGGAGGGGACTCAAGAGGAAGGGCTCCACTAACACTGATGTGTTTCACAATAGTGGAAGGCACATCCCAGCCACAAGGTCATCTCCCCCTGCAAAACTTGAGAGACTGCCTCCAAGACAGATACCAAAGCAGCTAAAAATGAATCTATTGTGAGGATTTTTAACATACAAGAAAAAAATTTGCACTTTAGTAGCCTTGTGCTCAGGAATGGGTCAACTGCTGTGACTAAAATAAAAGTCAGCCTAAGATACACAACAGGCCACTGGTTACAACCAAGAAAAAGGTGTTTATTGTAGCCTGTCCTAAAGTGATACTTGCTCTGACTGTAGGTGTACTACTGCAGCCTGAGTGAGAATTACCTCCTGCTACTGAACTGCACCCAATTTATTTCAATTCAAATTTTCCTCTGCAACGTAATAAGTTAACCTACTTCAAATGCAACAACTTTATTCATAGAAACATCAAAACAGCAGGCCGAAAGAATGAAACCCAAGACTTCACAGGTGAGTTGCTGGTTCACATGGGTTACCCATCTTAAAGCTTATGGATCATTATAATTAGTTTTATGGACCATTATAATTAGTTAAGTTGCAGAATGGAACTGGGGTAAGTAAATGTGATGACCAATTTACCAGTGCTGACAACTGACAATATAAAATCCAGTTTGGAGATGTAACTGTTAATTCTCCTAACATTCTGTGGGCATGATCTGCTCAAGTATATAGAAAGAAACCTATTTATCCTCTAAAAAACCTGCACAACTTAGAAGTCCTTAATTAGAATAAGCCTTTAAACTTCTACAATGAATGACAAGACACCACTAAAACAGGAATTGTTTTCTACTGCAAATCATAAGGCCTTGATAGAGCTACCACACTGCCTCCTTCAGCTGTAAAAACTGAGACAATTAAATACATCAAAATTAATCACTAGAACTTGATTAGGAAAGAATGTTGTGAAATGGTGACTCCTTTGAAAACTGATGGCCTCAAGTATCCTCTGAGAGAAAAATGAAGAGCTGAATTTCAATTTGAAGAAAGGCAATTTAAAAAAAAAATTCAAATAGTACATAAAAACTAGACCGTTATTCCTCTGGAACTGCCATCCTGGATTATACCAAATGCTCACGAAAACAGGCACAAATAGGTGGGTCCATGTACAGAGGAGGAGGGAGAAGAAGGGTGAAAAGAAGTTCAGAAAAATTGTACAGATACCCAAGTATTTTTCCTTCCTTAATTCCCTTTTCCCAGATTTTATAAAGACTTTCACAGACAATCACAGACAATTAATTTCCAGGATCACACTATGGTTCTGTGATCTGTGGTCAACTCTACTAAAAGTTTGTGGATACTTGCCAGTGTTTCCCAAAAAGGCAGAAGATTCTGCAGTTAATCTGAGAACCCCCATTAAACTGAAGTTTCTGTGAAAGAACTCGGTTAAGATTTGGAGATTTCATGAGTGATCCGTTCTTGCAAGAAATCTTCTGCACCACTGACTTGAGATATTCCCATATGAAGCATCCATTCTAGACATGGGATGAAGCTGAAACTGTGGAATTGCCCAAGCAGGAAAATCTAAACAGCTCCCCTGGTATGTACTCTGTAAGTGGTGAGACCCATTTATTTTATTGACCTCATAACACACTTTTAACCTTTCTGCCATCTCATATTAACAGTCTTAAAATACTGAATAGGCATGAACACATTTCTAGTACTTACACTGGGAACTTGAGAATGATTAATTACTCAACACATTAAATAAGCTGTGCAAAGACAACAAACTACTCCAGACCACAAGATAACTGGCCTGGCCTCGAAAAGCACAGCTGACAGGCACCATGAGATGGCCAACAGGGTAAAGCAGCAAAGCAAAGCAGTAGCTTTTGACATTAACACTGCACACAAAACTAACTCTACATTGAAATATACAGTTTATTTTCTCAAAGTCAAGCAATACCATTTGTCAGTAGGTACATGTTAAGTGTCAGGCAGGAAAACTGTACATTTTCACTCTGGGCTGCAGGATCCAAACAGTTGGAGAAGTATTGTGGACATCTTTCACTATACAAGGAGATCTAGAATTGAGAACAACAAAGTATGAAGAAACAGCCATCCCCAGGATGCCAAAGGCAAAACATTAGCACCAGATTTTTTTCAAAAAGCAACAGTACAGCTATTTACAGATTTACATATAACATTGGGAGGCCACCATCTTCACGTTTCCAGGGTAAGTGATTTTCAACAGTTTTGAAAAAGGAAAGGACATAATAGTGTCTACGCAACTGTTCTGTGAAAAGGATAATAGATAGAGCTTTCACAATATTGCTACCTCTTATCAGAGATCTAAATCAAAGTACTGTATACAAACACATTGTAATTATATTATTCTTCACATTTCACATACACATTTCAGAGTAACCACAATATGTAAAATTTTTTAAATGCCACAGATAAAACAATGCACACTTTTCTCCACGCTAAAAGACAAGCATAATTTATTTATGTTTAGTTTTGGGTTTGTTATGGTTAAGGGATAGGTTTAAGGACAAAGAGACCAGTTGTCCTAGGAACATAGCAGCAAATAACTGTGAGATGCCAGAAGACTACATTTCTGAACTAGGAGGAAGAAACTAAGGTCAGCTGTAGGTCTTGTAAAATGGTAGCTCCATTTGACCTCAACTGATGCACAGCAACATCATTTCAATTAAAATTTGGTCCAGGTATACAAAGTAGTGCACGATAAGGGTGTGTGAGGGGGCAACAGTCCTTTTAATGTTTGCACCAGTAAAGGAACTGGTTCCAGAGGATTTTTGCTCCCCAGTTCCCCAACTAACAAGGAATTCACTGATCAGCGCCTTTCCAGTTCTCCCCACAAGAAAGGATTCAGGTAAGAAGGACAGAAAAACCTCTTGTGAATGCTGCCATACTGCAGGAGTAGTGGGAAGAATTCTTTGCTCTCTTTTCAACAACTGACTGTATTTTCAAACCTGCTTATGTACAGACTGGCATTCACATCAGCCTTGAAAATGGCTTCTGGTTGGGGAACTTATTTGTCTGAGGAGAGATAAATCTTTACTACAATGTAAATGGCATATACACAAAGTTTTCCAAGAATTGCTTTGCCTGCAAAACTTTATCTTAACATAGAACTTGACACTTAAGACACTACAAAATTTCACTGTAGTAAGTCAGTCAGTAAGTCAGCAGAACCCATTACTGTGCTACAAACATGAGTTAGCAGCTCTTTTCAGAGCTACTGGAAATTATCTAAGTCAATGGCAGTATTAGGAGAACACAAGCAGTGATCTGATACTGTGAACTAACATCCTCTCCTTTATCCCTGTTCAATGGAAAAACCAAGCAAACAGCCCCACTTATGTTCACAGTTACAATGCAGAGTTGCTCCAAGTAATGCACAGTATTTATGATAGAATTGTTTCTATTGCATTTGGTATTCTGAGAAGAGAACAAATGGCGTTATGTAGGTCAACTTCAGTATAACTTAATTGTCTATATAAAACCATCACAATGTTGAGCAGCCAGAAGAAAAACACAGGCAGTGTCCTTAACCTACATTTATTTCCATAAAGTGTAGTGGGTTTGGGACAAGAATAATAAAAACATGCATTAAAAAAAGCACAAAAAAGCAAACGAGCCTTCTAAGTAATTTAGATGAAAAATGTTTTGAGTAAAATCAGCACAGTACTTCCAGCCCGTTTCTTAAATCAAGTACAACTTTGTAAAGAAAATCACTTGCATTGCATTATGAGGGTGTACAAATATGTCTTGCAAAATAATTTAAAAAAAAAAATCTTCAGCAAGGTAGGCATTAAGTGATTTGCAAGCAGCTTAAGAAGCATTTAATTAGACTGATTTTAAAGTTGTTTTCTGCAAGGGGAAGGTGCCATCCTATATACAATATTACAAAAAAGTGTCTGATGCCACAGGATCAGAGTGACACTGCATTTCAGTAATCTGAATATATTAGCTATAAGATGCATGCTTCCCCTATTTAATGTGTCTTTAAAAAAACATAAAAACCCACTAAATTTAGAGCTTCTAAATGTGTGTGCATTTATGAATTGCTGTAGGGTTTCCCAGCAGACTGCACAGCATCTGAACATAAAGGAAGTGTACAAACCATTCTAAAAACCATTGTTTGCATGCACAACTACCACAGACTTGGAACATACTGAGCAGAAAGGTTAAGAGTCTCTCCTCTTTTGTGGAGGTTTCTGGAAGTTCAGCAATGAGGAATGGCTGTAGAGTCCAGCAATAAAAATGTGTTCTAAAAAAATTAAATACATCATTCCAAAAAAAAAAAAAAAAAAAAGAGAGAGAGAGCATTATTGCTGTTGTGAGAGCTACTTTTCTCTTGTGCACTTGTTTCTCTACCAGACACTCAAGCAAGCCAAGATATTCATTTGTATACTTGGAAACTCCCTATCCCTTCCTTCTTTCCCATTTTTCCCCTTGTTGGTTGGAGTCAGTGCCCTCATTTGAGCCGCTCGGGTTGGAGGCTGTCAGTCAGACACTTCAGCTGCTCCTCCCCCAGCTTGATCTTGTCCTCAAGCTCTCGCTGCTCAATGATGAGGGCCGACTTCATTTTCACAAAGTGCTCATAGTCTGCTAAGTTCTCCTCACTCAAGTAGTTCGCCAAAATGTCGAAGACAATTCGCTCTCGACGATCCAGGTTTTCCTTCAGCTCCTTTGCATCCTCATGTTGCTGGGTCAGCAGCTTTTGCTTATCTACCAATGTCCGCTTAGGAGAAAAGAAAAACAGTTAAAAATTCACTGGGTACACTAGGCTGGGACAACAGCTTCACGGTTCAAATCTCAAGTCTGTTTTAGCTATAGAGACCTTCCTGAATATTTAGGAAATTTAGACTAATAAAATGCATTAACAAACTGATAAAAAAGTAGTAAATCAACGAAAAATGCACCATTACATCCTACTGGCCTCAAAAGCATTACTTCATAGACTCCTTTACTATTTAATAGTTATAAAGAGCTATATAAAATATAGTTGTCTTTGAAGAATAGTTCTTCAAATTAAGACTCAGCTGTCTTACATCTTCCATACACAGCACTGGCACAGCTGTGGTTATAGAACCCAGAAACAGACCAATTAATTGAGCAATTTGTTCTTATACAGCCCCTGACACTGTATTTAGCAATTCTGCTGCATCCACAAGCCTTCCCAATGACACATGAAGTCCTGTGGTCTTCAGACATGAGCACGAGCGAAAGCTGTGGCAAGGTAACAGAAGGACAAAAGGGAAGCAAAACCAAAAAAGCATTATTCTCCAAAAAGGGCAGTAAACTCTCTTCTTTGTGCCTTCACAAGAGACAAAATAGGAAAAAGGGAGGTTGAATGGAACAACACACAAAGAAAGAGGACAGCAGAAGACAGCAGCTATAATCTTCTGCCCCAGCATCACCTCTCTGAACAGCTGACAGTCCCACTTGAATCACCCGGCTACACTCCTCTGGCAGTACACAGAAAGAAACAGCAGCATCATCAATCCAAACTATTTCAGATGCCGCCTACAAGTGATTGCCTTTTTCCTTTTTCCAGTGACAGAGTATGGCTGGCTTACCCTGACATCAAGAATTCTGTACAGATGTCTGAACTTAATTAAAAAGTGTCCCAAAGAGGTACCAATCCATAACTTCTAGCTTTGCTTCAGAGATGAACCTTCTTTGAGAAGTTGTCTTCAAATAAACCTCAGTCTGTTCTAATAAACGTGTCCATCTTTTTAATTTGCACCTTCTGTTAAATCACACATGCTGTTTAATAACCCTGAAGGATTTATAGAGAAGTGTTTTTGTAGGATATAAAACAGTCTTTTCAAGATGGAAGTATGAGACAAAGGGGGCTACAGAACACTGAGCTTTAATAAACCTACCTGTCAGAGTTGCACATGCATCCTGTGCTGACTCTTTCTACAGACAGACCAAAGCTCAAGAGTGGAATGTTTTCAGATTCGTGCTCTCAATGTACTTAAAACTACACAGCCTAGATTAACTCAGGATTCAAGACAGCTATGGAAGACAAGTCAGGAAAATCACACACTATTAGAAAAAACAGTTTAATCTTCCCTTGAGCTCATGCCAGGGGAAAAAAAATCCTACTGCAAGTTGCAAGCAAAATTGTCTGCTGCAGAGATGGAACTAACAATTCTCCTGAACTCACCAGGGCAAGTAGCAGACAGCCTCAAACTCAGGAGTGTGGCTAGACTGCTCCCAGGGCAGCCTTGCAGGTGTGTGCATGCTGAGCAGCAGTAACTAGCCAGAATTTGATGAATGCAAGAAGACATGGACACCAAGCGCAAGCAATGAGAAGACACTGGCCTTGCTGTGTAAGTGGTAAGGGGCTGGTAGCTCTTCAGATGAAGCCCCTTTCAGAAGCTGAACTTGAAATACCAGATACTGTTCCCTCTGGCAAATAAAGACCTATAGCAGAGCATCTGACAGTAAAAGTATTAACTCAGCTGTTATTATTTGACTGCTTTTATTGAGGAAGTCTGTTAAGCTGTTGCTGGCTCCTATAAAGTGGAAAGCTATCAGAGAGCAATGTTTATTAGACAACATCATCCTGGAAAGAAAAATCAGTGGTCACTGGGAATATGCTCCCCAACAATGGAAGTAAAATCCCCTGTTTTATTTATATGGTACTTTAGTGGTTCACCATATACTATCATTTGACCTACAAAATACTAAAGTACAATGAAAAAAGCCACAAGCAGCAATCTAAATTCAACACTTCTAAAGATTTCATAGAATCATAGAATAATTTGGGTTGGAAGACACCTTAAAGATCATATACCTGTTCTTACCAGACTAGGTTGCTCTAAGCCCCATACATCCCTTGAATATTTCCAGGGAGGAGGGTGGGTACCTCTCTGGGCAGCCTGTTCAAGTGCCTCACCACCCTCAGGAAATAATTTCTTCCTAACATCTTATCTAAACCTGAAGGTGTTTCACCTGAAGGCCATTCTCTCTTGTTCTATCACTACATGACCTTGTAAAAACTCCCCCTCCAGCCCTCCTGTAAACCCTTTAGTTACTGGCAGGCTCCTGTAAGACCTCTCTGGTATTCTCTTCTCCAGGCTGAACAGCCCTATCTCTCTCTCTCTGTCTTCACAGGAGCAGCACTCCGGCCTCTGATCAACTGAGTGGCCTTACTCTGGAAGTGTCCATATCTTTCTTGTGTTTTGTGCCCCAGAGCTGGATACAGTACTGCAGGTGGAGTCTCACAGGAGCAGAATCCTGTCCCCTGACCTGCTGGCCACACTGCTTTTGATGAAGCCCAGGACATGTTTGGCTCTCTGGGTTGCAAGTGCACATTGCTGGGTCACGTTGAGCTTTTCATCCACCAACACCCCCAAGTCTTCCTCTCCAGGGATAATCTCAGTCATGATGGATCTCTCCTGATGTTACTATGGCAGGATTGGTGTCAGTGCATGTGAAGATGAATGGGAATTAAAATATGTTAGGGATTTGGAGTTCTGTCAGTATAAATTTGACATCAGAACACACAGACAATTTCTGACTGTCCTTACTACACCACCTCCTCACCGTCCTCCGTTTCCACACCCAGCCAGCAAGCTGTTTTTACCACAGCTCTCAAACTGTGCTTCCTGTGTGCACATATCATTTGGTAGGTCCTTCCCCATTAGGCAACTGCAACCACATTTAGAAAAAAGCCTAATGAGGGATTCAATTTCTCCAGGTGTCAGGAGCTTTGATCTGCCCTTTAATAAGCTGTAAAATAGTTTCCCTTCCACCTCAGTCAGAGAGGTCTGAACAGCCATTAATCAAGTATGTCAGGGCCAAACAGCAGAAGCACAGCTTCAGATCAGTTGCAGCACTTAATGGTTTTTATGTGTGAAATAACGCAACACGATGAAGAAACAAAACATGAAGTCACAGACCGTGGAAAAAATTTAGTTACAACACTTAGGTGGACTGCTGGCATTTCAGTCCACAGCTACAAGCCAAAAATCCTACTTCACATTCATTTAACCGCAGAAGCTAAACTCACTTGAAACACACACCCCCCTCCACACTGTCTATTTATTTTAGCCTAAGTTTCACACATATTTCTCCTCTGGTGCATATCTGTATCGCTGTGTATCTCCTTCCTAGATAAGGCCTGATGGGATTTGAAGGTAAACAAATTGCTGCAAGCAGAGGTGGGATCCAATAGGTAAAGAACACCTTGTATGCTCCTGCTCCTGAAATTTTCACTTCTGTTGGGAGTCCTCCACACCACTACCAGGGCCGTTCTGCTTGGATAAAATGCATTTTCTACTGAAAAATTCTTTTTGCCATGCCTCCCCCTGTTTCCCCTCACCCCTGCCCTTCTTTTTAAAGGCTTATCCTTCTGTTGTTTCTTGTTCTTGCTCCTCACTAGGCCTTGTAGTAGGAAGCTGTAGTAGATGAGAAGCATTTTCTTTGAAGCAACCTCACAGATTTGTATCAAAATCCTCATTGAGTATAAAGAAGTCTGCAAGCCTTCTGCATTACAGCACAAACACTCCTTTATGCATCTTGAATTGTTACAATATTTTTGTTTGCCTCCTTTTTATGCTCTTATCAGTAGATTCCCTCTTTCTTTAAACTTTTGCCAAGAAGTCTGTTTTCTAGAAGGTTCCACACCAAACCCACTTTTTATCAGCAAGCCACTTGTAGTTTTAGTATTCCATGAAACGAAGGCAAAGTGAGAAGTACTAAGGAACCTAAAAAAATAGTATTATGAGATTTATCCACACACTATCCCCCATGTTGAGCGCTGCAATTTAGATAAACAAAATCAGGCAAACCCCTCCTCCCACGAGCTTCCCTAAATGTAGGAATATTATTGTTGGCACTTCTCACCCGTTCTTCTGGAGAGGTGTTGTCATCCAGGTTATTGAGGGCATTTTCCACCCGGGCCAGACGACCAGACAGGGACAGCAGGAGGTTGACCACTTTGTCAAGGTCTCCAATAAACATCTTGAATTTGTCAAACTCATTTGGTTTGCAGACTTCTTTCACAATGGTCTCTACCTCCTCCCCCAAGATATTGTTTGCTTGGATGTCTTCCAGAAGTGTCTCCCGTGCTTCTCTCAGCACCTGCAGCTTCCTACTAATGCTGTCAATAAGTTCTTGCTGTGGAAAATAAAGGAGATAAGAATTTATTAACACTACTACATTTTTTTCCCTACTTCTGAAAGTCACGTGAGCTAGCACTTTAATACATTTCAAAGTTCCATGAGGCTTTGACAATGAGTGCATTACAAATAAATACATGCCTGTGTCAAAGATCTGTACCTCTGCATTTAAAGGCTCAGGACGTAGCTGCATGATGCTCAGCTTAAGACCTGTGTTAAAGCAAATTACTTTTGTGGATAAAGATGGAGGCTTTTCACCCTACTAACAAGCCTTCCTGCTGCTTCTGCTTCTTCTTTGAGCAGCTTCAAAGCCTGCTAGGAACAGCAGAAAGTACAGCACATGCCTGTGTCTCTAAATATCAGGTCCATGACACCTTACTGAAGAGCTACACTTGGAAGGATATGCCGTACTAGGAAAACAATCTTGTATTTTCCACATGATGCAGTTAAAACTAGGGCACTGCCAAGCTTTCTTTTCCTTCCTGCATAGTATTAGCATTCCTCCAATAGCAGCCCTTCCACTTGCAGAAAATCTTAGCATTAACAGTGCCTTACAACATTTCTGTAAGGTAGCAAGGTAGTCATAATCCCTACGGCACAGGGAATAAAATGTACTGTACTGTACAAAGCAGCTCTGTGCAAAGCAGCTCTACCAAAGGACCAAAGAAGCGTCACTGTTCCAGGCCAGGTGAACACACAACCTCACTGGAAATTTGGGGACCTCCTGTACTATAGTCCCCACTGCCTGAGGTGCACTTGCACTGCCTTGGAAAAGCATGTCAGGTGCATAACCAGCAGAAATCAGACCAAGAATCCACATCTCTTTTAATCACCTGTGGTCCCCCTGGGCTACTTCCCTGCATTTGGGCAAGAGGTTTTGTTTCTTACCTGCCCATTAGCTGTCGCTGGTGCACAAGTGGTGTAAATTAGTTCAGCCAGCTGTCAATTCTGAGATAATTCACACCCTAAAAATGCTTTGTTCCTTTAAATGTAGGTTCCTATTTGGTGCTCAGCTAATTTCAGGTAAGAAAAATTTCCAAAGCATTCTCTAAACATACACCTGAGTGCAAATTCTGAATGAAAATTACATCCTTTACAACAGTCATTATTTCACAGTACTACTAGCTTTTTTTTAATTCCTCATGACATTCTTTAGGAACTCTACTTTCTAAATGCAAATCTGATTACAAGCCTTCATGATTACTGAGAAACATACTGATAGCAGCTGCTGCTCACAGAGGCCACTGAACAGTCATTGCCAATTTTTTTTGGGAACAAAAACCAACACAAAACGAAGTCTGCCATCTTAACAGAAAGCAACTACACCATGAAAATGTAACAGCCTTTTTGAAACTAGAAATTCAACCCATGGATTATCCATACTGGTTTTTTCCTTTTTGATTTAATGCATTCAGTCCAGGTTAATCTGGATCTGGGTTATCTGCTAGCCTTGGTGCCCAACAGATTAAGGTAGTATAAGCAGTCCTACAGATGCCTGCTTTACTGACTGATTAATCTGCAGGATTTGATTTTCCCCCCTTCTCTCAATGCAAATGCAGTTTGATTTGGATTATGTAGGTCACAGTGCTATGCTCTCATTTCCCTCACACGACATGCACTGTGCTGCTGTTTCACTGTTCGAAACACAGCAGAAACCCTGTATTATGTTCAATATCTACTGAGCCAGAAGAGCTGCAGTCTACATCTTGAGGCTGGCAGATGAATAATTTATAGCTGTGAATTCTGTACCAGTACACAAGAAAACAATAAAGTCATTCTTGCTGATCTGACTAGCAACACAGAAGGTGGCTCAACAGAGCACTGCTCAGGTGGCTCACTGCTTGGCATGCTTTTATGTAAATTATACTCTGCTTTCAGCTCACCACACCATTCCTAAGGAATTCAAGCCTCAAACCAGATAAAAATTGTTACACATGAATTATTTTTATACTCTTCAGCAGTTGCTGAAATTTTTCTAGGGGCAAAGGCAAAACTTCCTATACAAGCATACATGGATTTTCCTTACTACAAAAAACACCCTTAGAGCATCTTCAAAATCTGATCAGTATTTTATAATTGTGGTAAACCTACATTAAACTCAGTACACACATTCCATTCCTGGAAATACAGGAATTGGTTAAAAAAAAAATTAAAAAAAGAAAAAGAATTAACAACCCTATATGAAATTCCAATACTTATTTCAAAAGGGAAAAAAAAAAATTACGACACATTTCTGGTTTGCAGAGCAGAGAATGACAAATACAGGAATCATTCCACAGTGGACTGCATTTAACATGACTTATAACAGAACCACCAGTTTCCAGAAATCAAGAAACAGGTTCTGGACATATGGCCCATCTAAAACTACTGAAGTCATAAAGTGTGCCATTAAAATGTTCAGGTCCCTTATTAAACTGTTGCCAAATGTGAGAAGCTGACCAAGCTGTATCTTCCATCCATTTAACAAAGATGCCTTGACCCACTTACAAAGAGTTTTATATGTTTTCTGACAAGATCCATGATGAAAGCCCATTGAACTGAGTGCTCCATCTCCATGTGGAAGAGCAGGCAGAGAAGCAAGCAGCAGGGTGTGTGTGCTACAACATGTACACTTAGAGAAGATGGGAGGGGTCTGCTAAAGTCCGTAGTGAAAACTCTCCTATCTCATATGATTAGTGGTATATACTGAAGCTGGGGGATGGATGGTGAAGTATGAAAAGGGTAAACATGATCTTCCTGTTAAGAAACCAACAAAAGTAAATGGCACTCTTGCTTATAAAAGTTTAAGTATTTAACTTGTTGGGCAAACAAGAAAGGTTTAATTTTACCACCCTCCTCCTCTGTAATTAATGAGAATTAAACTAATTCTAGCAAAATCATGAATGGGGCAATCATGTGTGGCACCAGATAAAACCAAATTATTTAAAATGAAGTGAAATCCTTAATTTTTCTAAGTAGTACAGCTGTTTGATTCAGCAGCTGTCTAGCAAGAGGGTGAGGGAAGGGTTCCTGCTGCAGCCACGCCATGCCCCTGGCAGTGCACAGCACATTGAACCGTGTGATGCAGAGACAACTGAGGGAGGCTGAAACAACACAGAGGTAACAGAAAACACAACAGCCCACTCAAATGCAGTGCCAGCCACACATGCTCTGAACCACAGGTGGAAATCTCTCATTCTTAATGATTAAATATATTTCTAATAGTTAAAAATAATTTCTTTGGGACTGGATTATCAAGTATACCCTGGCAGCTGATTTTTATGCGTAGAGCTGATTTGGACAGAAAAGGTTTGCACACCCCTGCATTACCAGCTTAGAAAAACAGAGTTAAACTACATCACTTTACTTGATTCAAACAGAACATCTCCTCCACTTTACCCATATTGGGAACAATGGCTAAAATATTTTGTGCCAAGTTAGTTATGAGATGAATGCAATGGTTTTACTGTGGGACAACACTTTCTCCAACAACACAATGTAAGCTCATCACTGTAGCATCCAGGGAAATTATGGTGACCATTGATCAGAAATAAAACACCAAAGGATGGGTATGGATAAGAAGACTGCTTCCCTTCCTTGTGGCAAGCAACTTCCACTGAATCCACGAGGCTAATTAGTTATCTCCCACAATCATTATTAATTTGGGAGGCAGGAGAAATAGTTTGCTGTTCATGAAAACAAAGGGGGAAGGAAAATTAAAAATAAAAAGAAGGTGTGTGTATGTTCCTTCTCTCTCAAGACGAACTCAAACTCTGGAGCTAAATTTCAAAAATTTTGAACAACTAAAACCACCACCAGCTTCAGTGGGATACATAACCACTGCTGTTTCTTTTCTCACAGTGAGAAATAGAGAAGGACCTCAAATGGAAATGGTATTTTAAAATAACCCCCTCATGACTTCTCCCCTCAAGACTTTCCAAAACATGCAAGTTGCAAGAAGCACCTAATATGAAGTTCCTAAATTCAGGTGTACACTTAACTCATCCCCAAAAACAAACAAAACCCCCCCTAGAATCAAAAGAGGCAAATTTCTTCCAGCTAACCCTGTACCTCTAGAAGGCCTTTTATTGAGGGCTGTTTAGTCAAACAAATTCAGAGTTAATGTAATGACCAGAACCAAGAGCCTCCCATTACACTTTTAGAAATGTCTTTTACCTTCTTCTCTGACAAGTCATGATCCAGTTCATCTTCAGAATCATCCTCACTCTGCTGCTGTTGCTGCTGCTCCTGCATGTCCTTCATTTTAATCAGCAGCTCTGCCTTTGGTGCAGATGTGCTGTAGTAAGTAGAATTGGTTGTCAGGGAGATGGCAGATGGTGCACTCTGCTCCTCTTTCCTGGGAAAAAGTCAAAACTTTCATTAACTGCCTTGACACCCTAATCAATGGAAAGAAAGGAGAATATTTTAGAGCCATCATTTCACCGAGCAAGCAGGGGGTTCAAGAGAAAACCATTACCTATGTAAATAAGATAAATAAATAGTATCTGTGAATAAAATCTGTTTGAATTCAGTACATTCTCCGCAGCAGCTAGGACTGATATCATGCAAAAGATCATACACATCATTACAAGAATTGAAATGCATCAAAGATTGCATCTGGAAACAAAATGGAAAGTTATATTTACGAAGTAGTGCAAAAAAAATCTGGGTCACAGACAGTATCTTTTTGGATTGGGACAGTACAAAGTAAGTATTTAACTTTTTGATTAGGAAATTTGATTTGTTTGTTGTAAACAAACTTCTCAAGAAGGATGCAACTTAGCAGATAATTCATATCAAGAAAACAAAAAAATCACAGAACATCAACATGGATGGAATTAAAATATTTTCTTTCTTTGATCTCATTCACTTCTAGGAAATGCCTCATGCACTCTTCAAGTTGCCTTCATGAATTTTCATTACATAAAAGAGACAAGACTATTGTTCCTTCTCTACCCAGCTACTAGATTGGATGATCTTGGTAAAATATGTAATCATGATGAAATGGCAAAATTTAATTATTTCTTAAGTTGTCAAAAACTGGCTTTCAACCATGCATTGGAAATCTTTCATACTGTACAACACTGTTGTTTCTGTCATTAATGGTATCATTAGTAGTATATGCTTGACTACTATCCTATCACAGAAGTCTCAAAAAAGACCCTGAACAGAAGACTCACCTCCAGCCCCCATGGAATACTGACAAACTCTGGACAGAAGCTTAACAAAGACATAGCAACTTACAGAAAGTAATACTCACTTCTCTTCTGAAATTTTTGGAGAGGGAACTTTTGGCAGAAGCTTCCTGCGCTGCTGAGCTTCTTCTAGGAGATGTTCATCTTTAGGGAATATACCAACCATCAGATCCATTGTTGTTTTTATTTTCACATTAGGATCCAGTATGTCTGCTAGAGATTTATCTCTTCCCACAATCTCTCTGGCGAGTTCTTCTGACTTCCAGTCTTCGAAGGTCTTTTCTTTGGCCTTTACATAGCTGGATGCTTGTGTGGCAGCACTACTGTCCTTCAAGTTGCTCCCAGGTTCTTCAGCTGGTTGAGGGTCAGCTGGTTTGGTTCTGGCTTCTGGCTCTGGCTCTGCACCTTGCCTGGTGTAAGCACAGAATCGTGAATAGGATTGCTCAGAAGTGCTGAGTGTTTTAATCTGGTCCTTCTCCAAACCACTGGGTAAAGCAGGAGGCTCCATGGTACTGACAAGACTCTGCCGACTCTCCTTCTCTGCACTGCTTTCAGAATGAACTATCTTGATGGGAACCATTTTCACAGTAGTATTGTTGTCTATAACCCTTTCAATTCTGGAAAATAAACAAAATTCTCCCTTAGAAATGGAAGAACCTTAAATCTCAATTCATACCTGCAAATCAGAGGAAGCCCCAAAAGACAGGTAAGAGAGTGAGGTAATGAACTATTCCTAGCACTGTATCTCAAATCCTAATCTACGTTCTCTTCTGCCCACAAATTTTGAATAGTATTATTAGTTCTTTTGTAAGGTATCCTAACATCAGCCTGTACAATACTCGTGGATACAGGACTTCTGATTGCTTCCATGAGTGTGAGGGTCCAATCTCAGCAGCCAAGCCCCAGATCTCAGACAGTGCTGCTGAACTGCCTTTTACCCCTTTGTTGTTGCCACAGGCACAGAGGAAAACGTGCCCTCAGCCCACCCTCGCTGCCTCACACAGATCTAACAGTGGCCTCGCCTTTTGGCCTGACAGGCAGCTGAGCTGCCTGGGGAGTCTGTGATGCCCTCACATCAATTCTCAGCACTTCCAAGGGAAGAGACAACAGACCAGATGGGAACATCCCACAGGCTAGGTTTTTGCTGAGCTACAAGAATAATAAGGAATCACACATGGGAAATCTGGAAATAATTCAAAACTTAATTACACAGCTTAAAAAAAAATTAAAAATCTTCATTTATAAAATTTCACATATGACATAGGAGCTCAATAAAGAGATCCCACCATAGTGTCCCAGTTTTCCACTTAAAGAAGAGAAACCAGTCACTGAAGAGGATAACATACAATTCTGGATAATCTTTTCAGGAGAACCTTGCAGCAGAAGTTCTGTACTGCATAGCACAAAGGGCCACCTTAACCACTCATTAAGAAAAGCTATTAAAGCAGAGGCTGACTTAGATTTTTAAACTGGACAATAACATGTTAAATAACATTACAGAAACATCTGTACTGTATGTAAACCATATAAGAAACTAAAGTCTAGTTTAGTGGTTCTGAGTTTGCAAAAAGTTTACAATTATTGTCATAATGTGGGTTTGGAACCTCTACAGCAAAGAAAGGAACATTGACTACTAGCTAAAATATCTGGTTTCATCTGGCTGGGTAGCTTGCCGCCTTTCAGATAAGTGACCAAGACATACTACAGCTCTTTTCCGCTAAGTGTGGGTGTGTCACTTTCCCTAAAATAGCTTATACTTTTCTACTCTTGGTAACAGCAGGATCTGTTTGACTTGACATTTTTCTGAAGTTGTATCTTCTATTTTAAAGGTGTATTTGCCTCTGAATGAACGTGCAGCCCCTCAGTAGGTATTTACTTTCCACAAGTGCTTTGTGGACATGCTTTAATGTACTGATCCAATTCCTGGGGCAGGTTTTCCAGCCCATGCTGGAAAACTTCCCCACTCCCATTCCATCACGCTGTTTTCATTCAAGGGGACTGTCATTTTAAATGGCTCACTTCTGTGCCCACTGCCTAGACCCAGCTCCCCACCTGCAGAATGGGACTCTCCTCCTGACTGCAACAGAGCTGGGCAATGCCCAGCCACCACCCCCAACTCTCTCTTTTGCTTATTTAGTTAAAGCCCACACATTTGAAACTCCACTAGAATGTGAAGAGGAACATATTTTGGAATTTGGGGAAAAACATGATGAATGCATAAATGTATGGGGAGCAACTGGAAGTCAGCTGAGTGCAATTCTTCACCTGAAGTGCCCAGCATCTGTTTTGAGACTTTGAGTACATTCCTCTCAGCCTAGTCAGAGATTTTCCAGAAACTTAAGGCATCATTAAATCGATTGCTTTCAGTAAAAGCAAAGACAGTTCAACACCAGGTGCTTTAAAAGTTCTGTTTCTGCAATCACTACCCTCCTGATTTCTGAAGGTTTTCCATTTGTGGAAAGACAGCATGAAATTTTGATTTGCAGCAAGTCTGCTTGTGGACATTCCAAAGCTTCAACCCAACCACAAACCACAAAGTCCCTCCTTGACGTGAGTTTAGGTTTAGTGGAAATCTATTGATGCACTCTTTTCAGCTTTGTTGCTGCTAAACAGCTGTCTTTGGGAATAGCTAGGCTGTGTATACCATCAGTATCTGCCCCACACACATTCCACCTAAATCACTGCAGGAAACCCTGTATACACACTTGCCTTGGCCTGCTGATGAAAGACACTTTCATTAAAGGAGTATAAAAACTATAAACTAGTGTCATCAAACATTAGCTGCCCCCAGCATGCAAAGTGGTATGTCCAATATCTCATATGCAAGGAGCCAATAAAAATAATAAGCCAAATCTGATTAACTATGTATTAAGATAAATCAACATATTTTATTCACATGAAATAAATACCATATAGAAAGTTCTGAGGTATGGCCGCCATTGCTTGTCCTTTTTGGCTGAACCTCTTTTAGTGAGTAATTTAATTATTAACTGGGGACAATATATTGTGTGCAAATAAGAGCTTTCTGGGCCTACGAATTTCAAATGTTAGCAAAAGATTTGTGGGGTATTTTATCATTCACATATTAAGTATTTTATCATTCAGATATGGGCATATAATTTGGCATGCCTCGGTGCTCATTTTAACATTAATGCTTAGCAAAAAGGAAGAACAAATACAATTGGCTTTCTACACATCCTTCATATCCGTTCATAAAGTAATACATTAAGGAAGTCAAAGCAAAATATTAAGGGAGTCATTACTGTCATCTACCTTAGCACATGGATTCTAGGGTTCATATGACATATTGCACTTTTCATTGTAAATTACAGTATTACTTCATGTTAAAAACACTGCAGAATGAAATCTCATTTTTTTCTTCCAGTTAGAAGAGGAAAAACATCAAGGCCTATTTAGGAAAAAAGTGATTCATGTTTTCATGTCATAAGGGAAAATGGAAAACAGCCTGAGTTTGTTCAACCATTTACATTAGAGAAAAGTCATGCCAACTGCTTTTGCTCAGAGAGGCAACCTCTGCATGAATTCAGCTTAGAGGTTTTGTTTTCATTCTTTAACCATGAATTATAGCGCTGAAGGATTTATGAAAACCAAGATTCCTGAGCTTCCTGGAAGAGTTTGTTATCTTGTGGGAGAATAACCTTTTCTGATGTTAGCACCATATGACAAACGCAGCAATCAATTAATTTCAGTCAGTTGTCTAATTCTGAGTTTATCTACCCTGGGAAAGGACTGACAATCTCCTACTGAGTGTTTAGTCCTTGTCAACATAAAGTGCTGAGGACCCTTCCACAGACAATCTGAAGAGCCACATTTCACTGTAAAAGCAACGTAAAACCAGCCATGACTTGGCAAGTATATATTACTCTTAGTGTTTTCAAAACAGATGTTCTCACAAAGGATCTGGCTTCCCTTCCCACATCTGCTTTGTCCCCCCCCCACTGATTCGTATTTATATACAGACTCAGGTAGGGGAAATGATGACAGGGACTTTTCTGACTTTGCCTGTACTTTCAGAGGAAAATCCCTTAGAACCCTTCCCTTTCATTTCCTACTAACGATCAGGTGTAACACCTGGGCAACACAAGTCAATTAAAAGAAACCACAGAACAGCTGAAGAACATTATTGGTACCAAAAGGAATTTCACACAAGCCTGTGGTCTTTAAAACATGCTGCAATGGCTCAGTGCTTAATGAACTCAAAGGATGTGTAAAGAAAATGAACAGACAACCAGTAAGAAGGTCTAACTGGGCAAAAAGTGCAAAGAAAATAGTAAAGGAGCTACATTTAGTACCTGGCTGGGTTCTCATCCTGTAGGGACACAGGAGGTTTATCAGTAAGCTTCTGTGGTGCAAACTGGGGAGAAGGGGACCTTGATGACTCCATGCCAGGTTTTTGAAGATACTGATACTTGGAAGACTCGGACTTAAGGTGTGTTTTTTCTTCTAAGTGCTGACAAACATTCTCTGTGGATGACACTTGCTGGAGCTGCTGTGGATTAACACTCTTCAGTTTTCCATTGAAAGCTGCAAGACTCTGGCAGAGAGAGGACTGACTGGCAAAGACTTCAGCAGAGCTGGGGGATGAGGACAGAAAGGGCTGGCTGGTTCCTACCAACAGAGATTCAGAAGAGGTGCTGAGCGATGGTGCAGAAATATCTGGTCGCCTGTATTTATCTCTTTTAGGTGGTGGTGGCCTCTGAGGAACAGGTCCACGTTTCTTGTTCAGCAGCACTGGCTCTGTTCTATGGTTTTCCTCTCCTTTGCCCCAGGACTGACAGGAGTGGTTCTCATTCAAGGTCTGTGGCTCAGAGTAGGGCAGGTGAGGCAGGCTACAATCCTTGCTCTTCTCATTCACATTTTCCTGAGAGTATCGGTAGTCACTAGGCAATGTCCCAGACCTGCCCCGACTCTCGTGAGGCTGAACTGTAGGATCTTGCACATGCAAAGATCTGACAGAAGACTTCCACCTGTGGCCTAAATTCTGATCCAGCTGACCGCTCTTCTCTCTTCTCGTGTTTTCCCTCAGGGCCCCTCTGTCAGCTTGCCTAGAGAAAAGAACATGTTTTTAGTATGCTGCTGATTTATTTCCTTCGGTGCAAGGCCCAACGCACCAACCCAGGAGCCTGAACACCGAGATCACATCCAACACTGAACACCAACTCCTCCAATCTATGGTAACTGTACAGCAGAAAAACATCCTCTCGTGTATGGACACACCTGCTGTACCTAATGTAATGTGAGGAGTCAGAACATAATGTCAGGGTATGGAGCACCACAGGATGCAACACAACCTCTGGGTAGCCCAAGGCACTGCAGTGTGCACAGCTTGGTGAAATGCACAGCCGAACAGCCAATGTTGGTAGAAAACAAAACTGTCTCCAGAAGAGGAATTCTAATACTAATATTTAAATCTCTTCCTGTCCCAAAGTCAGTAACAGTGTGTGAAACATGTTTCTTATCTAGGTGCATTAATACTTCAATAACATTTTCAAATGTGAACTGAATACCAGGAACTTAAATTATTAATCTGGAGGTTGAATTTTTGTGTATCTGCTGAAAAATGAAATTAGTGCAAACCGAATGTTTGCTGAAGCTAAAAAACTGGGAAAGGGAAAATTAGTATCTCCTCAATTAAAGCAGAAAAGGAAATTTAGAAAGGATAGTATTTTCCAGTCAGACTTATTCTAAGGTTTGCCCTGTCAGCACAAATGACAAACAATGGCTGAAAAGGCGTTGTCTTATCCTAAATGTTTTTTGGGTTTATTCCAGTTTCACATTCTCTGTCCCTTTAGTCAGGAAACAGCCTTTTGCAGTTCCATGCTTATCCTTTGCCACAAGACACATAGTACATTTGTGCTCACCAGAAAAAGACAAACTGGGGAAGGAGCAGAAGGCAGGAGAAAAGTATTTCTAGGGCCCTGAAAGGAGACAGGTTCGCCCTCTGCTTTAAAGGAGGCTGAGGAGACACTATGAGCTTAAAAACCAAACTGCAACAAAGTCGTCAAAGGCCTCGGAGAGCTACTAATGTAAGCTATGCTACTGAGAGTGCTGGTCTCTGTATTTTTGAATAGTAATCCTGTAGTCATGCACTGCCCAAGCCTTCTTTTGAGGTGACTGTGAAAGAGGCATCTTTCCCAACCTATCTGTAAAATAAGGTTTACTTGCATTTTTTAATGTAAACACTTCATTAACATTATTGTATCAGTTTTGAGTCTATAGGCAGTTAACACCACCATGTAGGAAAACAATTTGAGATAAGAGCACATAAAAAACTATTGGCTTAAAGTCTATTATAAATTCAAGAAGACAAAAATTGGAGTAATTACACACTGCATTGCTATTCTAATTAAATGAAAACAAATATTTAAAATGAAGTATTGTGGAAAGACGACTGATTAGATGTGGATTCCTGAGAAGTCACATACACAATTTTTCTCTCTTTCATGTGAAGTGTTAAACCTTAAAATTCGACTTTAACTGGTAAATTTTAAATTTAACATGAATGAGGAGATTAGTAATGTTGACATTCAGGTCTCTTCATATTACTCTCACCTGGGAGTAGTTGCTTCTGACAACTTCTGATTTACAAAACAGCATTTACTGACTCCTCTTTTAACAGTAGATGAAGGACAGTTAGTTTTGTAAAGGCCAGAAAGACCAACACTATTCAGATTTGGTTACATGGCATCTTGGCATCTCAGGAGTCAGCTCATTTTCCCTAGTGAGTTCAATGTAAGCAGAATCAGGCCTGTAAATAAATTCACTAATTTTAATGGAAATATTTACCAAATGAAGACTGCAGGCCTTACATATGAAATACTGTGTTTAAACCAGCATTTTTTATTGTCTAGATAACGCAAAAACAGCACAATTTTCTTCTTGTTAACCCGTGCAAAAGCTTTTCACACCTCCCAATTCACCTTCACATCCATAAGCCATAACAAAAAACAGTGCAACAGATGCTCTCAAGGTGCACAGAAAATCAAGGGTATGACACAAAATGTTGCAAAGACATCAATCACATGCATTACCTCAGCCAGTTTGCAAAGTATACCATGAACTTTGCATGCACAGTGGGACTGGGAGTGCTGGTGGAAGCAAACAGGACAGACACCAATCTGACACATGTGCATATCCAAAACACGTATATGGTATATATATACATATATATTACTCTGTCTCAGAAGCAATGAATGCTCTAGCAGTCCTGTTACCTTCCCCAACTGAGCAAAAGGACATAAAGAACTACAGTAGAGAGAAATTCAGAGATGCCATATTTGCAATCATGGAGATAAAATTCAGAGATTATACACATGACTTCATATAGCTTCCACAAAATTAATCAAAAATTTTGCAGTGCCATACAAAATGGGTCTAAGGAAAGGTGGTGGCTACATTCAACACTGAGGCTAAATTGCATTCAGTGTGAGTGTGTCTTCATGCAAAACATGCTCATCACATTATTTTGGAGAGATGTAAGCTTACTGTTCAGAAAGGAGGAAAAGAAAACAAGCTTCAAGCCCCAGGAGAACACAGTGGCAAGAACCTGCAAAGGTGTTACATTATTATCAGCACTGAGAAGTCCACTAAACTGTTTGCTATCTGACAGTGCATCATGTAATAATATGCCCAGAATACAGGTGGTTTGGAAATGAGGCCCATAGTATTATGCAAAGATAACACACCACTGAAAGGAACTCATAATTTATAACCAAACATCACAAAGTGAGAGACACAGAACAGTTTTAAATCATCTGAAAACATGACAATTGACTTAATTATTATTTTCATTCTAGATAACAAACCAGCCAACATCAAAAACATTAAACTCTTAGCTATCTTCAAACCCAAAGCTTCACCACCCCCATAATACAATGCCACAATTACCCAAGTTGCAAGAGCCTTTCTGAGACAACAGAACTGGGAAAGCTCACACCACATTCCCCAGCATGGCACATTACAGATTTCACTGTCAGACAACTGACACCAGTCACTTAACCCCAGCTGGTAATTAAGAGTCTTCTGCTCTTGCTCCAAAGTGGTAATCAGTAAGGGTGAGTCTAGTACAGGAGTCTAACATGAGCCTTTTCTACTGCACTTGTTTTTAGTATTTTGCTGTAGGAGTTTTCACATCTAAATGGCAGAAGGCAGAAAACCAATGTATGCTTCTAACCGAAAAGAAGAATTTCTTCATTACATAAACCAGTCCTTCACATTTTTGAGAAGCTCTCATTTAGCAGAGGGCTCAGCATTCCCAGAGGGGGTCTGTGTGGAGGGAATGCAGGAGGAGCTCTGCTCTGTCTCTTGCACTTTCCCAGTGGCCATAGCCACACCAGCATCACTTACTGCAGTGGGGGTAGGAATGTGGATTTCCATACTAGCACAAAGTATTTTCTACCTAAATGGACAAATACATCTCTCAGTTTCCTTCTGGCTCTGTTAGCTTGGGGCATACACACTCTAGACTGAAATGTAAAGGCCATTTAAAGACTAAGCTGGGAAAAAGCCTCCCTCATCCCCAGCCTGGACACCTCCAGTTCTCTGAGCAATAATACAACAGGCTATTCTCACAAGCCACAGAGAGGTAACTGTAATGTGAGCTCTTACATGAAGGTTAAACCATATACACACATTAACAGGAGCCTGCCAGTGGAGTCAGTGAGCATTTACAAAAATGAATCATTATGTATAGATGTCTATCAGAAGAATAACATTTTTATTATTAAAAACAGCCATTAAAAACAACTCCAAATCACTTTCTTCATTTGCCCCATACTCAAGATTTGACTAAATCTGGATAGAGAGAATGATCTGATCGAATGTTGTATCTCAATAAATGAAAGTGATTTCAATAAATTCAATGTGTTTGATTTTTATCTGTCTGATTTACAGTTTCTTGAGAACACTTCAGGCCAATCCAAACAGTGCCACGAGACGCTCCAACTTCAAAATCCCAGACTAGATAAGCTTTGCAAAAATGCATTAGCCAACATTTGAAAAATGTATCATTCATTAAAGACCTGACCTCTGTGCAAAAGTTTCACCATAAAACATAAGCATGGTTATGTAACCAATAATATGTCCTGCACTAACTCACTGGCAAAGGAAAGCAAATGGAGTGGCTGTTTCTGATTTAATTTAAATTCCTTCTCAAGAACTACAAGCTACACTGGAAAAAGGCCTTCATACCTGAGTATAACTCCTCCGTAAAAGTCCTCACTCTACAAAAACAAACACTCTCAAAATCAAGGCCACAGTTTTGCAGTCCCTTTAAAGTGACCTTATACATATACCCTGCCAGAAGAGACAGTCTTCCTTCTTAGACACTCTGAGCTTTGTCCTCCTGCTCTTTTCAGGGTACTAGCAGTAGGAGTTGTACAGCCCCACAGAAAACTGGATCAAGGACCAGACCTGCCTTGAAACAGATAATTATGTGGCTTAAAGCAATTGGGAAATACTGTCTTTGCATATGACAAAATCCTGTTTACAGGCACAGCTCAATAAGAGCTTTTTAAGCTATGAACTTCATGTGCTGAAACTGTGTTTTCATAGTATATTTGTCTGGCACATGGCACACTGGGATCCAAAACACTTCTGCAATAGTCCACAAATAAAGGGCAGTTTCTTCTATCCAGTATAGTTCTGCTCAAGACAACGTAATGCTAAGAAGTTAGAATGGACTGCATAGGGCAAGACTGTTTGAAATAAAGGAAAAAATTTGAGGTCTAATGCCACATTTTAATCCATATTGGTAAGCACTAACTAATGCATGATGGATTTCTTCTATGATTTCAGAAACTTTGAAGGTTCAAAGGCATCAGATCCCCTAAGAGGTGGCAGGTGGAAGACAAGTGGGATATGTTGGGCTATCTCAGGTCTCACTAGCTAACTGTATTTAGCCAACTTAGAATTAAACCTGAGTTCTCTGTGGACTACAACTTCACTCAGCACTTCACTTGGACATACTTATATGTCTCCCTTCTATTAGTTATCTGAATCCCCATCTGAGTCCCATATCGTTTTTCTCAGAGGGTCCAGCACCACTTAAGCCTTTAAACTGATTTTACTACTGCAATGCTCAGGAGACAGTCACAACACAACACTACTATTTGGACACACAATACCAGGGCAATTATTTTAACAGTGGTTAATTTTTCTGATGAGCTCTGTATCTGCTTTCACTGCTGAGTCAGTACAACACACACTATCCATCAGATATTGACACATGAAGCACATTCCAAAGATGCTAAATGAGAGGTTTATGAAACTACTTAGAAATTGTAAAAGATAAACACAGAGAATAAAGAACCATGAAGGCTGTACCCTAACAGTCATGCCATGAAGAGGCACAGCAAATAAGCCACTACAAAGAAGCAGAGCTGTCCACTGCCTTGGTCTGAAGAGACAGATGATGGCAACTAGCATCCATGAGGCACTAGTGAAGCAAACAGACCTAAAACCAAAGCACGTGTTAAGATGAAAAGAATAATGAATACTGAATGATGAGAGAATGTTTTCTCTCTCTCAAGGAGAAAAAAAAAAAAAAGGCCTGTCAGAAGACAACTGAAGGCACAAAACAAGCAAAATATTTCACAAAGTATGTCCCACAGCACATCACTGATACAACTGATACAACCCATTAATCATGGTGTGAGTCTTGGTTTTTCAATTCTGTCTCTGAAAGCCTGTTAACATTATCTGTGCCTCAATGCAGCTATCTGTTTAGTCAGTCACACTAAATACAGCTTAGTTGTTGCACTCAATGTGATAAAGCAAAATGTCATTCTACCTTAACAACCCTTGCAGTATCACCTGGCTTTATCACAGAATGAAAAATGATAACAGACACTGCTTGCCAGTCCATCGATCCCACCAGAATTTCTCTCCTGTCCTGCCTGCATGGCAACATACACTCTGCAGTGAGTTTTCATCTCTCATTCTATCTCTCTAAAAATGTTACCTCTTTCCCCATGAACATCACAAATTAATAAGTAACAAAGAGCATATCCACTCAAATTTTGCAGTAAATAAACAAAGTTATGTTGATGGATGAATGAAGGCCAGTTATGGGTAACAGCAAAAGACATAAGCCCATAACAAATATAAAATCTGATTAAAATTATATTTCTTACAGCAGCACAAGGGCCTTTATGCAGAAGGGAAGAATCTTGTGGGAAAGGGCAGGAGAGATGCTTTCCTTTCCTTAGCTCAGAAAACAAAAGCCCCTCCTCCATTCTGCTGCACATAAAAAGTAAACGATAGAAGATAATTTTTATGGCTGTTTTCTTATTGCTTTATCTATTGCATTCCTCTCCTAGCACACAGGGGATTACCTGCATGAAATTAAAATGACTTCTACTCAAGTCAACCAGTTAATGTGTTCAGTACTTACACATTGAATTCAATCATCAGAATATCCCAGCAGTATAACAAGAACCATCATATTACACAAATGGCAACCATTGCAGAGACAAAAGACGATATTTTCTAACACTGCTAACAAGGAATTCACAGTCACATTTAAAAAAAAGCTCAAAGAAGAATGATTGTTTTGTCAATTTACTAAAAAACCCCCTACATTCCAGTTGCCACTCCTCTGATTTTTTTTTTTTTTCATTTAGACTTTTTCATCCTGATAATGCTGTTGCTATTTTCTTGTTGCTATTACTACTGAAAACAGCTGCTTGCAGCTGAACAAGAATTAGGTAACAGAAGTCAAGCTATAAAATGAAACACTTTGTGAATAACAACTAGGTCACCTGGGATTCTCAGGCATTCTCTCACCAAAAAGAACACACAGCTAGCTCATCTCTATGGAAAAAAATCCTAAACCAGTTATTTAAATTAATTAGCATGCACACATTTCATAGCCATCTTTTCACTCTGAGCCACACTCACCTCTTGCTTCTAATAGTCACATCCAATTCTCTTACACTCCCAGCTAATAGCTCCTGCTGCCGTGGAAAAGGTCTTCGTGCAAGCCTGTACTCACAGTAACAGGCTTGCCAGGCAAATAACAAGATGAAAAGCTCTCGCACCACCCCTAGCCGAGAGGAACCCCGAGCCTGGCACCCTGAGCCACAACAACGGCACTGCAGCCCTCAGTCCAGAAAACAAGTATTTTCAAAAGGCACTGCCTTCTAATTCCAGTGTACATGATGCCAACTGTGAAAACAAAAGCTGCTAAAAACAGCGCGTGTGTGCGAGCACATGCACACAGAGCATCTTAGCTGGAATTAACTCACATTTTCCCCCTATTCTCCCAACCCATCAGCAAACACAGCAGTCGATTGCACTGAGCAAAATAAAATTCTGTACCAAGCATTGCATAATTGCTAATTTGCTACTGTAGCTTCTGCTGATAGAGGCAGGAGACGCAGCCTGTACTCAAAGACCTGAAGAACAAAAGAAATACTGTATGAATTAATACTACAAATTTCTGTTCAGAACTGACAAAAAATGGTAAATAAGGCATACACCTCTAGCCATTTCTTTCCTGCTTCAACACTAAAGACAAGACGATCTTACCAGGAATTACAGCTTTTTACCCATATTCACTGGATATGTGAGCTTTGCATCCTTGCAAATGTGCCAGCCAGTTTGAAAGCCTTGCAGAACTGAATCTGTCTCAACCTCTGCGTCTCATTTACTGTAACACAGAGGATTTTCAAAGCCATGCCTGACAACAGCTGGCTTGTTTTTGCCTGCTTCCTATGATTGACAAGTTCATACAAGCTCTGTCAACTTTAACCTTGATAAGTGAAGGCTTAGTCTGTTTTGTATGTTACATCACCAGAAACTTCTGACCTCAGGGAAAAGATCTCAGACACTTCAAAGCTTTTCCCTTCCTCTACCCCCACCCCCTGGATTTGCTTATTAAAAAAAAAAGAAAAAAACACAACCAAAAAAACCCAAAACCCAATTAGTCCCTTAATTTTTTAAGTGTTCTCATTGATGAAAATAATGATCCACATTTCCACAACTACAGCTCTGCAAGTTTTACTATTTACAATGATTTTAAAAGATCAGTATGTTACCACGTTCCTTTCTGAACAACATTCAAATAACCAAGTCATTAATTTTAGAGCAGAGTCTTCATCAACAGCCCTCCAGCCTGATTTTTTTTGCATGTGCTGTGTACACAGGCGCCCTCTCTTGCAGGAGATTCTGCAGGGAAAGAACTGAATGCTTTCATGCTGCATGAGCACATTGCCACCCCCACGCTCCATCTTTAGAAGGCATCGTGGCTTTCATCACAGCAAAGCTCAAGCTCCTTTCCATTTATCTACAAGAACACATTAAAGACTTAATAGAGAAGTTGTGGATAAGGCTTTAATATGTATGAAAAGATAATTTTAAAGATGACCACTTTAAGAGGAAAATGTTATTTGAACTGCACACAAAATCACATAGAGCAGTTAGATACCCAGTTAATAACCCCCCCAAAAATATTTCTGCCTCTCAAAGCTGCTTATTTGATTTCAGTAGAGAGTGAGAATGAATTCAAGAAAAAACACCAGTTTACATAATACAATACAACTGGTTAACAGACTGCAGCAAGTCTGTCTGGCCCATGAACAGAAATGGAAGCTGTAACTGCCACGTTACTTTTAAGCACAAAACTTCACTCACATTCACTGATGTAAACAGTCTCCTGCGTGACAGCAAACCATAACCATGTTGCCTAAGGGCTTATAGCAGAAAGTGAACATTTCACAGGCCAGCTTTTAGTACCAGAACACCATAAAGCCACTCCGTATGTCAGAAACGTGTGAACTGCTGCACTGAGGAGACAAATCAGTCACCTATTTCCCATTATGCTTTTCATCAAGTAACAAGGGAAAATAAAATCTACAATCCATCAGAACATGGATGCTTTTATGACTATAAACACTGGAGACTGTATCTTACATTAGCTCTAAATCTTCATACCGAACTATTATCTTCAACAGGGCTACATGAAGATAGCTGGATTTCAAGCAATGCAATGAAAATGCAGGTCTTTAGATGGTTTTCATTCTAATCTTCTTTCCAGGGAAAGCAGATTTAAAACTCAAACCAGAATACAAAAACGAACTAATGCACACAAATTTATCTCTGTTTCTCTCGCCACAAACACTTTTGTGTGTTGTTCTTTCACTCACTCCCAATTTCAGAATTATGTTTAGGACGTCTTCCAGCTTCCATGCTTGGTAACACTTACCTTTAGAGGCAGGGCAAGAAACTACCCTCCAACACTTCCTTTTATCAGCCCATGATGGCCTCGCATACCCCTAGCTGTCACTGCTTGAACAGTGAGGAGAACAGATGTGTCAGGAGCAATTAAAGCAAAAATAACTCTACTTGGTAGCAAGAAGCTGCAGGGAGAAAAAAGGGGATATATGAGACAGGATAGCCACCCTCAAGTTTAGAAACAAGGATTCAAAGTTCACCTAATAAAGGTAGAGGGAGAGTCTGCATTTTCAAGGGTGTGGAGAATACCCAAACTGGATGGGGTGAAACAGTGCTGTATTACTGTAGTGTACTTTAAACCAAGCACAGGTTTTGGAGGCAGTCCAGCACCCATTTAATGAGATCCAGCAGCTGCTGGCAAGCCCAAGTGGAGCATCTCACCAATCTGCAGGACACACACCTGACAGCTGCCGGCTGCATGCTGCCAGGAGGGTGAGGAATGGGTAGGCAGTGGTAGGAGCCTGCAAGTTTTAACAATTTAATTTAGCCACAACCAACCCTCAAATCCCAAAATAATGTATTTATGATGCCTATGAAGATGCCCACACATCTCTCAGCTCAACCAGCCTGAAAGTTTTAAAATGGACAAGAGGAAGAAAAAGACTAGAAGTGGAACAATTTATCATGCAACTTCTGCCTTGATCCTGAGGTCTAAGAATCTGGTTCAAAACTTTGCTATTTGAAGAGCTACCCTGTGCCAGTGGCCATATGCATTTAGATAAATCTTTTTTGAAAGAGTAAGAATCCACACCGTGGTATTTAATTTTGAAAAGGGCATTTACATAAATGAGATTAATATTTTTAAAAGAACAAGCCAGATGGTATAATGCTAAGAGATAGCATGCAACTGAAGAGACAATATATGAAACTCAGAGGGAACGTGTAACACCTACTAAAACATCCAACCAACTTTCTTGCTCTCTCTGTCCCCTCCAATGGTTGAATGAAATAGCAGAAAGGAACATCCACCAGAGAACTTAAGTCCTACTCAAATGAGGAAAATCCGGAAAAGCAAAGCAGATGTATAAGCAAAATACAGTAAATAAAGAAATTTTAAAAGAAAAGCTGAGATAAAAATCCTTAAGGATGTTAGGAGTAAAAAAGAAGAGGCGAAAAAAAAGACACAAACTCAAACATAGATATTTGCCAAACAGATTGTAGAGATGAAAGTACAAGTGTAAGAACACAAAGAAAATAAGGCTTCAGCAAAAACTTGACTGTCTCCCCTTCACAACTCCACAAGCAAAGAACAGCCTTTGTAGGAACTATTCTCAGATTGCTGCACACTGTTAAAAGTGGGTAGTCATACACTACCTGGGCCATATGACAATCACCTGAAACTTCCACAGGAAATTGCTGAACTGGGATCTGTGATGCACAGCTACCCATTCCTCTGATACTAGGACAGCTGCTCAAGCACAGTGATACACTCAGTGCTGGGGTGGTATATATATGAGGCTGCTGAAGAGAAAGAATGAGGCAAAGAGATCAAGAATGAAAAAAACCTTCATTATGAATCTGGAGAACTTCAGAATCATAAACTTAACATCTGAAATAAGCAAGAAAAGTAAAAATTTTATGAAGAGATTCAGCAGCTGCACTAATGAGTAAAAATGACAAAGAATAATTTGGGCATGTGTAGAAAAGACGTGTTGTGGATGCACTACCAATCTTAGAGTCACTACACACAGGGACAAGAGTGATCTGGATCACAGAGACTGGATTTTCACATGAGTTAGAAAATTAAACTCTATCTCACCTGAGGCTCTTAAAAATTTGACTCCCATGAGACAGTCCTCACTTGTCTCATCACATCATTCACATAAGAACTCCTTAGATATAGATGATTCAAAAAAGGAGTGAAAAACTAGGTGGCAGCAGTTGCTGCTATGAGGAAATTATTCAGATTTAATAAATGCAAAGTAACCCACAGGAAAGATTTTCCTGTACTTCACCAACGTATACAACAGAAATTGTTGTGATGTACAACAGAAATTACTGCTACGCAAGACGGAAAAGCTGAATTTCACAGACTGTTCTATGAACATACAATCTTTGTACTTCACAGCAGTAAAAAAACTGAACAAAACCCCTCAAATACAACAAAGCTCAAAGACAGACAGACCAGCAGAGGTTTGACAAGATACCCAACTGCATGGCTCCTGGTCTCCCCTGGTTTTCTGTTCCCCCCCACAGCATCTGCTCCTGGCTCACACAAAGGACAAAACCTGCCTAGGTAGACTATTGGTCTGCTTTCAAGCATCAACATCCATCAGCTACCATCATGTACCAGTGATTCAAGGTTCCACTGTCTCAGAGTGTGATATTTATATATCTGTTATTAGTCAGTCACATATGCCAGTACACTGAAAGGACATCATGGTTCATGGCAATGAAGCTTGTACTAATTACAAGTATTCACAGAAACTGGTACTAATTACAAGTATTCACAGAAACCTAAGTAAGATGAAAGGCTACAGGGGATGTCTCATGCATGAATAGATGCTGTTAGACTTACTCTCCTCTACATGCAGAAGAAGAGCTACAGTAGGTTTTTCACACTTTCAGACAAAATACAAACTTTTTAACAGTCCAGACTGTACTGTGTCATTGTTATATGACACACACAATGACATCACTGGCAAAAAAAACTGGTCTGAGAAATTCCTTAATAATCTGTATCTCATGATAAAGAAATGCTAAGGACATGGACCTGCTGGAGCAAGTCCAGAGGAGTGCCAGGGAGATGATCAGGGGGATGGAACATCTCTCTCGTGAAGACAGGATAAGAGAGTTGGAATTGTTCAGCCTGAAGAAAAGAAAGCTCTGTGGAGCTTGTTAACACACGTATTAAATGTTTGCCAAAGTAATTTTTCCTCTGATTTCTAAGGAAGCAGTTGCACAAAATCATACTATTTCTTCCTCACAATCTGCTTACATAGCTCTGGTAATGTCTTGGTAAGTCCTTCAGTGACTGAGACATACTTGTCCTGCAATGTTCAGTCAGGAAAAGCAACTCACAGTTTGACTGTATAACTACAACAATGAATAACCTCAGGAAGGTCAACAAGGCCAAGTGCCAGGTTCTGCCCCTGAGTCAGGGCAATCCCAAACAGAAGTTCAGGCTGAGAATGGATCAAGACCATCCTTGAGAAGAAAGACTTGAGGGTGTTTGTGCACAAAAAGCTCAATAATGACTTGGCAGGGTACACTTCCAGCTTGGAGAGCCAAATGGCTACATCAAAAGAAGTCTGGCCAGCAGGTCAAGGGAGGGGATTCTCCCCCTCTACTTGGCTTTTGTGAAACCCCACCTTGATTACTGCATTCACCTCTAGGGTTCTCAAAAGAAGAAAACCGTGACCCTATTTGAATGTGTCCAAAGAAGGGCCACTACTATGACCATAGAGCTGGAACATCTCATTGAGGACAAGCTGAAAAACTTGGGGCTGTTCAGCCTGGAAAAGAAAGGGCTCCAGGGACATCTTACACTTTCCAGCACCTAAAGGGGGCTACAAGAAAAACAGAGGGACTATTCACAAAGGCATGTAGTGATAGGACATGGGGGAATGGCCTTAAAATGGAGGAAGGCAGGTTTAGATTAGGAAGGAATTCTTTATGGTGAGGGTGGTGAGGCACTGGAACAGGCTATCCAGAGAAGCTGTGGACTTCCCACACCTGGAAGTGTCAATGACCAGGCTGGATGGGATTCTGAGTCCAGTGGAAAGTTCCCTGGCCATGGCAGGAGAGCTGGAACTAGATGATTTTTAAGGTCCCTTCTGAACCAAACCATTCTAGGATTCTATGATTCTTAATAAAGAAGTTTAAAATAGCTATGCAACACAATGCTGGCAAGAAAAGTTCTCATTAACTATTTAAGGAAACAGCCCTTTTGCTATATAAATTACCCCCAAGCCTTCAAGGCTTGTATTTCAGTTGCTCAGTTCCTAGTTAAGCTGATCCTAACACTGTATATTGGTACTTCATTATTTGTGACATCACAGTAAAAGAAACCCAAACAAAATACAGAAATTAAAATTTCTGGAATTATGAAAAAGTGTGTAGTTCCTAATAACATTTTCAATTACTAATTTACACCATCTACCATTGTAAATATGAGGAACTAATTTGTCCAAACGTGTATTGTGGATTGTTGGGTTTTTTCCCCCCACTATTAATTAGTCCTCATAGATATGTAAACCCCAACCCCTATAATGGTCACAAATCAGAAAAAGCTAAGAGAAATAACTATCAATATACACATATGTTTTATAGTCTGTGTATATATACATAAAAACATCCATATATGCATGGTACAAATAAACACATACACAAATGGACCACTGGTCATTTTTCAATTCTTTTCCATCTCAATTCAGAAGACATAAGGTCACTCACATTCCTGTGTTGCTTCCTTCCACAATAATTTGCTGCTGCTCCTGGTGAACATGGAGCCTAGATATTCACCAGCTGTTGAAAAATCTTCCTTATAAAGAGCCTAATAAAAAACTTGGGAACATGGTTTAGGTTTCTGTTTCTGGATTATCAAAGATTTTTCTAGAACATTATACTTGGGCATTTAGGACAACTTGGGCATTAAGAAATTCTTTTTATTTTGGCTTTGTATTGTAAAGGCTGTTCTTCTGTCTTCAAGAGCTCAACTCAAATAGAAGAAACTACTAAGGTATGAAAACACTGAAAGAAGTATTTTACAGTGTTTAATTTAATTAGAGTTGAGTCCTACACTTGACACACATATGCTCTTGGGCTTGATACCTATTAAATGTTGAAATATTTTCTGCAGCCTGTGATCTTAGCTATCCTTTTTCACTTTTTGTTTGACATCACAAGAACAAATTAAAAGTTAGAAGTCAAATGTTCTTAGAAAGTAAATAAAGGCAATGGCTGTAAACATCTCTAGTAGATGGCAATCTTAAGAATTAGATCATAAAGCATTATTCTTTTGATGCAGAATGACTTATGTGTGCATGTCATACTGCAGGAAGCCACAGACTATTGGTCAGAGCATCTATTTCCCTCTTTAAACTTTTCAAAGTCTATTTTAGCTTAGAAATTGTGGAGACTTCTGTAAGGGAGGTAATTATATAACCAGTATAAGTAATTTTACAAATGCAGAAAGAGAGACATGTTTAAAGAAGCACAGGCTTTGCACCTGTAAAAAGGCAAGATTTTGCAATTTGAATGAGTGGCATCAATAAAAAAAAAAAAGCACCATATTTTGTTTTACAGATCAGAATTGTATAATGCTTTTAAGCTGTCCTAAAGTTATGAACATACAAAAAATCCCATCAATCCCTCAGTATAAAAATACTCATCTCATGTTAGATGACTGCATCCCCGTAAGTTCAAAACAAGAGTGGTTTGGTATTTCCATAAGAGGTGACAATGGCTGCTATGGACTATTATTTTCTCTTCCTACAAAAGTAATGCCCTAAACTATTAAATACTGCAGTTCAGAAGAACATGTTGCTGTTCTTCTAAAAAGAGACATGAAACAACCTAAATTCACTGGAAGCACTCAGTAATCTCAGAGGGGAAAAATAGAGCTCAAAGATGAAAGAAGTTCACCAATGATCTTCATCAACTCAACATTCACACACCACCTTCCCCCTCCCCACCCCCAATTTTTCAAAGTAGTGTTAGTTTAGGTTTTATAACTCTGTGCTAAAGAAGAACAGCCAAGAAAATACTGTGGCAAAAAGCTCAGGAAAAAAAGCAAACATCAAACATCATTATTTTTGTTTGTTTTTAAAAAGCCATTTGCTGTTACAATATTCTAACCCTTTTTCATTCTAGATTCAGTACATTTAAAAGACTTGTACTTCTGAGGAAATAATCAGGGAAGCTGTAAATGGTAAATATTCAAAGTTTATTTCAAATTAATATTGTTTTTCTTTTCTCAAAACAGCTGAAGGGGAGGGAGGCCAGAGGCACCCCATAGCATAGGACAGTCTCTAAGTGGGAGAAAGCACCCACAGAACCCACAGCTGTCTCTCAGCTTGGGTTCCTGCAAATCTCACACCCACAAATACAGAAGGGCCACTCCTGTGTTCAGCCCTGTCACACTGACTTCACTAGCACAAAGGCCACCATAGCACACAGGTCTCAGCAGCACAAAATAACAGCTGCCAGCAATTTAATCCAAACGTAAAATTTAAAAGAGAGTATTAAATATGACCATAAGGAACTTATGGTCAGGTTTGGTTACTATTCATGTTCTACAATATACCCTGAATTAGGCAGATTTGCTGGCCATTTGCAGATTGCTAGACTTTAAAAATAGAAAACTAAATGCCTTTAGGGCAGCTCAAAAATCATAAAATCAATCCATGCCATGAGGCCAGTTGCTTTTGAGCACAAGAATGCCTTCTTTAAAAAGAAGCACACGGAAATGTATGTTCTTTCCCATAAGGCAGCCATTCATTATCACGCAGTGGTAGTTCACAACACAGGAATTAAATGCCAAAATGAGGGATTTTAATTAGTTAGCTTTTTGAATACAGAAGGCATATCAGCCCTCTGCATATCAATGCTGAGAAAAAGCGAAAGAGACCGTTTCACAAAACCTTCTGTAATGCGGTAACACGGCCAAATACTACCTCAAAACTAGTATGTCAAAATAGGCTCCAGCTGAAAAAAATAAAAAAGTTACTGCAGCTGGTGCCCAGTCATGTGATTTTCATGGATTCCATGATTATAAAGCAAGAATTGTGCTGCACAAACACTGCTAAAACGCTGGCGTAGGAGTATAATTGGCATGGCTTTGTGCCTCGGCGGCGGCGCTGGCGCACGGCAATGGCTGCCCGCGCCCTCAGCCGCAGCCCGCCCTCAGCCCATGGCGCCGCCTCCCCGCCGCACCCGCCCGGGCCGCTCCTCTTGGAATCGCGACGGGAAGTACAAAAGGCGACAAAGAGCTAGAAAAATAGGGGGTGATCTCTTCAGCTAAGCCATAAGCAATGCGAAACATAATCATATGAACCCACAAATAAATACTAACTTTTTACAATGTTTCACGGTCACTGCTAGAGTGTATGTTTGCTACAGTTCATCATTTCCTCTGCCGTGAGAGATTTATACGATTTACAGAACCGAGGAAAGGCTACAGAGGTTCTTTTTTTTTCCCCCTATGCATGGGTTCGGTCTGTTCCGAAATCCAGCGCTGTCAGCCCTGGCGATAGCACACCTCAGCTCGGCTTCAGCCGCCGCAGAATGGACCACTGCTGAAATCACTGCTTCCACCGCAATGGGCCAGAACCGGGACAACCCTCAGCAGCCGAGACACTGAAAGGATTTGAACTACACTGTGCATACAGTCACACCTTTGAAACCGGGTTTAAAAAACATTGTGCGTTAATTACAACATGAATGAACAGAGAAAATCGAAGCTCGCCAAACAGTTAAATTTTAATGTCTTCTATTCATGTACTGTAAAGGCACAAAAGGATAGGAAAGTCCAATTTACAGCACTTCTGTATTTCAGCAGCATGCTGTCTTTGCCAAAGACAATACTGGAAATCTCTTTTGGGAAACCTCAGGGCCCCCACCTACCCCCGAAAAAACCCCATAACTATCATTTGATGCACACAAATAAGAATCAACTGCCTCTGAACAAACACTCAACAGTTTCATTAAGCTCACACTAGAGTCCTCAAAAATTTCAGTCCCAACATTAATTCTATCACGCACATGGGAATTTGTGGGGAGAAGGAGGGAATTAAGGGAAAAAGGCACTGAAGAAACTCTGAAATCATTACAGCAATACTTGCAGTTTGAGTCAGGAAAAGATCAGATCAGAGAAATTTGTCAAAAAGATTTATCAAAAACACATCTTTTAGAGAGAGAAATTAAGAAATACTATACTTACCTTACAGTGCAATTCCTTTCATCCAGTTTGTTAATGTTAGAGAAAATACACTCCCCATCTTCCTTTAAAACCTCTGCTTGCCTCCTTACTTCAACTGATAGTTCCTAAAAGAGGTTTATAGTACAAGTAAGAGACCAAGTCATCATGTTTCAGACTCCTAAAAAATCTGTGATTATGGAACCTCTTATTTGTGGGTTTGCTGTGTTTGAATATACATGAAGTCAAGAGCATAGCATGTTTTAAGCTTGTTTGGTTTTAAACAGTAGAGTGTTCTCTGTGACCTCTTGTGCTGCACTCCCTGGCTGTGCTTGTGTTGCTACTTTGCTGATCTACAAAAGAGCTTAACATTTATATAAACGTTTGCAACTTCAATTTGGGACGGAAAAAAGCCCCATACCAAACCAAAACCCCAAAAAAAGGCACAGAAGTTGCAGAAGAGTTTCTCACATTTTAGGAGATGCACGTATGCAGCAAGTTGTGAATCCCAATGTGCGTACTTTCAGTACAGTTTCTCAGTAAAACACCAACAGTGCTGTTCCAGAATGTTATTATCTCACAATCTTCAAACAACCCCACCCAGAGCATAGCTTTGCATTACAAACACTGAATCTACAGGAAATTTAATTGTGCATTAGCACTGGAAGAATCTGAATCATATATGCAAAAGAACATCTTTATTTACTTCAATCTGTTGTAAGCATCTTCAATGCACTTATCACCATATTTTCCAGGTGCCTAAACAGGTGTCTGCTTTCGGCCCCAGGAGGCCTATACTGAACTTAGGGGCACTGACTAATAAAACAGAAATGCATACAGGGATATATGATTTTTTTTTTCTGCTGGGTAGGCAATTATTTAATAATTTAGTGAATTTAATTTTCAAAGTAACATCCAGGTGAATATTTTCAGTGTCTGGAATGGCTATCCTAGTAAATTATCTGTGTATAAGAGTTCAAAAATAACTTCTGCAAAACTTAAAGACACAAAATACTTATGGAAAGACAGTCCACAACTTTAAGGGATCAACATTTTAGTTTCTTTTTGAGCTATGCTCTTTCTACTCCATGTCTACACACACACACACACACACATACACACACACACACACACATAGAGGTGACTTGTGTATTTATGTATGCAATGTTTTTACCAAGAGGGGGAAAAAATAAAGAAAAATTAATATACAACTGCATTGCTTCAATTCTGTTCTTGCAGAAGGCGGAGTTCAACACAGGTTGAAAACTCTATAACCCCTTATGCATATCAGGCAATCGTGTAGTAGCTTGAACAACATCTTTTAACAGAGAACTAAAGAGATTTGGTTTCTCTGTTTACTTCCAGCGCCACCTGCCAACCATTGCCTGGCCCTGCTCAGTTAAAAATTAACCTAATATTTACTTGCAAGTTGAACCGAAGTTTGGCATCTCTCTAAGGAATAAATGCATACAAATCAAGCAAACTGACATAAAACAAAACATTAAGCAGTTTCATTGTTGCTGTGGCTTTAACATTAACAGGTATATCTGTAATCTCTAAATCTCTAAACTTTATTAGGCAGAATTTTTGTCCTATGTAGCTTTTGCATGAAGGAAGTTTAGAAGAAAAGAGGAAATCCATGAACATTATTAGACCATTAAAAAAATTATACAGGTATTATTTACACGTGGAATACTTTCCTTCATAGTTTCAGAGAATTCAAACAGGAAATACAGCTGCACCAAAGAAAACAGGGAACACAGCCACACCAATGAAAAAATAATCTGAATGAAAATTGTTTTGAACCTTCAAAATATCCATTGTAAAAAAGAGGATATTAGCAAATCAATCATGTTTTTTTCCATCTGACTACAACGCACAAGAAATTACTTTGATTCAGTTGCTCTTGTGCAGTACAAACTTTGATCTTCCTCATTTTACTTAAGATAGCTACCTAAAAGATTTACTCCTTTACTGACAAAAGGCAAACATCATATTACATAGTGTTCCTAAACTGGAGACTTGCATAAAAATTCTCTTTTACCCTCAACTCCTCTACTGTCCTTCACCACCTTGAGCAACTTAAAGGATAATGCAAGAGACATTTGTACCTGTTTGTAGAAGTCAGTGGAAGGGGATGACCTAGACCTCTCATGGGTGTATTGTGATTTCCCATGCTGTTCATGGCCTGTGTCGAGGATATTATCAGCTGAATGGTACCTTCCTGAGCCCCTTGGCTCTATTGGCTTCCACTGCTCCTTCCATGATGCCTCATACTCTGCAAAGGTTCCCAGGCGCTGTGGCTGTGCAGATTTCCCAATCCTCTCAGCAGCCCTATTGCTGCTGCTATGGTGGACACTCTCTTTTGAAGCATGAGCAGTTTCAATTCCAGCAGAGGCTACCCGACCTCTTCTCTCATGCCACAGCTCCTCTCCCTCTTGTGCTTTCCTATCTGGCCTCTCAGGCTGTCCCTCTGCTAGACCATGGGAACCTGGTTTCTGTGATGATTTTCTAAATGCAGGCTTACTTGTTTCTTCAAAAAATTTCCACCTGTCTGCAAATGAGCCCAGGGCTTCTTCAGATATATTTGGACGGCAGTGAGCGTGGCATTCATCTTCTGACATGCCCACCTCATTCATCTTCTCTGGTTCTGAGTATGACTTCAGTTTTTGCTCTGTTGTGAACCTCTTCCTGGCTCCAATCCGAGAAATGTGATGACTGCCACTCCCTGTAGGGTTTGGTTTGGCTTGTGTAGCCTCAAGGAATCCAGAGGCATCTTCAGAAACCAAAGCCAGTAATGAAGAGTTGTAATTACCAGTTTTCCGCTCAGGTGACCTGGGGAGATACTCAACGGGGCTGGGCTCCAAGTCCCGACGTTTGAAGGAGGTCGCACTCAGAACCCTGGCCTGTGCTTCCTTGAGGTGATCTTTGTAGGTGCTGGTAAAGTTTGTGTCTGGGGAGGTGGTGACATTCTCTGTCGAATCTGGTTTACAGGTCTCACTGCACTCCTCTGTTTCAGATGACCCTACTAGTGTAGCAGTACTTCTACTTTTCTGCAGCTTTGCTCTTCTCATCTGGATCTCATTTCTGAGGGTTGTTGCAAAACGATCACTCCTTCGTGCCTGTTTAGACAGGTGAGTGTCAAATGAAGTCTGTCCCTCTGCTTCTGCCTCTGGGTTGTTCTCAGACTGTTTTTTCCCTTCCTGAGCTAAAGAGTGCAACATTGGCGTCTTCTGGGGAGAAATCTTGCTACTCTCATCTTTCCCCCACTTAAAATCTTTCTGAGTAGATCTGTTTTCAGTGGTAAGGACACAGCCCTTTACATATTCCTGCTGAGGGTGCCTAGTTTCACTTTCCTCAGAGCTGTTCTCACAGCTTTTCTTTTGTCCAGATTTTTCAGTATGATTAGGTTTTTTAGATTCTTCTACTACAGCACACCTAGCATCTCCCTCTCTGTCCACTGGGTAATGACTACTGTTGTCACACCTTGTCAGTGAAGATTCAATAGGCTGTTGAGGTAGATAGTATTTTGGGTTTGGGGCCATTGTAATAACTGCAGAATTTTCATGATGTCCAAGTGACACATCAGTTCCCACTGCAGGTTTCCAGCTGTCATCCTTGAGTTGTAGTGGCTTTGAGCTTCCCTGAGGAGGCTGTTTTGCTGTCACACAGTAATACCGACTTTGTCCAGTGTTGTCCACCTTCTGTTCAGCAGCACTGTTCAAAGAGGACGTATTGAGCAAACTGGCCTGGTTTGGACTGTAGCCATGAAAACGATCTGTAGTTAACTCCTGAATGCCACTGTAGGAGAGATAATGTTGCTGATCTTTAGGTGCAGCTAAGATTCTTGCACTGTGATAAAAGGTGCTTTCATCGCTGTACTGGTGCTGGTGGTGGTAAGTGTAAGCAGACTGTGCAAACCTGACGTCGGTGCTGGACAAGGATGGCTGCAGTTTGCTCACAGTTCCTGCATTACTACTGTGCCTTTCACCAGCTGAAGAAAAAGTGTGTTCTGAACTGAGATCAGATGTATAATTTGAGCTGCTGATCCTCTTGTCACATGCTCTGGAGGGCCGCCGCTGCTGCTCTGCAGTTTCCAAACTCCAGTCACTCCTGGGCTGAGATCGATTCAGGGCTGTAAAGTGCTGCGTGCTGGCACCCTCTGAGTACACAGGGCCATGGGCTTTCTCATGGCCCTTGATGGCAGCAAAGCTGTCACTACGAAGAGGTGGAGGTGGGGGGGGAGGAGATGAAGATTTCTTCTTATCAGGAACGTACCAGACAGGTCCAAAACTGGACCTTCCTGAGCTAGTGAGCTTGCCATCTGGGTGTTCCTCTGTTCTAGAACTTCTGCTGTTCTCATATTGGATGGAAGCTGGCATATACACCGGTTTGTCCTCTGTTCCACTGCTCTCATTCAGAAACTGGCCAGACTTGCTTCCATGCTTAGCAGTCTCCCAGGGTCCTACTTTGTAAAGCATGTTCTCTGTCGAAGAAGTGTCTGCATTGGACAGAGTGTGGTCAGGGGTGCTAGAACTCGTGGAGAAAGACCCATAGGCTGAATCCCGCTTACTTTGGCTCCCTAGATGATCAATGCTACTATTAGACCTTGCAGAAGAAAGTCTTCCATACTGGGCTACTTGGGGAGTGTGGTCCCAGCTGTCCATACTTCCCAAGGAGCTGAATTGGTCAGAAGTGCGACAAAGACTTGACTGGTCCCATGAGTTTGACAGGTCATGAGAAGAACAACTACTGAAGGAAAAAAGAAAAAAAAGAGTTAGAATAAATATCAAAAATGCCACAACATAATTATAATCACCCATTTTAATAATATTGGATAAAATCCATCTGCACAGCAGTTAAAGACAAACAATCTAACAAAATTGGAAGTTTGAACATGAAGTCAGGGCTCCAACTTTATACACCCCCACCGATTCAAAGCTTGAAACCTTAGTAACTAACTCAGCTTACCTATGTAAATTTGCCAGTTAGTAATATGCATTTATCTCCTTGAAGGCTCCCTTTTCCCCCTGCAAATTCTTGATTTTGCTGACTTCGCTTTTAGAAAAATTTAGTTTGAGCTCCATCAGCTCCCTCTTTCTCAGGACAAACACCAATTTATTTTTCAGCTTACCTTCAAGATAACCCCAATTCTTCCAGCTATTAAGCTCATACACTTCCTCACTTCATCTCTGAAATATGACTCTAAACTTCTTCAGCCCATGATGTTATTCCCTTGTCAATAAATCACTCCCATAAAGTTATATCCACATCTGCCTATTCATTTGATGTGTTAACTTTTAAGCAGAAACACACCAAATGCATTTGTCTCAAATATCACCTGCACATGTACCATAGCAGTGTGGTTTCAAACCACTCTTAGGTTGACACTCTTACAGCAACATTCAGTTCCACCCAGTTCCACAACTTTGGTAGGAAAACTTCAGGAGGAGATGCCAAAGCAAGGTAAGCTCTGCATGGCCAAACAAGCTTCTAACTTTCCTTTGAGAATCCTTATTGCCACCAGCTTCTCCCTAGCATGCTTTCCTCTATAAAAACATCATCTTTGACACAGTACTTTCTTCAGGTCTTTTGCGAAGGACAATACTCCAAAATATTGCTGATTCTATCCCATGAATTTGCTTTCATTTTCTTTCATTTCTTTTCTCTCTCACAGTACCCACATCCTGTCAATCCAACACATTGATGCTGAGGTGACAGTCTTTCCAATTATTCTCATCACATCTCGCTAGTTGAACTTCACTGCCAGCTCCTCCTGCTTTTATATACCAAATTCAAATTCTTGCCTTCGCATGCAAAGCCTCTTGGTAGAAATCCTAGAATTATTCCACTTCCCTGTAGCTCTAATTACATGAAGCATCTACCAAATCTTGTGCTGTAAAGAGACCTGTGAAATTAGATTAGTCCACATAAAAAATACAGAGTGATATAGGTATTTTCTTTTGTTAAAAATACTGCAAAAGTCAACTTGACAGTTCTTTGTAATTCAGTACTAATAGCATTGGTTTTTTCCCCCTCTACTACTACAGCCTTTTAAACTTCTTACACAACATGGTCAAAAGCAATTAATATGAAATAAGAGAAGATATGCTTTATGCTTATTTTCCAAAAGCACTTTATTAACAAGATACACTAGCAATGGCCTCATCTTGTGGGTTTTATGTTCTTTCATTTGTTTATTTTCAGCATTTAAAACATCTTGCTGACTCCTTAAAAAGTCTTAGTTGTCATCTTAGGCTGATACTGTGCTTCATGTAAAAAGTATCTTGGTCATTTCTAGGATTTTTTTTTTTTTTTTTTGGTCAAAGAATAGTGGGAGCCAGGTATTACTAAGAATTGCTGATATTCCCACTCCCTTGAGCATTAAGGAGATCATAGATAACCATTAGGGTTGGAAAAGACCTTAAAGTTCATAAAATCCAAACAGATACTTGGCATTAATTAAAAGAAAGATGCCACTTGTGCAGGAAAGCCTCAGTTTACAGGTCTCATGTAAATCTGCTGGTATCAAATGTGAAGCAGAGATCATCAGTATAGGAGGTCAGAGCCCTGCTAGAAAATACCTAATGGAAACCCAGCAGAAGCAGCAAACACTTTAAAGAAGGACAGGAAGGTTTCTAGTGGCATGTTACTGCCAAGCATGGCCTCCTGTGGTCCTAAACTGCAGGGCAATCCTCCTGTGAACCCTGACATGGAAGAGAGTCCAAAAGCCAGTTCTCTGCCTGAGCCTGGCTGGCATCCCAGGATATCCTTCTTCTCTAAATGTGTGTTTTAGAGTAGATTCATAAAAGCACCTACAGCTTGTCAGAGTCTGGTAGGTGAAGCCCAGGAATAATCTGCGAACACCATCCCTTGGCCACATTGGCCAATAAACACCCTTCCCAACCCTGGGGCATGAGCTTCTGCTCCTGGATCTTTACAGAAATGATCTCATCTCAGCAACTGCATGGGATTACAAAGCAGATGCAGCTGACCCTAACTGCCCCAAAACATCAGTTTAGATAGCCTTCTCAAAGCACACTTATCCCACAGCCATGCCTGTAATACCAGAATGAAGCAGAAGACGTGGTTGGGTTCTTCTGCACAACCAGGAGCACAGAAAAAAACCCAAAGGCTCCTTTGTTATAGTATATCCTACTGCAAGAAAATGCAGGGTTTAAACTTCCAGTAACCTAAGGTAGTTCACTTCTCCCAGAAAAGTGCACTCAAGCCTTAGTTTAGGATGGGCCAGGAATAAAGCCTGCACCATGTTATTAAGGTGTGACTTCTGTGAAAAAGACAGAAGACTCACAGAGGGAAATGAAGGCACCAAAAGCTTTAGAAGTTCTAGCTCTCTAGCCTTGCATGAGAGGCATATAGACCTAGCCTAGTCTTCCCAAGGTAATTACATTACCTTGTAATGGCATTAAAGTCACAGGATAAAAACCCCATACATATAGTGGTGGATGTGAAGGGCTGGGTTCCAGGACAGCCCTCTCTTCTATATATACTGGTACAGCCTCTTCTGGTCTTTCTCTAACTTCATTCACCTTCTCAAATGTTCAAATTCATCAGGCCAGCAAAAAAAAAAAGCCCCAGCAAAACCAACCGACAAAAAACCCCTAAAGCAAATCAAACTGCCCATACCTTAGCCTAGCAGTAGATAGTATGGACAGTCTTCACCGGGGCTCCCCACTCCACCAGTACAAAAAAGTGTTGCGCCACCCCCCCCCCACCAATGAACTCTCCATGTTTTACAAGTGATTTAGTGAATTTCTACACTCACACAGAGAATGCAGGCAGGCACATTCAGAAGAGATTTTAGGCTTTGAATACCAATCTCAGATGCTTAGCTCAAGGAAGGATACGAAATTCCAGAAATCCGCCCAGGGATGGGATGCTTGGGCTAGAAATATCCCCTCCTCGGGCTATTTCCATTATCTCCTTGCATACTGCTGCTTTCAGCTACTGATTGCTGTGCTTTCCTATCAGCTGAGCTTTTTTGTAAAATGTACTTGTAAAGTGGGGAATCTGAGGCTGCTCACCTCTTTTTGCAGATCAACAAGCCCAACGAACCTCACAACTGAGATCCCCAGAAGACAAAATCCTTGGCTTCCTTGCCACTATAGGAAGGCTGGGCCTCCTCCAGCAGCAGCATGATAAAAGCAGCTCTGCCACTGAAACGATCTTGGACAACAGGCACCAGGGCTGATAAATCTCCCAAATACATCACCTTTTAAGTGGGCAGCACAGGTAGCCGAGGGGTTCAGGATGGCAGTGACCTGGGAGCTGTGGTACTAGACTGTGCTAAGGCCACTAAATCTTTCAGCAGCATGTGAGAAAGAATCTCTTGTTTTTATTAGTATTAATGTCTGCCAGCAGTTGCAGCTATTTCTGATATGTGAGAGGAGAGGACTGCTCTATTTCCATCCTCTTCTTCTTTTACACCCACTATTTCCTGACCAAACCTTATTTCAAACTGGCATTGAAACATTTTTTTTTCTCTTTTTTAAGTAGTGGGACACACCCAGCTCCTATCAAAACCTTGAAACACATCTCGTAGTAGTTTACTTTCGCAAGGTACAAGGACAACCACCAGGAAGAGCAGGAAGCATATAATGATTTACAGCTTAGTGTAGAAAACTCATTAATAGCAGAAATAATCTTTAGCTATAGCACTGCAATGAGGAACTCTAGAGAAGATTTTAGAAATTCCTGAGTTTCGTTTCTATGTATAAGGACTTTTACTGTCTTGAAATCTATAAACCTAATCAACCCATCTACATGATATTTAAATACAAACTTTAAATCAGTGTAAAACAGCAGAAATTGTAATCAAAGTTACTAAAACTTCTACTAATAAAGTATTACAAAACATTTCAAAAAAACCCTTTCTGCCTAATGTTGACTTTGTTCAAGGGCAGATGGCAACTTAGCTTAAAAACAGTAGGGAGCTCCCAAAGAAAACAATGTAAAAAACATTGTAAATGTTCATGTAATTGTCATAATTAGATGAAAAATAAAATACTGAAGTATTAATGTTCTTTTGCTTTGACTACCACGAAACATTAACGTGAAGTAGTAATGTTTCAGCAGAGAATGTACAGCACTAAGTACAGAAAACCAAAGTCTACTTCCCAAACTGGTATTGCACACCAGACTCATTATCTGTAATGCTCAGTGTAACTATGGCTCAATGGGAACTGAGAAGGAAAAAGTAACAAAAGACAAAAAAATGACACACCCCTCCTCCACAAAAAACCAAGAAAATCTTTCATGAAAATGACAAAAGAATGTCACCTAGGAGCAGGAAACAAACAAGAACCTGTAACCAGACACAGATGTTACCTAAAGGTTTAGAGTTCCACAGCTAAAACTGCCTGGGTATCAGCCTTTCTCCATCAGTGTTGAATGTGACCTAACAAGTATCAAGGTTCTTTAAACAGTGACTGAAAATCATCAGTCTTGTTACTTCTCTAGACAAGCAAGATCACAGATGTAGGGAAGGATTACAGAAAGTTTAATTAGACCAGTAATACCTTAAAAGACAACAATAAAGCATTCTGCACCCTCTCTTAAGAAAAAAACCTTTTTAATTGTTTGAAATAGTATTTTTAATTTCTTCTCCCTTTCCTACTTCACTTTATGAATGTTAATTTTGATGGTTACTTTGCATTTGGATTTTACCAGTGGACATGGAAAGGAAATGCAGAACAAGAAGCATAACCTTGTGATTGCCTTTAAAGCTAGTTTCTTACCTTTCAATCACACGCACATATCACAAACTGTTTCAGAAATCCACTCATCCATATGTCAAACTTCCCCAACTCCCCCTTCACGTACTGCAAGGACAGGCATCTCTAAAGAAGTACAATACCACGATTCTGCGTTGGTTGTTTTTTTTTTTTTAAAAGCCCTCAGCACACGCCCTCCATTATTGTTGCCTCGCTGTTAGGAGCTGAATGTGTGTAACTCGAGCAGAGACTCACCTTGCATGATAGCTCGAGTGCCAGGAGGCGCAGGCATTAGACGAGGGAAGGTGTGACGTGGCTGCCTCAGGTTGACTTTCCGTAAATTTGGTTGCATGCCAGGAGTGCGGCCTGCAGGTTAGGTCATTCCTTCTGAAAACAACAGAGGCAGAGGGTGCTACTTTAATGCAAACAGTTCAATAAGGTGATATGCAGCAAAAATCTACTAGGGCAGCAGTAAAACGTTTCACAGACAGGACAGAGGCATAATGACTTTAAATAACAGCAAAACTTTCTAGACGCATGCCAGTTTTGAAAAGACATCACCATTTCTTCAAAATGCTTCAGATGCAGTGAAATGCCAATATTTTTGGGTTTTTTACGGGTGGTGAGGTGGGTGTTTTTTACAAGGAACAAAGACTGATAAATTTTAAAGTGCCTGGCACTTATCCAGACCTTTAACAGTTAAAGCTAATACTGGGACTTAGAACTCTTTCACAACTTGACAACAGTAAGGCTTTGGTAAGATTTTACTGTAGGTGCAGTTGTAAGGTAGTTGTAAGGGAGGAACTAGGAAGAAATGAGTTAATGACAGGAAGGATTAAAGCCACATACATTATTTCATACAAGTTAGTGATACAAGCAGTTATATTAACTCCAATAAGTTCTGCTTCAGCTTTTGGCATCCCATGAATGTTTGGCATCCCAGATATGCAGGGAGATTTTGTTTGTTTGGGGGTTTTCTGTTGCCTTTTTTTTTTTTTTTTAAAGAATACATTTCAAAAACTGTTCAGTGAATCATGTAAGTCCCCAGGTATCTACCTGGATATCACCTCCAAATGTTTCTGGTCGTGTAACAGAAGTGACTTCTTATAAGAAGTACAACAGTAAATTGGAGCTTTGCACCTTAAAAACTTTTGCAAAATTGCTCCATACTCCTCTACCACCTTCCTTCTGCTCAGGAATTCCTAACTACAGCTTGCACTGCCTTCCAAGGACTTGTTGTTTGTTACACCTCTCAGCACTCATGGAGTAAGTGCATTCTTTTTTCCCTAAAGTTAAATAAGCCTCGCGGATGGAATCCAGCTACTCCTATTTCAGTGAGCAGATGCCAAGTACAGGCCATTTGTCTAGACCCTCTTAGTCACTTGGGAATAAAGCAGGAGCTTCTTTGAAAGTAATTCATCCTGCCCTTCTCCTTGGCTCATCCTGGAGGAGGTAATTTAAAATTTAGATGCAGTATGAGGCTTGACAAATCCTAGCTTTTGAAGTCCAAGTCTGAAATAAAGGCTTACAGGACTGTAGTTGTTATGATTTTTTTTTTAATGCACTTATGTATTTAAGAAATTTGTCTGAGTTATAGAAGTAATTTGCTACACTGAAAAAGTGTGCCATATTTTATTTTGAACCATAAAGTAACTTCTAATTTTTTTTAGCGCATTCCCCCTTTTTATAAATTATCTGTCATCAGACAGCCACTAAATTTAGAGACCAAAACTAAAGCCAGTATCCTCAAAACAGGTCAGCTCTGAGTACATGGCTTTTCACAGTACATTCAGGAAGATCTGAAGAAATCAGTGATGAATTGCCTTTCCAAACTCTGCATACAGGATAACAAAAGGAGAGTAACAATTCTACGGGGAAACTGTAATTTCAGTACAAAGTGCAGCATCATTACTGTCACTAAAAAAAGAAGTAATTGTTTCCATAAACAAAAGCCGACTCTTCACAGCATAACAAAAGAGAAAACGGTTAAGCAGAGCATCTCTAGTTGCTCTTTCTTGGTAGGACACCACATTCAGACAGAGGAAGAGCCCCAGACTCTTAGTGCAGACAAGTGCAAAAGATTCTGCTCAGCGATGCATCAGTGCGATGATGGGCTCCAGAGAGTCCTTGCTTGCTCCATGATTGTGTGCATTGTGTGGAAAAAGTTATCATTCAGCTGCACAGAACATTGCGTGTCCTTTTCCCCCCACTGCTCACCTTTAACAAATACCTGTTAAGGCAAATTCAACAGACCTCCTAGATATCAATTCAGCTAAAAATATTTATCTTTTATGAGACAATTACTCTTCTATGATGTACCACAGACGAAACACAAAACTAGGAAACTAGCACAATACAAGCAATGTTTAGAGCATAAGGAAAAGAAGGTTGGGAATAGGGCTTCTGCAACAGCTTGGGCTTGACAAATGGCAGGAGGAATCCAATAACTGGGAAGAAACAGAAGGGATGCACGTGTAAGGTCACTACTGTACCTCATGGAACTTGTCAAGATCTTGATAAGATAGTTCCTCGCTACATGAATGTCATTTTCAGACGGCATTTTCTGTGCTACAATATCCACCACCACTTTCATCTTCCTGAGCAGCCAAGCAAGGGGAGGAACAGATTGGATTGAGTTGTGGCATAAGGCAAGTCAAATGGACAAGAATTTACAAGTTCTGTTCAATTTTCTGTATTTGTGGACACACAGTGTTTTTGAGAGTTTTGGGGTTCTTTTGGACGTAATAGTCTGAACAGCCTACAAATACTAGAAGGTGGAATCACACAGACACCTGCTTTTGTTGGGATGTTCACAACATGACTAAAAATTAATTCACCATGTATAATCAACAGTACTTTCTGATAGTGATTGTAATTAAATGGTGATAATCTATCCTGCACTTCAAGGAACTATTTTTTCTAAAAAGTGGACTGCAACATATTGATTCCAAAACTCAGTAAATGGATAGAAAGACATAGAAAGAAAAGATTAAAAGATTCAAACCAGGAATATTTTGCAGGCAACTAAAGAAGCTGGAAGCTGAGCATTTACATTCTAATGTTATACCTCTCTATTACTTCTGAGTGACAGAATGAGATCATCTGAACCTACAACTCAGAAAATCTCCAGCATTAATGGAAGCATTATTAAAAGCATTTCACTGAAAGTGTCTTTCTACCAGTGCTTTTACAGAAGCTGCTGGAGGGAAAATGTTGATAAGCATAGAAAATAGGTTACAAAGGAAAAAAAGATAAAATGCCAGCAGATACAACAACAGAAGCATGCATTTCCCCAGCACCACCTTCTCCGACAGAAATTGTATCATTCTCATCAACCAAACAGCACCTCTGTTGTAACCCTGCCATACAGGCTTTTGCATTTGGAGTAACCAAAGCAAAAATGTGACAGGCAGTTCCAGAGGCCTGCACCCAGATGAAAACCAATTGCTAGAATTTATTTTATAGAACCATAAAATAGTTTGGGTTGTAAGATCAGTCAAAGATCACTCAGTTAAAATGCCCCTACGATGGGCAGGGTCCCTTCCACTAGAGCAGGCTGCTCACAGCCTCATCCAGGCTGGCTTTGGACACTCCCAAGGATGGGGTATCCACAGCTTCTCTGGCAAACTCTTCCAATGCCTTCCCACCCTCACAGTAGAGAATTTCTTCCTAATAATTAATTTGTCTGTTAACGTTTCATTCCAGCCCCCTGCTGAACGAGCAAAGGCCTGGCTGCTGGCACACACCTCAAGCCTGAGGCTGCACACCTTTCCCTGCAAGCAGCGGCAGCCACACAGGCCGGAGCCTGGCTGTGCCCTTATTCTGGAGCCACACGGGCTGTTTATCCCTTTTCCAAGGATCTCTTCCTTTCTTTCTCGGCCTTTTCCTGCCTGCCCCGCCCGGCGCCCCGCGCTCGCTCCCTGCCGGCTGCCGTGCGCTGTGCCCAGGGCGGAGCGCTGCCCTCACGGCCGAGCCGCCGCCTCCCGCTGCTGTGGCTGGGATTATTCCTACATTATTCCTCAATCCAACCGGGCCCTCCTCGGGCCGGCAGAGCGGCACACTCTGGAATTACCACACGGTTTTGTAGTTTTCCTCCTGGCGGCTGCAGCCCCGGGACTGCAGAATTGCGCAGTAATCGTTGTAATCGTGGACATCGGCAGTAATCAATGACAGCCAGCCCCCCCCAGCACATCTAACCAGAAGGGAGCATTAGAGGCCAGTCCTTGCAAATGCAGTGTAGCCCACCGTTCATCTGTATGTGCTGCGATGGGAAATAAATCATGGATTCAATCAAAGAAAGGTTTGGGTTAGAAGAGACCTTAAAGATCATCTCTTTCCAACCCTTCTGATGAAGGCAGGGAGACCTTCCACTAGACCAGACCATTTACTCAGAGCCCCATCCAACCTTGATTGTTTTTAAGGCATGGACCATCCATAGCTTCTCTGGGCAACCTTTTCCAGTGCCTCACCACCCTCAGAGTAAAGAAGTTTTTCCTAACATCTAATCCAGACCTACTCTTTTAATCGGAAGCTATTCCCCCTTGTCCTGTCCTTGCTACATGAATGTCATTGTTTTCAATATGCCATTAAAAATAGTCTCTCTCCAACTTCTTGTAGGCTCCTTTCAGATCCTGGAAAACTGCCATTAGGTCACCCCAAAGCTTTCTCTTCTCCAGGCTGAACATTCCCAGTTCTCTCAGCATTTTCACATAAAAGAGGTGCTCCAGTCATCTTGGTGGTCTCCTTTGGACTCCCAACAGGTCCTTCCCATGCTGGGGATGCCAGAGCTGGATGCAGTACTCAAAGTGGGGGGCTTACCCTAATAAAACCTGGTTTAGACAAAAAATCCCAATTTTTCAAAAGTAAAAGGAGGGACAGTCACACTGACTGAAGTCAGTGGCCTCAGTCAGAACTGAGCTGAATCTACAAAAACAGAAAAAAAATCCCAAACCAGAAGCATCTGTTCTTTTTAACTCTTACTGTTACACACTGTCAGCTCTAAATCTCTGAGTGAAAACCACTGTAGTGATCATTTATATTAAGGATTCTTAAAAATATGTATATTCCCTTTTCAGACACTATTTTCTCCAGAAAGCTGTATACCATATTTCAAAGTACAAACACAAGAATTTGGGAACCAGTCAATGTAGTGATGCTGAACAGCAGCTATCAAAATAAAACTCTTCTCCCTCCATTCACCACAACACCACTCAAAGCTTTTCAGCAGTGCAGCAAAGCCTTTCTGTGTTGTTAAAAACTTTGCTTTTAAAATAGCCCAAATTCACTTTTTCAGAGTTGCAGCAGGAGGCCCAAACTACTGGCAGTCATTGTCTAGAACCAGAAATTTGGCCTAATCCCAGTGTAATTGACTACAAGCCATGCCAAAGATGCAAGGCTAAGGAAAGAAAGGCTGCAACGCTGAGATAAAATGGAAACCTGCACAAGCTTAAAGGTCAAATGCACAATTGACCGGCATTCTCAAACAAGCAGCACACTGGAGCACTGCATGCACGTACTGTGAGGTGCGGCTCACAAGGTGCCCTCAGATTGTTTCAAAGCCAAATAAACCAAACCACGCTGCACTTGTTTGTCCTACAGAAACAGACAGCCAGTTACAAACACTGCTGCCCCATGCCAGCCACGCAAATTGGCTAGGAGGGGTTCAGGTTTTGGAACGTCCTCAGCAAGCCACTCACACATTATTTTTTTTACTTCATGTAGAGAAAATGTCAAGAATTTGTAGTGACAGCGCAGATGCCCTTGTTTGTCTGCTTACAAATCCCAAATAGCGTCATAGTTCTCAGCCTTCTCACCTCCCCTCCCTTACAATAACAGCAGCCTAGACATACCAATACTTCATTAACAAATTTTTTTTTAGTAAATCTGTACATGCTGGGGGAACAAAAGTCCTACCAATCCATGGGGGCTTTTTGCAGTTCACCAATCTAGTGTTCAGTAAATTAAAACACACTAGAAGACCAACATATAATGTAATTAATTAGGTATGCAAAAAGCCACTGTAAAGGAACTGCTAAATCATTTATTCAATGTATTTTTGGATTTTGTTAGTCTTCTGAATCCTTGGAAGGGAAAAAAAGGAGGCAGAAAACCACCATGAGTCTGCAATTACCCACAGGGGTCTCAAATAAAAAGAAATTGACAATCTAACTGTTCCAGAAACTGTTATATGTATTTATCACTGAAGATTTGAAGAACTCATCCAACTGCCTAATGTGGGAGCCTATGATCAGAACTGGATGATTTTTCAAAAATGAAGATTTTTTTTTTTTTTTGAATGAGCACTTAATTTGATCTATCTTATTACCCTCCCTTTAAAACAGACAAACAACATTCCAGAATACCAAAGGAGTCATCGTCCTATACAGACAAAGTTATTCAGTATTATCTATCTCAGACAACTATATTCATAGAACTCAAATTACTTCATGCTATGTTAGTCACCACTGGCAGATCTATCTGCCAGGGAAATATGGGAATGAAGTATCTTAAATTAGGCAAAAACCTATTGCCCAGCAGCAAAACTCTATGAAGAATGTGAATGGTTTCTTGTGTCACTCTCAGTAATTAAATACATGCAAGGGTTATCCTAATTTAGGCCAAACCAGTTGTTATCAATTCCATAAAAAAAGCTCTTGATTAAGTCTAATACAATTCCCTGCTCCTTGCTCCCTTGCCCTTAACATTTTCATTGTTATCCTGTTTCTTGACATAAAGGTACACCTATATCATTGCATGTAACAGCAAACCAACCAAGGACAAAGCATCCAAAACTTGAGGTGGAACACTTTTTCTGAACAGTCTACTGCTTTATTTTTTTGTCATTTATTTAAAAATAAAGGAAGGAAGGTGGTATGTATGTGTGAAAGAATATGGGAAGGAAGAAAAACACAGAAAACCCCCTGAAAATTTCCATGCAGAAATTGTATATTAAAGGATTTCCCAAATTAAAAAAAAAAAACTTCCGAACTATATTTTGAAGTAAACCTTCACTGTCACTCATCTCCAACAGAGACAATATATACATATATATACACACACATACATCTCTATATAGATGCATGCATATATATATACACATAGAGACTTTTGATATATAATGACATATATATATGCAAAGTGACTTTTTAGGCTTTTCTAGTTCCAAAATATGTCCACAATTTCTCTGACCAGGCTGATGGTTTTGCACTCCAGAAACTTTTTTTTGGTCTTCCCAATATACTGACGCACTGCTAAAACCTGTCCCACAACCCACTCAGGAATTCACCTCTCTGCTACTTTCCAGAGCATCACAGCCTCAGCCACTTCCTTTCCTTTCTCTCAGGCCTGTCCTACTGTCTTTTCCTCAGATTCAGTCTTAGTTGCCCCAAGTTCCTACTATCCTGGGGCTAGAAAGCAACAACTTAAATGTTTTTTCTAAAGTACTCTGTGCCAACATTCAGACTGTCCATCCAGGAAAGCCTTAAACATCCTTTCATGTAAGGACAGAAGATATAGTAACTGCATTAGCCCCTCCAAAAAGCAAAAAACCGGGGTCTTCCCAGGTGAGGCAGAAACATCAGGACTTGAAATTTTAACTGTATCACACGCTCGCTTTATATTATAGAGATTAAACTTAAGATGTGTAAAATGTCTCTTCATGGTGAGCAATAAACCCAAAAAACTCCTGCTAAACATCATCATGGCAAGTACTTTATGGCCATGCCTTTTACCTTTGCAGATCTGTAGTGGGCTTTATAGAAACACATAGCATCTCCCACTTTCTTCCAGTGTTACTCCCTGAACACAAAAAATCCTTGAATGGAACTCTGTTTCAGATGAAGCCAAATCCTGTCTGGATTTATATCTGGCTTGTTCACAAAAGGAATGGTTAAATTAGATGCAATGCAGGAACATTTAATGAAATATTTAAGTAAATATTCTAACAATACTGCCAATCACCATTAGAAACAATATAGTTTTTTCATCCAAAAAGCCCTACTGGAGTAAGAAGTAGAACCAACTCAACAGGCCCACATAAAATCATTTTGCTCATCTATTTAAGAGCTTGCACTTTTTAACTGCTCTAGTATTACTTCTCAGCCTATTCTCACAACATCTGGAATTCTCAAGTAATCTTCCAAATAAATACTGGTCACATCACACAGCATCCAGGACCCATTTACTTAGCCATAACTGAGACAAAAGATGAGTGTAAGACTGTAAAAAATTACAGTACTTTACATATTAATAAAGAACTGAATGTAGAAATTTTCCCTTGAGGCATCTTGGTCTCAGAAGGACAATAGGGATTTGAAAGAAAAATCTGCCCTACAAAATACCCCAAACCAAACCAGCAATCAAAAAAAAAAAAGACAAAACCAAACTAACAAACCAAATCCCCCAAAAACCCCAAACCCCAAAATCCTCCTCTTCTGAGGAGCCTCTTCTGGATTACACATACAAGTGCATGTAAAAATTTCTACTTCTTCCACTGAATTGAAGTAGCTATGAAACTGTAAATCACCCTGTGATATACAGCATGGTTTGTAACAAGGATTTTTACTGTCATAAAAAACTATTTTCAGATTAAAACAGACATTAGAGTATTGGCACATTACAGAGCTCAAATTTTGGGCAGGAAATCTCAGGTGCCCTAACATGTTGGAAGCCCAAGGCAAAAGGTGGTTACAGTTGCACAATCATCCAAGGTAACCTCTCCCTCCTTACCTCCCGGGGCAGCTCAAGTTTCAGGTGAAGTTAATTGTAAATTCCAAATTAAATCCCGTTCTTAATCTCCGACTGATGACTGCAGCCCTAACAGCATTATAACATGCAGCAGTACAGTTTGAAAAATTTATGCATCCATCTACCATTTCTCCATTGGCAAAGAGCAGATATTTTCCTGAAGGAGCATGAACTGCTCTCCTCCTATGCCTGTACTAACTCAGGCCAAATATTCTCAGCGTTTTGTGTAGACACTTAATGGAAGTAGAAGGAATCTGTAAGGGGAAGTATAATGCTGTCTCTGAGAGCTCTGACCACCCTGTGGATAAAGAGCCTGACCCTAAAAAATGCAAGCCACTGCCCTCCATCCCTAGGGGGAAGATGGAGACTGCAGTAAGGCAAGTGCAAGAAGCTGGATTCTCTGCTGAAGCTGGTTCTATGTCCTACTTCATCCTATGACATTCCCTTCTGTGAAAAGCAGAGTTGTTTCCCATGATTTTGAATCACTGGGATTAAGTACAAACCCTTATTTTGAGCAGGTATGTGGCAGCCCTAAAACATTTATCATCACCCGGAGCTAGAACTTTAATAATGACCAGACAACTCTCATTTCTGGGATTCCTGGAACAGCACTGATTTTGCTTGGGAAACTAGATTTTTAGGCTTTTTTGACAGAAACTGAATGTGTGAAGAGATGCAGCCAATTTAACATCATGAGACTTGAAAGCTAAATAGCAGCAAATATAAAAGCTATTTTCCAAGCAAAATTGAAAACAGTCACTTCACAGAAATAGCAATACCAATCTTCAATAGATCATTTTTCTTCCAGCCCAGCTCACACCACCCCTTCAGATCTCAATTTTAGCCACCCTAATTATCACCAAGAGTAAGTTTTACAAGAGAGTAAATCTGGCAAAAATAGAATAACAAATGCCCATAAGTTGAAACATGTGCTTGGATACATAGAAATCAAATCAGAAACTATCTAAATTTTCCAAGCCCAGATCAGTTACTATTGATGACAAAATACAGGAAAAAATACTCTAGATAATATTCATAAATAGTTAGTCCTGCTGCCAAAGTTTGTTTGTTAAAAAGCTGCAGGAACTATCAGCATACCTCTGAAATGATCAAGTAGTTTAATAACTGAATTCATCCATGCATCCTTCCTGCATAAACCAAGGTATCTATCTACAGACAATGTCACAACAGATGGCACAGATACTATGTTAAGTGCTCTAGTATTACTTCCCAGCCTTTCTCACAACACTTGGAATTCTCAAGTCTACAAGTCTCAATTCAAGTCTCAATTCTACATTCACATGCCGATTGTGCCTACATCACTATTATTGAACTTGCAGTGAATACAGCTCTAACAGTGAGTACTCAGCTGTTTGCATTATATTTAGTGCTACATTTAGTCTTCTTCAGATGGAAACAAAACTGACTTTCAACACTCCTTCTAGGGAGGTACAGAGTTCCTCACAAGAATGTCTAAACAAACTCAAGGAATAGAAAAGATACCTTCATATAGAAAAAAAATCACTAAGACACACTGAATACCACACATGAGCTCCAAGTGACTAAAGGAATAATATTTCATAGATTCAAAGTTCAGTGAAGTCAGCAGAAATGTGTGATGGGTTTTATGTGCCAGTGCTCTGATATGCATTACTATGTGTTATTATAAACCAACAGCAACCTGCAGATGTTGATCCTAACTCTTCTGGGATCCTTCCCCACAAACACAGTGGGCAGGTCCTACCTGAGCAGCCCTCTAGTGTGACGCCCGTTAGCCTCACTAGATTAAAGATTTCTCTAATGGAGCTGACTGACCTGGCTGGTCAGCACTAAGAAGATAGAGACAGAAACACATCCTGAGCCCACACAGCTCCAGCCCCCCACCTTCACAGCATATATGTTCTTGAAAAGCAGGAAGCAGTGACTGCCTGGCAGTGACAAAAAAACCCAAACCAAACCAACAAACAAACAAACAAAACCAAAAAAACCCACCTAAACTAATTATTTAACTGCCTTCCCCTTCCCCAAACTGTCTAAGACAAGTGTATTTAAAACATTAGGCTGTTTTTCCCCCACTTTTGCTCAGAACTTCATATTCCTCTCCTTCCCAAGGAGAAATCCCACAACTCTTTAGATTTATCGTGAAGAACAAACAATTTTGGTCTCACATTTATCAACATACTCATTTCCTCTTGCAGTGTTCCGTAGAAATCCCTTTCCACCCTTGTGTAAGGTCTGCACACGTCGGCAAACAGTTCACAGCCTGGGAAACTTTTTCCACTGAATTTTCTTTCCACACCACTAAAAGATCCAGGCTTAAAAACTCTCAGGCCTTGACACTTTGAGTTTTACTAAGAGTGACTCTGCTATTCCATTTGTCTCCACCCCATACTGGGATGAAGAGACCAGCCCAAGAAAACTGACTGCAGACCTCTTAGAAAGCAGTAACGCCAACTACCCCAGTGTCTGGCCCAGCTGGGAGATGTGTGGTTTTGCTCAGCAAGACAAAGCACACTGAAGCCATGTCTGCCTGAGAAATGGGAGGCAAATTTGAAAGCAAACAACAAAATACTCTTTTCAAAGTTACCTCCCCTCTTCCACAGCTGCTGACTCCACTTCAACAATCCTATAATGAAATTTTAATCGGATGCATTTGAGACAACAAAACATCTCTTTTTATCCTCCTCATCCGACAAGCTAGAAAAGACACACAAAAAAAACCAAACCCAAGAGAAAGGCACCCTGAGAACTGGCTTTTCCCAACAATGGAAGGAGGGGGTGAGGAGCGGCTGGAGCTCATGAGTGCCCCACGTCCTGTCCAGCTTGGCAGGAGCCTCCTCTCCCTGGCACAGCCTTAGGTACCTACCCAGGCTCCGTGCTGGGCGGTGCCTCCTCCCTCAGGGTCCAGGCAGAGCTCCCCGCTGGCGGAGCAGCCTCTCGTCATGGAGCGGGACCGCTCCGAGAGCCAAGCGGCGGGGCCGAGACGGCACCGGGGGTGTTGGTGGCACCCTCCGGGGCTCTGTCCCCGGCAAATGCCGGCAGAGCAGAGCATGGGACTCCTCAGCCCTCTGCCACCGGCTGGCCTGTGCTAATCTGCGGCCGCCAGCTTAGGGATATAATTAGCCGCACAAAGGAGCCTTGTTAGCGCTCCCCGCTAAGAGGCCGCAGCACTTCAGATCAGTCAGACCCGCGACTCTGCCGCTGAACGCTGCTGCGGGGAAAAGCTGAGCAAAGCCCAAAAAATGAACCCAGAGGACTCTTCCTGACGGAGGAGGAAGGAGGGGGATATTTAGTTTCTGTTTGAAGTGGTGTTTGACATGGCGCACGAAAAATGCACTGACATCATGCTGCTGAAACTTTCATCTGTTCTATCTTTTCCAATCTTCTAAGCAAATACATGGGCAGGTAAATAGATGGGTCTGAGGCACTGCATTGTAGAGCTAATGAGATGACAAAGCTAAAAGAAAATCTCTTGAAAGCTGATGGACCCTCAGTGGTAGCGGAGAGTTGAAAATGTTTTTCCTGCTTCTGAAAAACAACCAGACAGTCTTCTCAGGGAGCAGAACTTCCCCTAAAAGAGAGAGGCAGTCTGTAACATCCCAAGAAATAAACCATCTCAGTATGCAGGCACCGGAAATCATCACCTACAGAAAAAGTGGCAGGTACATCCTTCCATCCCCCAGTGAGACTGATGTTACAAATTCTGGGGAGTTCTTTCAAAGGACAATTTATTTTAAAATCTTCTGGAAAAATAAGCTTTAAACGATTAATCCCCTTCTGCTAGCCAGATTTACATATATAAACTTTCTTGATGGTTGCTGACCATCATTACACCTGAGGATATAAAGGATCCAGTAACAGGTTGCAGAGAGTTTCTTTGTGAGAAAATGAAGATTATGTTGCATCCTTAAGGATCGGCACAGCAGAACAAAGATAAACTTGTTTCTTACACACTGGCCTATGTGCTACAATCACGTTTTCCTTAGGTACACTGACCCATCACACTAAACAACTATGCATTTTAACTGGTTCTGTTCTATAACAGAGCAGACTGATGGCAACACAGCATCCTTACCAATCGACTGACCCCCATCCTGCACAGGGGACAACTTTTCGAAGGTCAAACCAGGATGCATTTGTAGTTGTAAAGGAAAAGCTGGAAATTCCATGGATTTATAGAAGTACTCAAACTTCAGGAAGGAGGCTGGCTAAAGGGCAAGAAGTCTCATTTTATGCAAGCATACATATTTGGATTACAATAAGAAATACAGTTAAGACAGCATATGACAGAGTTACAAATTATAAACAAGTCCAATAGCTCAACTGTGTGAACCTGCTGGAAAGTTAGATGGTGTCTGACTAAAACTTTCTCAGCCAGACTGATATATTCTATTAAAAAACAACTGTGCTTCATATAAAGGTGAGTGTATAGATTACTCACAGATGTTAAACCTAATGTAATCAGTTTTTTTGGAAGCAGCCCTCAATAAAGGTAAGCTGAAGCTAGCACAGTGCCTTATTAACATTAACACACATGCTTGTGTGTGCATGTGCATACCCGGACCAGAGAAAGGCAGATTCTGACTTAGCAGCTCACTTTTCTAACAATGTTTCAGAGTCTAACAACCATGGAGTTATTGCTGTGTTAATGAGGATACAGATCTGACAAATACTATTCTTGCTGATGTATTTGGAGAAACAGAAGTAAAATTCAACTGGGAAAAAGTAACTTTTTTTTCCCCTCAATTTTCAGCAGCAAGTCCATTTTCACTCTACATAATAAAAGAATAAATTGCATAGGGTAGATACTATTGAATCTGCTGTCTAAAAAAAACTACGAGTTACACTGATACAGTGATAAGAGACAAGGAAAACTAAGTATTTCCTTAATTTTAAAGAAAAGGAAAACTTGAGCCTCAAAATACAGTTGACCAATAGGATTTTTAATTTGCTTTAAAAAGCCTCTTTTCTTAATCTGCAATCAGATACTGCTGAGCTGTCCTGCTAGACTGCAACCAAAACAGCAAACAAGCTCGTCTTACCTTCCCTTCAAAGAAGGCTGGGCACAGCAGTACATTTGCTGGAAAGCAGCTATAAACAGCCACGTAATTGCTATGAAAGCTTTCTCAGAAGACTAGTTGAAATTTTTAAAATATCCCTGAAAGAACTAGGATTACTACAGTGCTAGTGTGACATACAGGATCCAAAGATGAATTAAGGTGTGTGATCAAATGCCATGCACAGGAGTTCAGCCTACAGAAGAATAGAGACTTTTCAGTCAAGGGCCAAGATCCCTCTCATTCAAAGCCTTATCTCAAGTGTAAACCTGCCTCTCAGAAAGTACAACTACGTAAACAACCTGGAATCATTACTCCAGATGCTGTTGGGTTACAGTATTGAAGGAAAAGAAGCCTACATCCAACATCACACACCAGATATTAATTCAGACATGTTCATAAAGCTATGACATTGGACTCACAATCCCCAAGTAGAGAGTCTATGTAGTACCAAACAACTGCTCATTAGTAACTGTTCTTGAAAGAGGAACCTATATGTCCCTAGTTCAAAGGAAACTCCTGCACATCACAATCTGAGCTTCTAGAAGGCTTTGCCTCCTTACTGAAAATTAAAACATCAGCTAAAAACTTTGTATTAGAAAACAGAATAGGTCAAGAGTTAACCCCCACCTTCTTTCCCATCCCCAGAATAAGAAAACACAGATTCAGGGTGAAAAAGTTTTTAAGCTTTCACAGGAACACACACAACTTTCACTTGGAAAGTTTCACAAATCGGTTTTTTTCATTCATTTTAATAGCCAAAGTTGTGGGAAGTAACTTGCTCATCACCAAGAGCAGCACCACAGAAACAGCAGCATCTGCAATCAAGCCAGTTAATAAAGGTGCCCATCCCTGTCTCTCCTCAGCCTGGCTGGCCCCAAGGCAGACTCAATTCCCCTCCAAGCCTCCCCTCACCCCCACCCCCCCACCTGTCCACAGGCATATGGCTTTTCACTAAAAATACACCAAAAAAAGAGCTTAAAAACCTGAATGGTCAATATGCCTGTCCCTTTGAGATCTCCTGGGAAACACACTTGGGATGTTTTTTCCAAGACTGACCTTCCTGCATTATTAAAATATATAGTACGACATTTAATTTAGTAACACTTATTTGAAACAGATTGTTGTGTCCTAAGGCAGAAATTTCTAAATAATATTCATATTTTTGAAATCCCTTAAATCGGTTGAATTAAAGTAATAGCCACAAGAGAGCGCTACCAGCAAAGGATTCAGTCACAGGGATAAATCAGACTTTAAGCTATTTAGAGTAATAAAAAAATAAAGACTGTGGTTAGGCAGTCTTATTTGCATATCTAAAAGGTGTCCTCAGACATTTAATCGCTATAGTTGTGATTTTCAGAAGTCAGGAAATATTCTGGGTATCACCATTTTTGAAGGTGGAATTTGAGATAAAGCAATGACTTTATTTCAAAGGGAGATTAGTCAGCAGTTTTTGGAGTTTTTGAACCTTTAAAATGACCCACTCCAACACCTAAAATTAACAGCTTTTCTAATATTACCATTTTTTCCTGAATGTTAGTAGCTGATTAAAACTCAATGCAATGAGTTAAAACAACAAAACTGAGGCTTTGTTGTTGTTTATGATCTCTATGCACTGAGTATCTGAGTACCTCGTACTCCCTTCTTACTTATCTTTTCAAGAGAAGTGTCAACAAATTATAACAACAAAGTTAGCCTATTTTTCTGGAAGCAGCAAATGGAACTGCAGCACTTTTGTCCACGCAAAACAGAAGGAGTTCCTGTTTTTTGCAATTTCAGCTTCTAGTATCTTATCAAAACAAAAGGAAACGACTTCCAAAAAATATCCCCAAAACAAAAGTGACCTAGAACTTATAAACAATAAAATAAAAATATAAACACATGCTTAACTTATGGACTTCTAGGGGCTCAAAAAGAGAAAAGCAGTAATGAAAGTAACCTATTTATATTCAGATATTCTCAGAATGGCAAATTGAACGAGTACTTTGACAGACAAGTTACTGACAGAATTCTATTACGTGGGTGTTTCTAGAAATACCTAAAATTTCAGCAAAGTAGCATATTCTACCTTAAATGCCCATTCTCACATGCCAAAATTAACACAAAGGTGTACACAATCACCTTTTGCCTTGCTGTCAACCATGGTGAGACCTATAAGGCCTGTAGCACTGCTTTTTGCTTTCTCCTCCCATGTATCAGGTAACCAGTTGGTCTGACCTCCCATTTGACAGTCATTCTGCATCTGAAAAATGGAGCAAATAGCAACACCACACTACAGCCAACGGAGTCTCTCTTAAAGGAAGCCATGCTGGAAGGACTTTGTCACAGCGCAGCAGCTCCTTTCCTATCCCATACTCTAATAAATTGCATTTTACATCAAAAGAAACTAAAGAGACCTGCAAAATGCTCTGCTTCTGTCTGTGAAAATAAATAAATGCAAATAAATTATCAACCCTAGTGTCCTTAAAGACTTCAGTCATTAACTTGAAGAAATCAGGATTTTACCATCACAGTTTGCTCAGGTTTTCCTTGTTCCTCAGCCCAACTGTACAGGCTTGAGCAGGATGGAACAGCAATTTCATTTATAAATAAGATATGCGCTGTCAACAAAGAGGTATTAATTTGTATGAGGTATAACATCATAAATCTTCCTGCCTTCTGAATTCACAATAGACTACCATGATAAAGCTCTCATATTCTGGAACTGTTTTTCCTTGCTTGGCCTTGGGGAACTAGACAGACACATCTGGATGTCTCAGATAAAAGTATGGCTCTTGGGATTTATGGTACATTATTGAAGCTACGTAAGTACTTTTCCCTCGTCCTTATTTTTTGCATATTCTGCTACCTTTTGATGGCTAGACAGCATTAAACTCCTAATGTCACCCTCTTACCTCAGTTTTTATCATGATTTATCAGAATTCCTCAGAAGGATAAAACCCCATTTTTTTAAATGAGTATTTATCATCAGGAAACATCTAAAATGCTTTGCACATTGAATAAATTGTTTCTGGCGGGATTTATTTACAAGTATCTTGGAAATGATCATGCCATGTAAAGTGCTAAAGAAATTAATCTTTAAGGTAAGTACAAAAGAAGTGTTCTTCACCAGTAACAGTAAAGAAAAACATAGCCTCTGACAGGACCAATGCTTACAGCAGCAGCAGGAGTCAAAAGGGGGCACTTTAGGCTGTCTTACCATGGCTGAGGCAAAGGAGCAGGAAGCAGAGCAGCCTTCAGACACATTCCCCCTGCCATCTTTGCCAAGGATGGGCAGAGTGAATGCCAGAGCAGCACATGGCTGCCTGTGCCAGTCCAAAAACACTGCCTTCAGCAAGAAGGAACTTGCCACATCTTTGCAGCACACAGCCACAGAAACCCTGTGCTGCTTATGGCCAGAAACAACAGGCGTGTTTTGCCTCCCAGCCACTCACCACAATAAGCTTACCCTTCAACAGCCATCCCAAATGATTTGAGCTTCCTCAGAAACCACATTCCAAATTCTGGTCTTTCTACACAGGTGTGGTGTTTTCCCACACCGATTTCAGCTATATTTACCACGCCCAAGGTGACCCATAAACAAGAGTGGGGAAAGGGAATTCCTCTTGTCCCAGGGCATTTCAGGAGACAGCCCAGCCCAACTTCGTCTCAATCTTGGTTAAAAACCTATAGCCACATGATGCAAATTACAGAGCCTCCACAAAGAACTGTGCCACAAGCTGGTATGCTTCATGTTTTTCCTGATAAGTCTATTTTGCTCTGACATGACCTATGCCAGACCAGTTACCATCCCCCAGAGCGCTTTCTTCCTCATCAGATGCCAGCCCTGGTTCAGCTGCCCACCTGCTGCCAAGGCTGCTCCATGAGCCAGATCAAAGAACTGACTCTGGTTTCAATTGCAATCCCACAGAAATTTCCCCAAACTTCATCTTTTGTAATTCTGTCCTTCCTCTGCACTCAGTGTGAAGCTGGACTAAAAGCACAAGGGGCTGTATAACTCAGCAGTGTGGTAGCTGTGGCTCTGTGCCAGACTTTGTTTTGCCAGGTGATCCAGTACTATGCAGATTCAGTAGAATCGACCATAAAATACCCCAGGTTTCTTGTACAAGAGATAAGATGCAAATTTCTTCAGTTATTCAGTAACTAAATCTGCAACACACTTACATTCCTACCCTTCTTTGAAGTGGTCACATTTCTGAAGTTAAGGGTTGGATGCAGAAATTATTTCAAAAATTCGTTATAATCTTTTCAAATTGGAAGGTGATACATGTAGTTACTTGAGCAAGTAGAGCATAAAATCTCTACACTAAATATGGTAGCTACTTGATGCTGAAACATGTACAAAGTGCCAAGTTCTCCAACTTGTCAATCGTTTAATCCTAAGGATGTGAAATATGTAATCTAAAATAAAATTTCCACAAGGAGAAAACTGCAACATACTGAAATAAGAGTATTCTTCCTTCTCTCCTGAAAATGGACATGTGCATTTCAACATCCTTGACTAGTGTTAAAAACCCCAACACTCTTAAGTGCTTAAAAACAATCCCAAATAATTCATTATTTCAATATATATAGAACATAGACAGAAGCATACCTTCAACATGCAAAGATCATCTCTGACATAAAAATATTATTCATTTGGTCTTTAATGGATGGGTTTATAATTCTGTTTCACTCAGGAGTCTGAAATATCTACAGTACTATTGAACACATAAAAATTATCTGTGTGTGCATGCAAAAGAGTTATGTGAAATGAGTAAGTCTTCAGATCCCCAAAGTTTAGAAGGCTCACTTGTTTTTCTCTCTCACACCCAAGGGGTTACATATTAGCTTCCAGCACCTACACTGAAATTTACAAGTGGAAGGCAATTTTCAGAATAACTCCAGTGTACCACCTTGTAAAATGCTATGGTTAGATCCTGTAAGCACTTGTATACTTTTTTTATCTTCAGTCATGTGAGTGCTCTTACTAAACTGGATGAGACTACTCATGCTCAAAATTAACCATTTTGACAAGTGCATGCATGATTGAAGGAAAGAAACCCCACTACTAATATGCAGTCATGACTCACAGGTTGTTACCGTTTGATAGATATCCCATTCCACAAAAAAGCCATGTTGCCCAACTTTGGTAATTAGCACTGTGAATAGCACTGCCACAAGTAATCTTTTGAATAAGCATATTCAAATTGCAGAATATTCCTTTTATCTACAAGAAAATGTCTAAGGCTTTCTAGTAGCCCAAACATTGCCTAATAGAGTTGCCTTGGTAAAATATCATGACATCTATTGTAATTTTGGCTGTTATTTTTCATATTTGCAAAGAAATAAATTATAGAAGTTGCCACAAAATGAAAATATATCAGTCATGACATAAGTATTTGAGAGAAGCCTGACAGCTGTATAAGACAAACGTCCAAAATCACAAGACAACAATTTGCTCTTTGAAACCAGGGACAATAAACCAACCAACTAGAGATACTAAAGCTTATGATAACCTCAAGCATCCGCCATAGTGTCTTCAATGGCATGGATCAAATCATGTTAATGCAACCAAAAAGCAGGTGAGGTTGGCAAAAAATTAAGAAATAAAAGTGCTTTTTAGATGTATACCCCACCAAAAAGGCAGTTGGCATGAGAAACATCCTGAGTGGTTTTGCTAGGGTTACAGCAAAGGGAATGTGGATCCACACTTTTAATGTGTTGGGTTAAGTGACTGTGATGCAGCCAGGGAAAATGGTCCTCATCAGGGCTTTTCTAAGGTATAATTTGCTGAAAATATAAGATGGAAGTGTGTGTTCCTCCTTTTATCATGTCCATTTCCCTTCCATTGATAGTGCAGGATCACACAGCTGAAGGATGAGGAGCACAGTGGAGGCCCAGCCTGCCTTGTGTTTGCCCATGGAGAAGGTGGAAGGCAAACCAGAGAAGGAGGAAACCTCCATGTAGGCTGGCTTACTCTGTGTGTCCCCACTGTGTATGTGTGTACAAGGTGATTTATTTGGCAGATGCTCCGTTAAACATTCCTTCATAGAAAGATCCTGCTGGGATTACCAGGCACTCCTTAAAGCACAGGACATCCAACCCAAGGTTCTCCTGAGTTGGGCCTACAGGTGTTGTGCAGTTCACATGATGTGCCATGTTTCTGTCTATCTGCTTCCTGCCATCCCACTGTGAGCCATGGTAGCTCACTGGCAGCAGCAAAGCAGAAAAAGGGGTGCCCTAGCCTGGTCATGCCATGTCATCTATCCTGAAACACGTGGCTTACTCCCCTCTCCATCACCAGACCTGAGCAATGTATTGTCCATACCTGGCACACATTTACACCTGGCCATCTTACTCGGAGCCAAACAAGGGACCCACAGCAATGTACTAACCCACTTCTCAAGTGAATTTGTGAAGTGGGAGTTTAAAAGAGCTCAGCCCTTCCACCAACTGCAGTCCCACAGAAATGTTCATGCCTTGAACTTGAAAGCTTTGTGCATCTGTTACAAATGCCCATTCCCAAAGATCTGCAGCAGCACGTCCTATTACACAGTTGTCAGTTCCAAGAAACATGGGTGGCAAGGGGCTATCACACCTGCCCACTTTTTACAGCAATGGTATGTAACAGTTTTTTATATATTTCCAAAGTCTAGTTGAAAACACAGGAAATAAAAAAAACAATAAAATCCGTTCCTGGTCAGTTAAGGCCAAAATCTTTAAAAAGGAGGAATTATGGCTACTGGGCACCAGGAGAGAAACCACGGTTATTTGTTTTGCTGTAACAAACCCAGTTCCAGAAGAAATGAAATCTAATTGAAAGAGAAAATAGATTTCACTTGTAGTCAACAGTGGTTTTCCACAGTGCATTTGGTTTATTGAGCAATGCTTAACCATAACCATGGACAAAATAGTACACAAAATGTTTAAAAGTAGAAATATACACACAATTTTGCAGATTGTTTCCTATACCATTTTGTTATCTATGAAACTAGAATTATCAAGGCCAAACACAGGTAAGAGACAGAATTTACAGTCCTCCATCTGTGTCTCAATTGTATGGAAAAAACCAAGCAAACTCAATTTTCCAAGTCATCTCACAAATTGATATTGTCAAATTTCACAGAGTATTTCTGCAGCCACAAGGAGCCACAAAGTACACAGGTGGCTTCTCCACAGGCCATAAATAGGTAAGACTAGATCTCTGTGCTAAGTTACAAAAAACCCATTATAGAAAGGTCACTGGTGGTGTTCAGCAGGTTTCTGCTCACAATTCTGCTCACAGGTTTCTGTGACAAATTTCAGTGATCTCCCATCTGAAATTTGTAAATGACTGTCAAGATTTTTATTCACAGATTTCTGCTCAGGTCTCAGGTGCCTGAAACAGTACTGTACAATTCTGAAGCCCTCAAGACATTCATTAAAAACTCCTTCTTCTGTGCTTTAATTAAGAGTTGGCTGTCTTCATGAAGTACCATGCAAATAAAGATAGTCCTAACTTTCCAGGTCTACGGGTTTACAGCACAAGTATCATGAAAGTCATTTCCCTTGTTAGGATTTTGCACAGTAATGTCAGTATTGATGCTATGCTTCTGATGGCAAGTGTGTTTGCTCCTACTCTGTTTCCCTCTCCTTTAACAAGGGACTTCCTCAGCACTGCAAAAAGAGCTTGCACTTCAGCAACATGAAGGCACACTACCAAAATGCTACAAGAAAGGAAAAAACCCAACATGCCCTCATATGTACAGAATATGGCCAAATTCCAGAACTTTACAGCCTGCTCTCAGGCACTGGCAGTACCTGCAGAGTTGGTCAAGTTAAACCAAGTCCAGCTTCTCATCACTAGCAGACCCTGAGTAAAAAAGGCAGCTCCTTCCCTCACCCACCCATTTCGACTGCCGCTAGCAGATGACTCGAGCACCCAAGAGGACAACCCATGTAACTTCTTAGGGTGACTCCCACAGGTGAAAATCTGACCCTGCCTTTAATAAATCGCACATGAAAGCCTCACCTATGTGCCAGTTTTTAAGTTTAATGTCTCATGAATGCATAGTGAAAAATTGCTCTTTACTATGGATTTGTGATATGCCTACATCTAGCATGTGCAAAGGAATGAAGACAGTATGCAGTAAGTAGAAACAAATTTAAATTAGAAGTATATGCAAAATAAATGAAGTACACAGAATATGGCAATCAACTCCACATCAACATTCAGTACTGACACTCAGACCAATTTCATTTGTTTGTGCATGTAGTTATGAACACTATTTCCAAACAAAAGAAATTCACATGTACTTCCTGTAAGAAATGTCCTAAACAGAATCTGCTTGCCATTTTCCTAGGAAAGGAATCTACTCAACTCAATTGAAGAACTAGCATGCAATTAAGTTGTATTGTTTCTACAAATTCACTTGAGAAAATAACATGTAGCCTCCTGAGTTCTATTTTAATCCAGGACCAAAAGTACACTGCACTTGTTCTACCATGAATATATGTAAGCCGCTTAAACATCACGTTTGTTGTTGTGCCAGTTGCACAGTCCTGATTTGGTTTAGATCACAACTGTGCAATGTCTCCAGAAAATACAGCAAAGTATGAATGCTGATAGCCAACACATTTATGCTGAGTATTTGGTACTGCAGACAGTTTTATTAGAAACCAGTGTTATTTTCCCTGTGAGAGTCAAGAATCATATTCTTTAAAAATAGAAGGTAAATATAATCCTTTGGAATCCAGCTGCCACTGTAGAACCTCCTAAGTCCCTCAAGAAACCTTTGTCACACACACAAAGTAATTGCTGTGAATGAAACACTACTCTCACCAAAACATTTTCCCTTGGTCTACGCTCTAGGAACACTAGACTTCTAAACAGACAATAGCATGTCCTACTGCTTCCTACATATAGCTATATCAACATAGGATCAGGCTGTGGCTCTACTGCTTTGAGAAGAAATTTCACAATGACACACTCCTCAGCACTGACAAATAAAATGTCCTTTTCCTCGATTAATTATACTGACATTATAGCAAGGAAAGTTCTCTACTTTCCAGAAGAATTTTGTTAAGAATTAATTTTTTCATAACATAATAGATTTTCAAAACGTTTGCTTTTCACTGCTGGATCAGTATACAAAGAAATAAGACAAACGACCCTAGGGAAAAATGTTTTTCACATAAAATCTAGATCTTGGCTATGCACATTAACCCTCACAGACAGCAAGAATAACATGACTAAAACAAATGTTCTCTTAAGCTTCAGGACTGAGTTGAACTTCAAACCTGTCTATTTTGTGCTTCAGATTATCACACTGACACTCACAGAGAATAGAATGTTAAACCAATGCTACACAGAGACATCACATTGCTAGACAAAGGACACTGGGCAAGCAGACAAAAAGATGCTAAGATGACTTGCAGATCAATACTTCATCTTATACGTAACTCAGTGAAAGGGAATTGTAGGACTGTTGCCAGTCTCCTCAGGGAACTGTAAGTGTGGATCTGAAGACTGAAATAGTCTAAAAATACTAAAACCAGCCATTTCAAGATTGCTGCAATTCATTAAAACGCAGACCACCTCTGAAAAGTAGTGGTCCTACCCAGCTGAAATCCTACTTACTAAAGTAATTTTGTAGTCAGATCAGTTCCCTGATCCAATTGAATCCAGACCTGCAGGAATGCTCACACAAAGACTAAACAACTGGTTTGCTTAGAGACACGGCTGTTTAAAGTACTCATAAAAATTCAGCCTAAGATTTAGGGCAAGCAAAACAGAACTAATACTGTTGTTCAAACCATAACTTCTGAAAGAAAACATACAACAAGGCTTTTAGAAACACCTGCATCATTTCAACTTCCAACAGGAAAAGTTATTTCAGCACAGCAACAGCAGTGCATGAGAACAAGCTGGCCACGAATAAAATGAGACTGGAAGTTAAAAGGTTTCTGACCGTCAAAGGACTCATGTCCTTAGGCAACTTTCCAAGAGAAAGAGCAAAGTTGAAAAACCAACACAAACACCCCAACTAGTTTCATTCAGTAAGTTTTATGAAATTTTATCTAATATTATGCAGGCTTGTCAATGACCCAAAGGACTATTGCCTTGTTTGGAAGTTATGGAAGTTCTTAATGAATTTCAGACAATAATATTTTCTCTAACAACAGCCACTGTTTCAGCCTCTTGGCTAGAACAGATAGCTTGGTTTTGACCACTTCACACATGCTAAGGGAGGAAAAAGGGGAGAGATGATAAAGGACTGATGAAAATTGATCAGTTTTGCACCGAAGTGCTCAAGGGCATGTGTAGCAATGGGGCTCTGCTACCTGCAGAGAATAGCCACAAATCCCCAGCGGCAAATCAGCACTTGATTAGCTGTAGCAAAGTTCTCCAAAATCACATGCATGAAGTGAATCATGGAATCATCAAGGTTGGAAGAGACCTTTAAAGATCCAGTCCATCTGTCCACCCAGTGCTACCAGAGAAACCCCAAAACCACTAAAACATAACACCCAGCACCAGATCCAGGCACCTCCAACACCTACAGGGATGGTGACTCCACCACCTCCCTGGGCAACCTCTCCCAATGCCTAACTGCCCTAATGGTGAAAAACTTTTTTCCAATATCTAATCTGATTTTCCCGTCTTAAGGCCATTTCCTTTTGTCCTTTCACTGCTGTCACAGTAGAAGAGAATGGCCCCCAGCTCACTGCAACCTCCTTTCAGATGGAAGCAGAGAGAGAAGTGGTATGAGTAACAGCTGTGTCTCTTATGAGGGTACTTTTGCACCAAACCTGCCATTACCGAAGATAGATCAGAATTCACAGATTCTCAGCAAATTACTGTCATAAAACTGAAAAGCACCAAGAGAGGCAATCTTTCTACTTGGTCTGAAGCTTTTCCTGGTAATTAAGACTTGCTGTCTTGGCAGCTTCTTCAGTGTCCATAAAACTTCTCAACCCTGGAGTTCTCCCTTTCTCTGACAGGAACAACTGATGTAACCTCAGCTAACAAGTGCTTTTACTGGAATAGCCAGCACAAGTTGGAACTGCTCAACATCAACATGATTTATGGTAATTGTGAATGTATTTTATTTTGCATTTATTAGCTTCAATGCTGCAAAAATTTGGTGAGAGTTTCTGGAAGTAGCTATTGTTGAGGATATAAACTATCAGCTGTGAAAGAGCTCCAGGTTCCCATAATTCCTTCTATCAAAATACCTTCTAAAACCAAAGGTGAAAAGCATGCTTTTGTACCTCTTACCTATCAGAGCTATTTCACAAAAGACTGTCCTTATTTGAGACAGCCTCAAACAGTCATTATATTTATGGACTGGATCATCATCATACCTGTCAAGCTCAAATTCTTGGCATTTTCTGTGTTGCATCAAAATTATTTTTTGATTCTAATGAACTCTCACATGAAAGACTGGGTGGTATAATTTGATAAAAGTAATTAACTAGAAAGTTCTGATACACCAGAGTAGGAAATTACCAACAAAGATAATGTTCAGACTTCTTGACTGGAATTTTTTTCAGAAATTACAAGACTTAGCCTACTTTAACATTGGTTCTCTTCTGTCAAAAAAATTTTATGAAAATTATTTTTAACTCAAGTTAGTAGAAGTAGTGTGATCTTAAAGTCACAATTCAAAATGACAAAACAAAAAGTTTTCATACCAAAAATGTGCTCTGTTTTGATAAACCGCTTCACTTTTCCCCCTCACTAATAACTAACTGCAAGTACTTTTCATGCAAAACACCTATGGAAAAAGCTTGAGACCCCAAATACTTTCAGAGTGGGAAAATGCTTTTCCCAAAGCCTCCCATGTAAGCCATTCTTCACAGCACCACTGGCCTGCACGGCATCCACACTAAAGAGCATTGCCTGTGTCCACACACCAGAGGCAGGGAAGCAGGGCTGACAGCCTGCTTTGGGCACTGCACTTCAGCAGGACAGAGACAGTGTCCTGACTCATCACATCACAACAGCAACCATGGAATAAATTGCCTCAGGTTTTGCTCCATCAATAGGTTGCCTCTCTCCACATCTTCCATGAAGAGTCTGTGTTTAAGGAGTTTAACACCACATAATACGCACATTAATAACACTGAATAAGAGTAACTAACTTGCCAAATCTTGGCAGATTTAGTTGCTCAGTAGCTTATAGGCTGAAATGCATTTGGTGTTCCAGCCAACGACACAAGCTTACCTTTTCACTACAAGCTTCAGTGTCTTGTGTGAACCTTTGACCAGACAGATTGCTTCTTGTCGGAAGCCAGACAGGCCCACATCATTGATGCCAACAATTTCATCCCCAGCCAGTAACTTGTCCACAGCTGCAGCTTTGCTCCCATCTTCTATCTGGGGGGGGGAAAAAAAAAGTGTGTAACAAATGGCAGAATTATATAGGTTGCATAGTGCCACCTTTAAAATAAGCGAGCAAGCTTTCAATACTGGCTTCAACAAAAATTAATTCAATTATATTAAGCACTTAATTACTAAGAAGGCACATTAAAAATCACTATAAAGAAAAAGTAATTATACAGGGACAATTAAAATAGGAAAGAAATAAAAGAAAGGAAATCTCCTGAGAAAGCTAGAATTGAGGGAAATTTGGGAATATAAGGAAGAACTTTGCTGTGCATGCACTGGAACAGGTTGCCTAGAGAGGTTGTGAAGTCTCCCTTCACTGGAGACATTCAAGAACTGTCTGGATGCAAATCTGTGCTCTGGGATGACCCTGCGGGAGCAGGGAGGTTAGACCAGACGATCCACTGTGGTCCCTTCCAAGTTGTTCCATTCTGTGATTCTGTGAAAAGCATCTGTCATCTTGACCTCTGTTCAATACTGAACATAAAATCATACTTGCAAATAGAGCCTTGTGCAGGCATCTAAAAATCTGGTTCTCTAGAGAAGGCAGCCAATAATATTAACCATTTTGTCAGTAACTTTAACACAGAGTCAACTTCAAAGATCTGGCATGCAATGAAATCCCAAAATACTGCTTAACAGGCTGGTCTAGAAAACAAAGGTATTTTCATTAGGAACATAACATTTAGGAAAATACCTGAAAATTTACCATCCATACAACTAATTAACAGCTCTGGCCTAAAAACACTGTGATACTAAGGGAAATTCACTGGAAGATTATTTTGCTGCCACAGGCATCTCTTGAATGCAGTAAATTTTTATGCAACTGTTCACAAGATAAATTAAAGATTCAGGCTTTCACAATTCCCACCCCAACTAAGCTAAAAAAACTCACGTTGAAACCCATTTTCAAAATTTAAAACAAATCTCAAAAGCTTGATCAGACAGTAACAAGTACCAACAGTCTGAACTGATTTCAAACTGATTAAAGGATGTTCTGAGGTTATGCAAAGAGAAAATTAGAAGGCCCAAAACCCAGCTAGAACTTAATCTTACTGCTGTAAAAGACAATAAAAAATATTTTCATGAATACATAAGCAAGCAATGGAGGGCTAAAGAAAAATCTTTATCCTTCACTGGCTGTGCAGGAACCAACTCTTTAAAAGATGGGGCACTTAGGCACCTGGTTTAATCACGGACTGGGCAGAACTGGGTTAACAGATAGATTCTATGATCCTAAAGCTCTTTTCCAAACTAAACAAGTCTGTAATTCTAAGTATAGCTGAAGGTATTGAACACTTTGCAATTCAATCCCTTGGCTTTCTACTTTCTTCCTATTTCCTTTGCTGTCAACACAGTCTCTGGTTCTGAGTTACTTGGCTTTGTAATCTATGTATTTAATTTTATCACTCTCTCACTTGCTCATAATCCATATCCCACATCTTCCCATACATCTGTCACTTTATCTTCAAAGACTTTCATTTATGTCTTCATTCTATTTTAAACTGACTACAGTATCTTTGAGTCCCACATTATTAAATGCCAGCAAATTTACAAAGAGCAATTCCTTGTAATCACCCCAATTGCAGACAGCTTCATAAAGAATTGCCATCCTCTGAGGCAACAAAGTCAATCAGCAGTGAGAGAAATACAGAGGAAAGTAACTTCATGAATTCCAAAGCTTACAGTACAGGTTTTAGAAAAAGTCCAGCAACAAAAATATAAATTAAATAACCTAATTAAAAAAAAGCAATATCTCTTGATGAAAGTACTTTAGGATGATCTCCTAGAGCACTCAATCTCATTGCAGGCACATAAAAGCTCTCTTTATGTAAGTTCATGATACATGTGCTTAAAAATCTTTAGGCTTATAAACCTAAGCCAAAAAGAATACTATGAAAAATTCTTAGTCTTATATCCCATTCTAAAACACTCATTATTAATAGTAATCAAGAAACTTTATTTACAGAACTTATCTTTAAAAAAACCAAAAAAAACCAACCCAGATAATTAAAGACAGAGCAAGTTTCTACATCCCTATACATCTGGTTTTCAAGTTATGACCTGTCCTCTGATCTGCTCACATATCCTCTGAGCATCAAGCATTTACCGGAATACCAAAATTATCACTGCAAATCTTCATTTAGGTTGGAAATAAGGGAGTAGCAATGGAAATTGCTTAGATGTAAGTAAAGATTTCATTTCAGAGAGGTCAAGTGTAGAGCATCTGCTGTATAAGGGACACTGAAATCAGGCTGAGCAGAACAAGAGAACAGGAAGCCTTGGGACATGTATCTGAAGCCCAAGCAGGTTAGAAAAGTGGCATAAAAAAACATTTAGGAAAGTCAGAGCTGACTCACTAGAATTGCTGGAAGAAGGTCAAGGTGGGGGGCTGGGTGTTGGGACAGGACACACATGGCAGGGGCAGAGAGGGAAAGTATCTTGGAGGACACTTTAAATTCCATATGTAGATGTCAAACCATTTGCAGCCCTTATGCCCCAAGCAAGGCACCCAAAGATAATGACAAGGCTGAGATGCCCCGGGGCCCCAAAACACTTTGACAGGATTTTTTTGTCTGTTAAAAAAAAAAAAAAAAAAAAAAAAGGTGGGGGGCAAAAATCTGTCTCCTAGGGTTTGAAGGAATGTTCATTGTTCTCAGTAAGCATGTTTGTTTTTTCTTCAGGCTGGCAATGCACTGACAGCAGGGAGTATTCAGTTACCCCCTCTGAGTTTTAATTTCATCAGGGAAACTACACATTCCACACAAAGCAAGCTTTCCAAAGAGACTCTTAAAAAAGCATTAATCAAAAACCCTTCAAAAAGTATTTAAAAAATTGAAACCTAAACACAAAGCTGAAGCCATCCTCATGAAAACTTCAAATGCCTAAGATTTTGTTTTCAGATCACCTACAGGTAGTGAGAATAAAAGCTACACATCCATTCACAGTAGAAGTTTTTTCAAGCTGAATAAATTTAAACATAAACCTTTCATACTCAGATCCCCATACGACTGTACAGATATGATTCTGCTTGACAATACACTTTTAAGTGGAAATGGGAAAGTCAGACAGGAAAAATACAATTTCTTCTGTTACACTAGAAGTCCTTCCTTTAATCATAACAATTAAAAACATTAGGCTTTGCACACATAAAAAGAAACACAGCCAAAAACATCCACGAGGAAAAGACCTCTTCAAATATACTGCTATATTAACCTGCCTTTGTGCAAAACTGGACAATGATGTTCCAGCTTCTACTTCAGGTTCAGGTTTTCCACTGTTTTATTACTTTTAACACTTCCTGTCTTTATTTATTTACCCATTGAGTAACTTTCCATCTTATCAGGTCTTAACTACAAGGGCAAATATCAATCAAAATACATAAATATTTTAGAATAAGCAAATACACTCATTAAATGACGTTAATGACAAAGCAGTCATTATTTGTCACAACCACAAATGTATTTCACTCACCATCTTCAGAGTAAGCTGTGCTATGCTGTGTTCAGGATTTAAGCCCAACTTTTAAGACAGAAGCCTGTATTCCTTATCTACATAGCATCAATTTCTTTTAGGATTTCAGGTGTCCAGAAAAAACTAAATCAATAGCTGAAAATAAAGCCTTGAAAATGCAGAGGGAGGTTTTAAGATGAAGTCTTTCAAGAACAGTCAGGAAGAAGAGATCTGTCTCCATCACTGTCAGCTGGCAGATATAACTGGATGTAACCCAGCAGGAACTGAACTTCCATCACATATCTTAGCATTTTCATAGCAATAGCAGGAAACAAAAGACAGAATAAAAACAAATCAACACCTTATTTTCTTACAAATAACAGGCATAAGCCTTCAACAAACATATATAGTTAGACAGCTTATCTTGAATCAGCAAGGGTTCTAGAAATGCCCTCAAACCATGCTTTTGTTATTGTACTAAAAAAATCATACCCTCATACTATGCTAAATTAAAAGTGTAAACATGTTGACTTCCTATCCTTAGCAGTGATGTTGGTATGCTACCAAAGAAAGTATTTTTAAAAGGAGATGAAAAGGGTGTTTGTTGACCAAAAGCATCTGCTTAGACAGTCCCCATCTCTCACCCTACTGTCCCTGATGACCTCCCTACAGCCAAGAGCAAAAGCAAACTTTGGGATCTGTGCATCAGGGAGGATTGTGAGTACAGACTTCGCCATCATAACAGTATCTACGCTAAGTGTCACATCTTTGCAAATTTATTTTTGCTTATATAACATCCACAAAACAGGAAGAAACACTGATTCAAAATGTAGATATGAGGATTTAAAAAAAACCCCAAACAAAACAACACACATATAAATCTCGTATGTGAAATTCTTCTTGTAAAAAGAAGATAGAGCCTTGAAACATGGAGAAAATGTCTAAGAGCTAGACACACAAACTCAAAGGACACTTACAATTCTGTATTCCCCCTGTTGGTAATAAACAAAAAGTGGAAAATAATTGCCTATCTTTCCAGCTTTGAATTGCTGCAGTTGATGGGGAGCACCCATTCTAGCATGTGACCCCTTCACTTCTGTGTTTATCAGGTCTGATGCTTTACTTAAAATACCCACATTCCTCTATAGGCACCTGTATAAACAAGCAGGAGACAGGTTGGGGAAATGTTGTGTCATATGAGAGATCTAGTTTTGTTTACAAAGCAAACAGTTTCTTGTCCGTGCTCTCTTTGGACCGGGTGGGAGACGGGATGGAAACCCAAATCCACAGACAAACACAGGAAAAAACAGCACCACTTATCAGCGTTCTGCTATCAGCTGTGATAAACTATTTCATCATAATTCATTTCTTGTACAGCCAAGAAATGTTTCCATGGTTGTTTTTATTATGAGTATCTAATACAGTTTTTCCACAAACCTAACAATCATTGAAGATCTCCAGAACAAATAAAATGTGGAAAGTGTCGATTATTTTGATTTGCATAGAGTTAAACAAAGGAGAAAAACCGCTACAGTTCAAACCTGGCATTTGTGTAACTTTAAGGAACGAACAGAAAAATAGCAGATCTGACCTAACTTCAGCTATACATTCTGCAAATGCATTCTTGACTGGGAAAGGCTGCATTCACCAGCAACACGCATGGCTCAAGCTGAGGCAAGATAATCATGGCTCAAACTGAGGCAAGGTAAAAGAGGGGTGTAAACTTCAACGGGACCTAACTGGTCCAAAACCAGCGGGGGTGTGTCTGTATGGAAGGCATCACACACAGGCATGCATACACTAGAAGCTGAAGAAGACAAATGCAGTTGACTTTACATTCCTATACATCTTTCCCACTCTACAAGGACTTTGAAAGAGACTGTTGGAAGGACACACGGCAGGGAAGAAACTCCAGCTCCATTTTACAGATGAGCTCAGAAGCATATATGGAAACAAGGCCCAGAACAATGCAGCATAGTTGCAACAAAACAAGGAATTCCACACAGACCTTCACATTAATGGAGGGTACCTGTAACCCTGAATCACCCCTTCCCACAGACTGCAGGTTAAATAATCAGCATTAACTACTCAACATGAACTTTAAACACCACCATATTAAAAAAATCCTTAATGATGGGCTACCAAGTTGCAAACTATCCAATATTGTTAACTTGGAAATTGCGGTAATTTGATCAGGCAGGTGGGTGTCTGCTGCATTTAGTGACACTCTTAACTCAGCACAGAAGCCAGAACTTTCCTTTGCCTGGTATCAATCATAAATTTACACTCCACAGCCATTGTCCATATGTGCTCTTCCTGAGATTATTTTTAAACATTACAGCAAACAACATTAAATTTTAGGAATGCTTAGTCCAGGGCAATTTCCCTAACAGCAATTTCTTTCTTTCCTAGACCCGACGGAAACAGTTCATGGTCACTGTCACAAAATCACTCAACAGGCAGAGAAATCCCCCTCAGCCAGCTGCTCTTTCAAAGTGTCCCCCATTGTGCTACACAGATCTTGAGCTGGCAGAAGCCCTCCCTTCTGTCAACAAGTGATTCTTAAAAATCAAAATGGAAACATTTTTTTAAAGGGTAGAGTTCAGTAACAGGACACAGTCTACCACAGCCTTTTCTAATTGCTTGTTATTTAGTTATTTAAATATTTGCATATTTACCCATTAATCTTTTTCTTTCTTTGTTGTTTTTTGCTTTTAAAAAAGCATAATATTTTGAAAAGTTGGTACAGTTCTTTAAGTATTTATTCAGTTTTCATAATGGTGTCCATGCCACTGTTTTGACAAAGGGCTGCTGTCACTTCCACTAGAACAGGCCATTTTTGTGGGGGATTTATTACAGCTGTAAAAACTGACTCCAGGCTGAAACCTAACTTCAGAGTTCCTCATACCAGAAATGTTTATGAAATATAGTAATACATCCACCACTTCCCTCTTTAACAGTTCATACATAAACTGATCAATATTTTAGTTCAGCCTACATTCAAAATAATACCTATCATAAACCTGTGAGAAAATACAATCATAAATCATCAGTTACTATTTCTAAAGAGGTCACTGTTATTATATCTGTTTCTTTAAATCACAGGGCTGTTATGGACTGAAGACCAATTAAAGTACCTGAAGTCAAAAATTTAATGAAACTTTCTCCCAAGAAACTAATGATAACAATTTCCAGGTGAAAAGTATCAGGAAGACCAACTTCACATAGATTTGTAGGCTTCAAAAAACTGAACAACAGCCGTTGATTTGTAAACTTTTTTTTCAAAGTGATTCCATTGTTTCAGCAACAGAAGTTGGAAACTTTTCATCACTGCTGAACAATTCTACTAGAAATAAGTTATTAATAGTGAAAAAAACCCCAGCAATCCACAAACTCCCAGAAATCCTTGATGCTTGGAAAGCACAGAGCTAATACATTAAAAAATAAAGAAGTGGGGCTGCTGAGCATCAATAACTTAGCTGTTTCTTTGCCATTAGCACCTAAGCTTTACTAGTTACATTTTACAGCTTCTAAATAATATTTGCACATATGCCAGGACAGCATGCCTGCATATATTCCATATCTACAAAGCAACTAAGCACTAACTGTAGTCTCTGGAAATCTTTATATGCAAGAGCTCCTCTAGGGCACCACAAGACCCTCAGGGAAGCTTCCCAGCTCTTACAGTCCCTACAACCCTGAACCGGCACTCAGGCCACAGCAAAGCCAAAACAGACCCAGCTTACCTGGAGTAAGAGTAAGGCCAAGACAAGAGTGCAAAAGATTGAAGTGAGTGAAGATTCTGGAAGCAGGGGTGATGTCAAAAGCCTGTTTGTAGTGTCACTCCTGAAACTAAACAACGCCAGTGCCATCCCTCCCTCACACCAAAGCAACACTTGCAAAGTTTAAATTTTAATTAAAAAAAAAAAAAAAAAAAGCGCTTATAAATTTTTTATTTTTTTTTTCCTAGCACATCACCAACATCTAAACACCTTCCTACTGCTGTTTGGTACAGCATTCATTCATTCAATCTATACATAACTTATTCAAAAATTACTGAGAAATAACTCCCATTTACTTTTAGCGGAGTGAGTTTGGTTTTGCATTTTACAGAAACTAATGGAACATCCAGCCCAGAGGTACCCATCTGTAGTCAGACACCTTACGCTGTTTTTAAACACATTTTGCTATCTTTTTTTTTCCCCTTTCCAAATAACGAAAAAATCTATATAAGAAGGGAGTGAATAATTGTGCTATGAAAAGAAATAGCCAGCTGGCCAAAAGAGAACTGCTTTCTCTATATGCAGTTTACTTATTCTAACAAACCTCCTAGCAGAGAAGTTCGATAGTGTTGGATTATCCATATTTACTTGTCCAAGTTTACTTATGGGTGACTATATATATATATATATATATATATATCGGCTGTTTAAGTATGCAATCTGTGCAGTTAACATTAAGCACTTTTATACGTCCACGTTTTTGTACTTTCAGCTATTATGAATAATGATAAGAATGGTTTATAAAGAGGTTATGCCTAGAAATAACTTGTATTTTTTCTATTCAAACTGATAACAGGAACATTCTTCCAAGAGGAAAAACATGACCTGACAAAGTAATCTTTCTGATCAGAAGGTTCAAAGTTTTTTACTTTGTAACTATCATACACTTTCAACAATGCTGGTTTATCTTCCTGCCTTCCTTTCCATCCCAGGAAAATAACGCCATCGTTTGCCAATGCACCCTTGACAAAAACAGATCAAATGCAATCCAACAGCCTACAAAACCACTGCATAATTAGGGGAAGGGTGAGAGTTACTTACAAATCAAGTTTTAAAACCCCTGAATGTGTCTGTGTGATTGTGTAGATAGGACTGTGCATTAATTAAAATAGGAAAAGACCAGTTTCATCAACCTGCAGTTTGTTTGTGAAGGACTTCAACTGGTCTGAGAGACCAGCATTGAAAGACCTAGTGGATGGCAACAGTATACTTACCTTAAATTACCTCACTTTAAATTTAAACAATTTCATTTAGTCTATCAGTCTATCTAAATATGACCTTTTACCAAAATTTAAGTTGCATCTACGCCTATGTCTACAGATTGCTGTGGTTTCAAGAAAAAAAAAGAAGAAAAAGCTACACTTTTAGACACAGGTAGCACTGATTAAGACCCAGCAACAGACAAAAAACTGCTTCACTGCCTGTTAGTTTCAAAAAGCACTGTGATGGGTCTGCCAAAACCCACAGGAATTTTACAGAGTGTTAGGTTTCCATTTTAAACACTTTCTCTTGAACAGCCCATTTTTAACAGAATGCTTATCTTGACTAACTCATACCATTATTTGGTTTTAATCACAGCTGCTGTTTGGGATCCTCCATTTTTGTCATAGCAAAAATGATCACTTCTGAGACAAAGTATAACATTTCCCAATAATTCTTGTAATCACATTCCTGAAAATGTGATTTTATCCCAAAAGTAAAAGTTATTTGTTACTGCAGAAGTATTTAAGGACCCACTATGTAGTGGTGTGAATGGAATATAACATTACACATCCAAACAAAAATCTACCAAACAATGAGAATGACCTGCTCTCATAAACTGATAGCAATTTCTTCAGCAAGATTTCTGTGTTTTGCAAAATTATTCAACTTTAAAGAAAAAAGAGGCTCAGTAAGGTGCTGAATTTTAAAGCATGTCTTTTTGATTCCCTCACCCACTCCTCTGCAAAGAAAACAAACAAAAGACTTCAAAAGAAGGGTCAGGCTCCTCCTAAAATTTGAGGGCTTTAAACTTTAAAAACAGAATTTGTTCTTTACATTAACTTTTGATCTCGGTTCAGAATTGATATGCACATTCACAGAGTATCCAAATTACAGACTGAAGATGTCCTTTGCCACCATCTTCCTCAACTATTCAAATATTTAAAGCCAAATTCAGACAAGAAAACACATTTACCCCTTCCTCCTCCACCCCTGTGCTAAAATAGTCAACAAAACCTACAGTTGTCTTGATTTACTTTTATATAATTTATAAAATTATATTTAATATAATGTTTCCTGTTTCCTTTAAGTATGTAGTACTTCAAAATTAACCGATGCAGATATCTGCTCCCACTGTATGAAAGCCATGTTTCTGTCATGCACTCTGCACACCATTTCAATTCTTCAGTCTTAGAGCAATGAAAACTCGGAAGCAAGTGGGATGACCCTCAAGAAGAAAAAAGACATGCTATTATAGAAACAAAAAAGGTCTTGGTAACCTTGCCCTCAGTTTGTATTCTGTTCTTGTTTATTACTGTCTCAGTAAAGCAAAAGAGCTTCCCTCACTCCACTTTGACCCAGAAGTCAAACATGGAAAGAGGAAGAAGCAATCACTAAATATAGCATTGAATATACTTTTCTAGGGCAGGAATTGCAATGTAATTTCTCCTAGAATTACCAAAAACAGTTCACAAAGCAAGTTGCAAAGGACTGCATGGCAGTGTCCACTTGCTGAGGTCCACTTTTGTCAGCTTGCAGTATCTGAGCTGCCTGGTACAGTCAGGCAGGGGCTGCTTTTCTGAAGACAGACTGCTAATACCATCAACGTAAATCTCTCATGATGCTCCAGTAATAAAAAGAGCATGTCAATAAAAAAACAGCAGTGTTTTATGCAGTTTGTTGATAAGATAGAATACTACTCATCTGCCTTCCCAAGGCACATGCTTGGCTGAGCAGGGCACTAAACATTCATGTAGTTAAGGTTAAGCACCAATATCTTAAGCCTATTATGAGTTGGGAATCTGAAAAAAGTGAAATTCAGTTCTGTGGAGAAGAACGAATCTGCAGCAATTTACACCCCAGGCATCAATCAGATTATGGCATCCCTGCCCTTTTTCCCCCAACCATCAGTACTGTTACCATATATTTCAGATCTAACAAAAAATCAAAACCAACCAAGCAAAGCCAACAACAAAATTAGAAAAAAAAAAAAAAGCTAACAAAAATTAAGATAATTATACTGGGTCAATGACAAAAGTTGTTTTTTCTTAAGAAATTATAGGATCATGCTGTGAATTATCAACTAATGCACTAAAATTACCATGGACTGCAAATTTACACAAATGGAAGCTTCAAAAAGCTGCATGGACTGAACAGTAAATTATAATGTAGTACTCAAGAATTCTTATATTTGGAAGTTAGAGTATGCTTACTATTCTAAATGGACATTTTCCATATTTGCTTTACTTTGCAGGCCTTTTTTCAAAAGCTGAATTGTACTACATGTTACTGGCCTGATTTAGCTCTAGGAGCAGGCATATTACTTCAAAGATGTAAAAAACAAAGAGATATCAAAACATTACTCATACAATTAGCTGCTTTTCCCAATTAAAAAATGTGTATTTAATTATGACAAAGCTACTCAGTTTGACAAACATCTGTATTTCTGTTTGACAAAAGTATCTGTCATCTGTGCAGATGCACTTCTTAAAAGACACATTCTGCTCAGGCAGCACAATTCACAACTTCACTGTGCAGCACTCACTCAAGCATGAGTGGAATTTTGAGAAAAATGTCTGTACGATGATAATTCTTGCAACACAGGAGAAAATTTATAATCACACTTGTATTTTCTGACATCAGTGGTGGGACCACTGTATGTGAACACAAGTATCACATACAGAGCTTCTTGTCTCCCACTTCTCCCCATGCCAGCAAACATGACCGCATCTTGGGAGCTGCGTATTCCAGCAGCATGCAACCACACTCATGAAAAATTCACCTCTGAGCACACCAGTTTAGGATGTCAGTGTTGGCAATGGGTTGAATGTTCAAATACCACATTGCACAGGAGATTTTGTACTTGCTCATCTTGATAACTGATGGGCCATTTCAAGACTGTCTGCATTGAAAAGAAGTCAGTAACAGGGCTAAGAAATTTGAGTATTTTGTGGGACCCACAAGATCCTGTCTGTTATTAATGAATGCCATGCAACAGCTGCTTTCCTTTCAGAGAAGACTCATCTTAAAAGCCTAACACCAAAGCATGCAGGAGGTGGGAGCAAACCAGTATTTTAACCTACCATTTGATTGTCTTAACAATTTTCCATAGGCATGTTCTTATGACCATCTTCAGAGAAGAGCAACATGGTCTTCTAGAGAGCCTGCCCACTGTCAGCAGTACTTCCACTCAAAACTTAGTTTTTCTTCTCACGCTTGTCACCACAACCTGCCTTTCCCCAAAAGCATGTTCTGAGCAGAGATCTGATTTTTCAAAGGGTAGAAGTATCCCCTAGACAAAATCCCTGAATTTTGTTTTATGCTTGTATTGAACTACAAAGCAGTAGTATTACAGGATTTAGCTACATTAAAGTTAAAAAAAAAAAAAAAAAATCACTGAAAACACCAAAGAAACAATCTGTTCTTCTGAATGATAAAAATTTAAATCACATACCATATTACTTAGTATCAAAACAACAGCGGCATACTGAAAAATTTTGTTTGCACTCTATTTAAATTATCTCCAAATTCAGTAATTTTTACACTATAGATTGTAGGAAAAACCTTTAATAAAAGTTTATTTATCATAGTAAAAGAAAGTAGAAGGTCTGACCAAAGCAACTGAAGAGTTCTACTGACTCTGTGCTCTGAATTAACCTGGGAGAATTTGGACTGTTTCTCTGTACAGATGTTCATACTGGGATACTTCTTTAAATAGCTCCTTGCTTAACAGGGAGGTTTCTGGATTACCTATTTCAAGCACTTAATTACTATAAAACTGCATATCCACTCCAGGAGCAAAACATCAGACACTGTGTTGACCAATTTGTATACCTCTGGAGTTTTTTATTTAGCTAGCTATGGACCTGAAGACCAGTTAATGAATTATTTTGAATTATGTGTCCAATCTGAGCTCCTGAAGATGAACCTTGCTATTGTTACTAATAATTGTAACTCTCCTTTTAACATATAAAAGAAATGGTATTCCTAAAAGTAGACTTGGTGCTTTTTCTTTGATTTGTTTGTTTTTAATATTAAAAGAGTGTATTATTATTAAATATCATCATTAAGTACTGTTGAAATTAAGAATGTATTACAATTTAAGAATGCATTGCAAGCCTTTTACTAAAGCAGGTCAGTCAGTACAAATCCACCCTGTTTTTTATTAGACAGCTACTCCTATACTTCCTGTGTTGCTGTTTGTTTCTTTACCTCAAGAACAGTTTTGCACTATGAGAAGCCTGAATTCCCATGTCACAGTTCCTCCTGTTTATGCTCATCTCATGTTTCAGAAACAAGGGTCTGTACCTTCACAAGCACTTGAAAAGCACTACACAGATACACCAGAAAGACATGCAGCTGATAGGAATTTGGAGGAAAGCTGCACTAGTGTTGGATTTTTCTTGCCTGATAGAGGTGCAGATGTACCCTTTGGGAGCCCCAAAACTCTCAGCTTCCTCCCACTAAGCTGAACAGCACTCTTAATTTCTAGTGAACTGTGGAGAATAATACATTTGTTCTTGTCAAGATACAGCAAGGCAGAGATGGGCTAACAATAGTCTATTTAAGTTGGTCTGGGTCCACAGCACACAGCAGGATATTAGCAGCTGAGATACTGTACTGATGTGGGCAGAGGTTGATACCTCTTGAACTACTCAAGAGAGGGAAGAACCACAGCTTTTTACATTAGGGAGTTTCCGGAGCATGAGTAAGACTGAAGTACAGGAAGTTAGATAACTCTGCAGTAAAAACCCTAAAATTCCTATTTCATTATTTGAGGAAAGCTGCGGAGACTCCTGCTGTGTTCACATATTTTCTGAGCTGCGTGAAGTAACTCTTAAGTAAAAACATTGCATGAAGAGCTCTCATGTGCATGGACACCAACAGTTAAAGCAAGCATGGGGTATCTGCTAGACAGTACCTCTTCCTTCCTTCCTTCTCTAAGCCACTGGTTTATGCTCCTGTACAGAACATGAAGGAGTTCTCTTACTTTGAAATATTAACTAGTTATTTGGAGAGACAGGTTGGCTACATACAGGATTTTAGAGTTACAACAGATCCATAACTGTTATCAGTCATATGTTTTTCCTTGTCTGGGCATCATCCAATTTAAGTTTACAGATAAAATTTCACTTCCTTTTCCATACAGTTATCCAAACCACAAGTTTCTGTCTAGCATTCATAGTTCTCATTTCAAATGCAAATCCCTTTCTCTTCCCTCCTTTATCAGTTATCTACTATAATTATTATTTGTATTTCAAGATTATTTCAAAATTTGAATTAATTTTCTGGAAGTACTTTCTTTTTAGTACATGATCTTTGTATTCTTCAGTTTTACCATTCCTATGTTAGAACTTTTTTGGTACAGCGGTTCTTCCATGAAGTTTACAGGCTGTGATCCAGAGAAATACCCATATACTAATTCTGGAATACTGTTATACTACATTTCATATTGGAACTGTGATATTTCCTATTTATCAGTGAGGCCCAACGTGCAATAAAAAGACCTTTTAGTTGGGAGAGTTTTGTTATTGACAAAAGTGAAAGAAGCACTTTTGGGGTCCAATACACAGCCATGTTGTTTAGCAACTTTGTGGGACTAAAACAGGAACTCTGTACAAAGTATTCACTCTGCTACCTGGCAGAGCCACTAGAGTGGCATGAAACACTACTAATTTTCCCAATTCATTTCTTCACTGTGAGCAAATCTCCAGAGGAATACACGGAGCATAAACTCTGTTGGACATCATAAATTATCTACAGTGACCTTCTAAAAGATAAAAGACCAGACACAGTGCTGCCACAGAGCCAGCTGCATCATCTGGTATCACAACTACAACTTGCTGTCTCAGGATCAGTCTTCCACGAGCTTAGCACAAAACCCTGAACAAACTGCTAAATTAGTATAATTAATAATGCTACAATGTACTCACTGAAATGGCTTAAACCTATAGAGTGTAATTTCAAAAGTTTTCCACAAACAGGAAACTAAGACTCAAACCTATTTCACTCTAAACCAAATGTGCATTTTCAGGATTCTTACAGTGTCTCTCAAGTGCAAGCAAAGAAAAATTGGCTGAGTTTTACAAGCTGTGCAACTTAAAAATGGTCTTGTGATAAGGAACACAATACTACTTCTCCTGATAGAGTTATTAATTGGTAATGCTTTCCTCCATGCTGGTATTATGTTGCGCCTCTGCCTTTCAGTATTACTTTTGCAAAAGGAACATATTTTCTTCAGGATAATAATCTAGATTAGGAGGCAATATAATCAGCCTCTTAATTATACATATGCAGAAGGAGCACACCAGTTGCTCTGCTTGTCAAGAGGATTTAAGATGTAAGCAGCACAGGGCAATTAAAAACCACCATTGATTTAGAAAACTAGCCTTCTACCAGAAAAGACAAATTAAAAAAAGGTTTCTCATTTGCTGATATAAAAATCATACACAAGATTTATCAGCACAAACTCTATGTGAAATAAAACTCACTTTTTAGGAAAAGTCACTTTTTAGTCAATTTTAACATTACAGATATTTTCAGTACAGTAAATGATACATTTAAAAAGCACCTTTAAGGCAACTTCATTTTGCAACATGTCAATTTTCTGAAGAACATAGTGGAAGAAGTTACTTTAACTCCAAAACTCTAACAGTCAACTTCCTTTTGCAGAGTAGCATCACCCACAACCTACAACACTATTAGCTGTTCCAGAAGTTAGTTAGTTTTTCAATTTAATAGGGAAAATAATAAAGAAAAATAAAAAGGGAAATAGAACGCTAAATAAAAGTACAAGAAAACTGTAAGGTAAGGTAGTATTTTTATGCTGCCCTGTTACCAAAGGCAGAAAAGCGAAGTTCAATTCCATCAGTCAATATAAACTCAAAGCAGTCTCCTGGCACTGGACCAGAAGGCAGAGTTAGACTGGCCCTAGTGAGAGGCCTTAGGGAGGTTTGCTGGCCTGGCCCTCCCTCCCAGAGCTCCTGCCCTCTGGGCCATGGGAGCCAGCAGCAGAGGATGCTCCGAGCAGCCCTGGGGTGCCCTGCCGAGCCGTGTTCCTGCTGTGCAGACACCGTGCTGAGCAGGTGGGCACACACTGGCCTTGTGCCACCTTGAGGGTGCTCACAACCACCCCACCCCAGCCCTTCCCCTTGTGAAACACCTCTAGCATCAGGGAATTACAATGCAGAAAAACTAAAAAAACATAAAAGGTCATAGTTTTTCACCTGAAAATAAAGACCTTTCCTTTTGCTTTCAAGCATAAAATTTTTACATTGGACTGTTACTCTGCATGATAATGAATACTACCTTTATCTAAAGTATCTCAAGTATAAATTGCACTGAAATACTTACAGCGTTTGTAATGCTAGTAGTGTTGAAATATTTTTTGCTCAAGCTTATCAAATATGCAGCTTGTCTTGGGGGGGAGAGGGGGAAGTTACAATGTATAAAATTTGAGTTAGGTATCTCTCTGTTACCTTGCAATTGACAAGTTTATAGTAGTTTGTACTGGCTGTGCATTGTTTGCCAACAATCACATCCCAGAGGCGAAACAAACTGATAGGTGGAAGGAATGAAATACAGAATCCAGCCTTCAGAATCTGCCTGTATGCTTGGTCAATGACAAGAAAGTACAAAGGAGCATTTTAAAGAGATTTGCAAAAAAAAAAAAAAAAAAAAAAGCCAGCGTTTTTGTGGCATGAAAAAATGTACCAAAGTATGAACATGACTGTACACCCATTTGGACTTGAGTACCATGCCAAGCAAAAAAAACCCACAAGCAAACAAACAAAAACCAACAAGAACAACAAAAAAAACCCCACAAAAACAAACAAAAAACCCCACCAAAAAACCAAAATCAATGCAACGACTTGGAAAAATGAAAGAAAGCAAAATAATCTAGTCAGGTGAGGTGTACTCATCACTAGCTGTCCTGTGGCCAAAGAAACAAAACACCTCTCTATTAAATGAATACACTGGCAACATTTGAGACCATTAAGAAATTATTTCAGGGCAATGCCTAAACATGCTGACATTTAACAGGCTTTCTTTCAGACTCAGGGCAACTGCTTCACAACACCAATCAAAATATTTTTTAAATTATTTTTAGAAGTTGTTCAGAATGTACAATATGGACGAACAAGCAACACTGCTGCAGAATATCACATCCAGCTATGTCCTATAGTATGATATAGCCACAAATATTAAATAGATATTGCTTTAACTGGCACAAAAGCAATACTGTGATATATTTACTATTTCTTTGTTGCATTGAGCAACACCCAAGTAGGATCATTGCCAAAATCTTTAATGTTAAAGCACATTTCTATGAAATTCATTGCTTGCCAAGATGCAGGGCAGGCAGAGTTGAGACACAGCAAGACTTTACCAGTTCATTTCTCTGGACTCAAGGAGAATTTTAAGGGAATGCTTGCAGAATGACAAGGCTAGATAAGAAACTCCTCAGCTAGTTTTGGCCAGCTCTCAAACTTAAATATTGGAATTGAACTTGGAAGTGGTTAAAAAAAAAAAAAAAAAGAAAAGCTATCTGGATCATGATATTTAACATCTGACTTGTGCAAAAACTGAAAAAAAGTCATTCTGTTAAATATTTCCACTTTCACGGCAGAATATATTAACTGAGGGAAGTAGAGGACAAATAAATGTGCTTGGACTCTCTAGCAGCATGCCTAGAGCTCAAGGCTGAAGTACAACTGACCCCACACAGAGCCATTTGAACATGTGCCAAATGCATGAAACACAGAAGTTTCATGCTCTGCTAAGGCAACTTTCATATCACTCACTGGCTTCATCTCAGATCAAAAGCACTAAAGGAAAAACTGTGCAGAGAATCTGATTACAGATGGCTTCTACTGATGCTTTCTACTTAATCTCCTCTGGAATGTGAGGTCATAGTCCTCCCATATTTTAAAAGGGACCTATATAGTATATGCACACTCAACTCTTGTTGCCGTACTGTATTTTGCTTTCTCATCTGAGCAACATAAATTAAGGAGGTTACTGCAGCTCAGATTCCCACCCACAAAACATGCACATGGGCTGTATGGCTTCAGAGGAGATTGCACTTTCTGCATTGCTCATTGCCTTGTAAATACACATTGCAGTTACCTGCATTACAGCCTGTAAAAATACAAGGGCTGGAGTGGTACTCAGTGCTGTAAAGAACACCTTAAACCCCTCAGGACTTGTCTGCCCAGAACAGATGCACCTACATCCAGCAGGTGACATGGTTCACTCTACTTTCTGGTTTGCCCATGGGCCAAAATCTATCTTCACATATCCTATGTGTCACAAGGCAGGTTTCAACCAGAAAATTCAAGGCCTAGACACACTGGACAGAAGCCTCATTCTTCTCTTAAGTCTAAATCTCCAAACTTTTAACAAAAAATAAGACTTCCTTAAGTCTTATTTAGCTCAGTCTTCTTACAGAGATATTCTCCTCATAAAAGCTTATTAAAACCCTAATGATTTGAAATCTGTTTTTACTGTCCTTAAAACTCTTAACAATTGTGAACGCATAAAACTGAAGCTGTTCAAAATATTCTACTGGAAAAAAATACCTAAAAGCAAACATTTTTTGAAAATAAAAAGTATTTGAGAACAAATTCAAAAGCTTTTCCTTGCTGTTCATTGAAGCATTGACCCCCTCCTTCTTTTCTAGCAGTCAAATGAAAAAGTGAAGAGAGAAAAAAGTCTTTTCTTTCCTGTTCTCAACCTCCACCTAAGTTTAACTTCCAGTTTTCAGTAAGTGTCTTGTGTCTTCCAATCAGCACTTTTAAAAATCATAACCAGTAAATTGTGCCACACAAAAGACATTAAATTTCTTCTTAGTGCAAGGTACAGTTGTTGTAATACAAGATGCAGTGTGATGCTCTGAATAAAATTTAAACTGTAATCAATGTAAAGTCTTTCAAATTCTCACACGACAAGTTACATTGGATGAAAGTAGATCAATAATCCTAGAAAAGTCAGCTACATAACTGTTTTCTTCCTTAGTTTTTGTAGTGGTCAGGCTCCTGGACTTTGAGGCCTCATGTTTTTCTGTTCTTTGTTTATTTCGCCAGAACTCCCTCCTCTAAGTAATTGTTTGTTTCACAATTTGAAATACAAAGGGGTAAGGGACATTACCTTTATCTGAATATCTTCACCTGGGCCCCATTTCAAACTATGTGCAGGTGCTTGTAGACACCTCAAGAGTAGCAAACTGAAACAGCAGAAGTATCTTCAGGTTCAAAAGTCAGTTCTACCAAAGATAAGAAATGCAGACCCACAATTAACTATACAAACAATGAAAAGCTTGCACATGGGTCTTTTAGATGCTCAGACAAACCAAAACCTGCTATGTACAACACAGCTGAATGTGACTCTTTCTCCAGAAAAATTAGAAGTGAAGTGCCCAAGAAAATGCACTGGTTTATCTGAACTCTAAGCACTGGTTCAGTCTTTTATAGGGAGCGCCTACTACAAGCTAAGTACAATACAAGCAAACATTTCTACTAAACTTTAGAATAAGCATGAAACTGAAATTAAAACTGTGGGTGAAGTACAAATAACTCAGTAACCGATCAGAGAAGGTATGCTCCATACCTTTCATACAAGAGCAATGTACAAATAGAAGTGCAGAGAGGGAGCCTTACTCCAAGTAATGATGCTTTCAGCTTTACACCCATCTTGACTTACTCTACACAAATCAATCAAGAGATTCAACTATCATATCTTCTGTGCAATCAACTGCAAAGCTTCCTTTGCTACCCCCATCAGCTATGCAAGGGCTCCCAAGCATGGATGCACATACAGATCAGGGATTCAGGACCTGGCAACATTTTCAGGCATCTCTGTAGTTTTTTTGGGATGCCCTACAATCCCAGAAGGTGCCAAAGGAACTTGTGGCCAACTTCTATTCAACTGAGTAATAGTTGCTAGTTTGAAACATTTCCTCTAGACTTATCCCAACCTAATTCTGGCTTGAGTTTCTATCTTACAGTCTCCTTCAAACAGATGTGGACACAGAGGAAACAGGCAGAACAATCAGACAGCTTTCCTGAAAGGAATTTATTTCTAACACCCCCCCCTTCCACTACCTTGCTTACCTGTTTCTTGGGAAGTAAAATCTACCAACATTGTTTGGATATATTACATCACCTCTAAAATGTCTCCAAAACCAGAGCAATGTAAACAAATGCTTTCATAAAACTGTGTAAGAGTACAATAGTGTCACCCTCAAGCCCAGAGAGATGATGCACCATTCCAACAAAACAAACACAAGCAGCACAATCTAAGAGCAGGAAAACAGACTCATGCTCTGATAATCCATATCCAACAAGAAAGTTCAGGAGGGCTTCTCAACTCAAGTATTTAACTTAGCAGTAAATATAAATAACAATGCACAAGTAATGCATACTAGCTTTTAAAAATGCATAGTCTCTTCTTGATGCTTACATGTACAGGTGGACAATAGGAAATTAAAGTTCCTGGATTCTCAACTGCTTTGAGTTAATTAGTCCTCAGTAATCAGATTAACATTAGAAGGAACATGCTCTTCCTTATCACTAGTAACTGCTTCCTTTGCAAGAAATGTTATTTCTTGTTTAGCTGCATGAAAACAAAGGCCAAGAACTCAATATGCATATATGAAAGCAGAAGTCCAGCACTTTCTCACCCTTGGGAACAGGACTGTCAAAGGCAGGTTTAAGACATATTTAGCTGCATTGCATAAGGAAATTTGACAGCTACCTCAACATGATATTTTTCTTTTACAGACAATGAATTGATCACCAAGGATATAAAAATAGCAAATTTTTCATTAATCCTGAATGGGTACAGGGAAATGGAGATGTGAAGGTAAACTAAGAAGCTCCTAAAGCTTCTTTGTTCAACAAGCAGGCCAGAGTGCCTATTATAGGTTAGGGGGCCTGGGGGGCAGGGGGGTGTGTTCAGCCCAAGCCTGCAGCACAGCTGTTAAGACACAGCAGGAGGGATCTGGATATTGTACTTAGTGAATCAGCTAAAGAGGTCTAAGCAAACTGATGTTCGGAATGAGAACTGTAGAATTCCATTCATACAATAGGTGGCAGTGGGCCAAGGATAACTTGCTAAAAATAAGAGACCTAGAAAGATTAAAAAGCGAAAACATTTCTTGCAATATAGAACTAGAAAAGGGCCAGATAATACTGCACATTATTATATTAAAATTACTATTAAAATACTCCCTCTTCCTGAAGGGCTTTCCAAGAATGTAACATTTCCAGTGATTACAAAAAAAGGGGGGAAAAAGGGGTACTCCTTCATAGCTGGATAAAAAAGATAAAACTTGACCATTTGGGAGTATTAGGAATATGATAGAAGACTTGTTTTAAATCAACACTTGACCATTATCATTAGTCAACTTGATAAAACTCCATGTAAGAATGAAAAGGTCAATTTAAATGAGTCTTTGTTCATCTCACCTAGATGGTAAATAGAGATACTATTTCTGTGCATTTGTTTTCCCTTGATTTTTTTTTTTTTCTACATTTTAAAGATCAAAGTGATAAAACCTCAAAAATGTAGATACCTAGCACTAACACAAAAGTGTGTTTTTTAATTACAACTGCATAGGTAGAAGTTTGCATCTTTTTTTTTTTTTTTTTTCCCTCCACATCCTTCATCCACATAGGTAAGCTGCTGTTGAAGATGCAAGATGAAACAAGAGGCAATTAAAACGACTGGTTCTCAGGATTGCAAGATGGTTTGCCTGCCCATTAAAAATAGTTCCTCGCTATTCTCTGCAGTAGAATTGGCTAACAGCAAAAAACACATTCTCCTTCTACCCCCCTCCCCACACAAAGCTAAAATCCCAGTGATATAGACTGTTTGGGTGGAGTATCCAAGTTTTTACAAAGCAGCTTGCCTTTTTCCCAGACAAATGACTTGGTTGAACTTAAGAAACTCCTTTCACTATTAAAAAATTCCACAATAACTGCAGTTCTAACAAAAATCCCAGAATGTAGAGTGGAAAACCCCTACTGAATTAGGCTTCCAAAAGTCAGCAAGCCTTACGAGTTTATTTAAACAGAATTGCCACTCAAATATCAGCAAACTGCATGGACTGCCCTGAAAGGGAACTAAACAACATAAATCAGGTGACTATTGCAGCTTCCCCAACAAAATCTTAGCACTTTACAAAATGTCAAGACAGCTGAATCTTAGCTGAGTTCTTAAAAACGGCTGCATGCATTTAATTAAGTCAAAATCGAAGCCAGATGGCACATGATGCTTTTCCAATAGACTGGATGCTGTCACAAGAGGCACTACTTAAGCATTCCTTGATGATTCCTGGCACCAGTGGCTACAAAAATCTCTTTTTACAATCTACCATACACCCCTCCTTTTTTTTCCAGTCACCAAGCCTTTAAAGAGGGTGGGAAGGAGGAAAAAGAGAGCCCCTGAGATAAATTGATTCAGTGTGTGGAATGCAAGGCAAACATTCCTGTACAAATTCAGATTTGATTTATTTTCTTTAGAAAACTTCAGTGCAGGAAAACCCCCCAATTGTTGGTCTCTGCCTTATATTCACTAAGGTTATCACCTGTCTTAAAGGGAGAAAATGAAAATAGGTAACTATAGTTCCAAAGTATGCACAGCAGAGGACGATGTTAACACTATAGACAGTAAGAAATGAAAGTGAGCTGGCTAAAAAAGTCCTCAAGAACTTGGAAGTATATGGCTGAAACATTAACATTTCATCTCTGGACTGCATAATCTCTCAGTGAAAAATGACAGTGGATGCTTCTGTGGTCAGCACACTTGCAGTGAACTCCTACTCACCAGGAAGGCTAGCAAGTCATGGCCTGTTGTAGTCAGCCAAAGTTATTCAGGGTTGAGGCAAAACAGACTGGCAATACCATATTTTTCTTCCAGTACTGTACACGGAATTAAACAGAGAGGGGACGAGCCATGGTGCTGGTCACGTTTCTCAAGGCTTGTACAAGCCAGGCAGAATGCCCACCCAAGGTGTGTCTCCAAGGTGATGGGGAATAAAAAGCACCAGAAGTTAATATAAATGAAAAATATGCTGCTGACAAAACACCTCTGCTTGATTTTTACTTTGAGATTTTTCTATTTCAGAATTACTTAAGCATCTGCCATACTGCTCCCAAAAGGGTTCCTGAAGATGTTTAGAGCAAATGGTGCAAACCATTATGTCTTTTTAATAGACAGAGAAGGCTCAGAGGCCCTTCCTTGGATCCTCTCTCCATGTTTCCATCAAATCATACTGACTATGGTTCACTTTTTCAAGTACCTCATTGTTAGAGCAATCAGACATAAAGCATACACATGGATAAAGGCATAGGACTATAATTTTAGGTTGTTTCTAACTGAATGATCTCCTCCTGAGATCTGCTAGGGACTAGGATTTACCTAAGTTTTAACTGTGATTGCCATATTTACACATATTCAATCTCACCTTTCATTTAAAAATGGAATTATGCACTTGCACTGAATATCTATCTTACTGCTTGTGCAATCTGTTAGAAACTTATTTCCAGCCCTGCTGAGGACAAAAATCTGTCTGCTGAAAAGGGTGGACGTGTTTAATAATTTCAGCAGAACAATTCTTCTCTCCTAGTTAGTTTAAAGCTCCATTAATCTTAATGCAAAACAAAACAGTTTCCTTTAACAGCCAAATTCTTGACCTTGAGCCGTTTCAGTGTCGGAGTTGGGGGCTGGGGTTGAAAGGACACAGACTGACTACAGCTAAGAGCTGAAGAATAAAAACACTCCGATAGAAAACAACAGGGGAAAAAAAAAGAAAAAAACCCCACAAAACTAAACTAAAATAACCTCTGTGAAAGTTTAACACCTCCATTCCTGCCACTGAAATGCGGACATCATCTCAATTTTTGTTACCCATTTTCAGGTTCATTTTTAAATATAAGGAGTGATGAAAATTATGAAAAGACAACCACGAATGCACAAGCAAACATCTTAAATCATCCATCCTAGCACTGACACACATCATTAGCCACTAGAGTATTTTCTGACTAATGTTGCAAAAGAAATCCAGTCTAATTACACAGCATTATTTTCAGAGCTACAGATGCTTTCTTTGTGGAAACTGAAGATGCCTCTTACTTAGATCTGTTAATTTTTTTGATTCAAGATGGATTTACTCAAACCATTATTCCTATATAAACCCAGCTCAGAGTTGGACAAAATAAGACCTTTAAACCTATAAGTATTCTCAACAGTCAGCATACACAGGGCTTCTTACAAACAGGTTTTATGCTCCCTTTACCCACTGTGTTTCCATTACTAAGTGCTCAGTACAGTGCTTTTCTCACCGGGACCTTACAATGTGACAGACCCAGCTGGCAGACCACATTTGAGTCTCCTCTAAAAAGGCATTAAATTGACTGTGATTTATCTTAATAGTTTAAGTTGTACTAAAGCATGATTTCCTCACAACACCTGTAAGGGGCAAATTCCATCAACTGACAGGATTTGCCCAGCATTACCCGTGGCTAAAAGGGCACACAGCAGTTTCCCATAGGATGATTTCTGCATCTCCCACACCAGCACCACCTTACCCTGGAGAACAGCTCCCCGAGGCAGCTTTTGTTTGAAACACTGCTAGAAGGAAGCTTTTTAAATGGCTCAGACATCAATGAGTCATCCTGTATCAGGCTTACAAAGGTTTGAGGTGCCTTCTTTTAAAAAGAACTGGATAAAGGGTAAGACCTAATTTTGCATATGAACTCTGAAGGTTCTCATTTGACTACACCTTTGGACTAGTCGACAGTCACAGACACATTAAAGTACAGAGAAAATGAAGTAATTTTGATTACCTTCATAAATCTGATTTTCTTCCATAGGTACACAAGACTGTTTGGGAAACTAGAAGTATGCTGACCAGTACTGTCCTCTGAGTACAAGAAAAGTCCTTTGAACAAAAGTTTTTCACTCAGCACAAAGGAATTTTTTTCATCATCTTCCATGCTGACTCAGATGCTTTTTGGCCATAATTATTAGCACTTACCATACAGTTCTGTATGGTTTACCTAAAGTCCCATAACAAAATGCCCACTATTCCTGTAAGAATACCTACTTAAAGACACTTCTAAAGCCTGAAGAATTTACTATTCTTAATTTTCATTAACCAGCTATGACTAGAGTGACAGAGCTAGCTTCATACACAGCCTCAACAGCTACTTCAGTATTAAAACCTGAGAACAAATATGCACAAAACGCCAGTTGGTTGGCTGCACATAAAGAAGGATCCATTGCTCTGTGGATCCAAAAGACTTAGAAGTCATCTGTATAAAAATTCTTTGTTCCCAAATGAGGAAAACGGTGACCAGCATAAACACTTAAGGCCAAGTAATACTTTAACTGGGTGGCCTCCTCCATCCTCCTCAACTTGCAACAGAAGAAATTGCATAACAGAGCAATTGAAACAGCCGAGCAAACACAGCAGGTGGTCCTCTCTTACAAGACTTCCACCAATGGGTTTTGAAATTTTACACTTAGCCTGGTATGCACCCACATACATTAAAGAGCCTAAAATGTTAAACATCAGAGGCAAACCAAACATTTACAAAATACAAACCCTATTATTTTGGACAAACCTTGCTGCAATCACAGAGGAATGTTTCCTTTGGCTGCTATTATGCTCACTTCCATTTATTTATAGAGGAAAAAAAAAAAAGCAAACAATATTTTCTTACCTTGTTTTTTTAATTAGCTACATATGGTATAAAATAGTAAATGATAAGGCTGGAGAGTAAATTTCTGTCTTTTAATGAACAGACTGATATGCGAATGTTGCTAGTATGAGATTTTTTGTGCTTGTCTCAGTTACAGAAGAGAGGTCCTGAAACTAGAAAATTCACGAAAAATTTTTTCAAATAGGGAAAAAAAAATCAAATACGGAAAGATAGTGGGTTTATAATGACACCCTAAAGATAGCCCAATTTACCTTAATCATAGTAATAAAAAAACGCTGCTCTATTCTTTCTTCAAAAGTGCCAAAATATTTAGCTTGTTAAGTCTCTCTGCATGAAAGGGTTAAAAAGCAGATCTTCCATCAATTAATCTTTATTAAGACTCTCCAGAACAAATCACAATTCTCAGTTATTTAACAGCAAAACACAAAAATCTGAATTAGTACTTCCAGAAATGCTGAGTACAAGCTGAGCAGTTCACAAAATAGTTGTCCTACCTATTTTTCTGCATTTCAAGTTTTGTTTCATGACTGTTACCTCCTTATATCTAACTGCAACAAATCAATGGACTGTAAGCAACTCAGGCTTACCCATATGTAGCTTCCCTACACATAAACACAGCAGTATGGCACCTCATGGTTATTTAGCCCATTTACAGTAAATCAAGCCCACAGCCTAGCTAAGATGCCAGCCTGCTGTATTCTCCAACCAGCCCACACAGTAGGTTGGGAGCAATATTTTCTCCTAAGCACAGCTGAGCTCATGTAAGTGAACAAGGGTGTGACAAAATAACAGAAAAAGGAGATTACAAAGAATGCCCGAGTCTTACACTGAAGTTTCTTTTGCCAAAATGAGATTTGAAGAAAGAAGTGGAGCTTTCTTAACAAACCCTGAAACAGGATCCAGGCCCCCGGATAATATCTAGTTCACAACAAAACCTTACATGTCCTTATTTTCTAATAATCTCTATTTTGGCACAAGCTGCCTTGAAAAAACCCATAATTATGCAAAGATTTGTCATTTCAAAATCTCACTCACAGCTCCGAACTCTTCTTTAAATAAGGGAAGCAACATTGTAACTCTGGCTTCAACTCACAACAAAAGACATGCTGCTTCTTTGTGCCTGAGAAAAGCAAATGATGTTTCCACCCAGTGCCAGATAAGTGAATTATGTTGACCAAGCACTTAGAGAAATGAAAGAAAACAAATATAGCCAGGCAATTCTACACCACAGTCAGAAAACGAACATACTGAAGAAACACAGAAAGCATTATCAATACATGCAAGTGGATTTGGGCCCAGCGATTATCAAATGTCAAGCCTCAGAGTCAGAATATGATCTGAAAAATCTTTTAGGACAGGACTGCCCAACAAATCCAGGACTGGTTGGACAGAAGTCTAACACATAGGACTGTCCTACTGAGAAACAGCTTCCTCCTAGAAAGACAAAGTCAACTATCCAATTAAGCAATAAAGAATACTTAATAATTTACAGAAAAAAGTAACAGACTATGGTCTGTTATTCCAAGAAACTATACACACAAACAAAACCCCCAAACTCTGAAGTAAAGCATACTCAAATTTGGCTGGTAAATATCCCTGATCATAAAATGTATTAGGCTCATGTCTTATAAACAAGGTATAGGAGCACTTACAGAATGAAAATACAGCTGCTTGTAAAATCTGCTTTTGGCCAGGCATCTGTGAACCCAAATCCATCACTCACACTGCAAGACAGGTTTTAGTTCAGATCATTCTCTGAAATCATCAGGACCTTGTAACTTCTTTTTATATACAGTATTGCCTGCTCCCTTAAAGTCATAATGCTGCTATTCTGACACAAGTCAAGAACTGAACTAGAGAATTTTGGAGATCAAGAGAGGAGTCTCAGTATTTGATCTGAGAAGTCAAAATAAATAATTTACATCTGCATTCACAATCTCTGTAGATCCTGAGTAACAACTTATGTGCAATAAACACACTCAGCAAAATGCTGCATTGCCACTAACAGTTAACTAGAGCATTCTGTAAAATTGTAAACAAAAAGTTTCAGAATCAAACTAGAAATTCCCATATACCAGAGTAATTTCTTACAAAATGGAGAATCAGTAGAACAGTCACAAATTGATGCAACAGCAAGAGGGAGGAAAAAAAACCCACCACAACCTTCAAAAAAATCAAGACCAGACTACGTTTTAAAGCAACTCCTACTGCAGAGTATGACCCCTCTTTTAAAACAAACTTCCTACCTCACAAAATGAAGGCAATATATCAATGTCTACAGTATCCCCACAGAAATGCAAAGAAAATGAAGGCAAGCCTATGACTACTAGTTTCTACTAACTTATCTTCAACAGAAGGTATGGCATTAGTAAAACACAGGAGACAACAGCAAAGGGTGACGTCTGCAGGCTTTGGTCTTGTAGTTGAGTCACATTCTTTGCAACTCAACAGAGAGAATTATCTGAACAATACACAATACTTTTTTTTCTTCCCAGAGAAGGTTTCTTACTTTTTTGATGGTGTTTCTTACCAAAACTTTTTTTTAATAATATCATAGGATTAGAAATAATTCCTCTCTAAAAGCCCTAAAGTCAGCAGAAAACAAGTGATAGAAGTAAAAAGGCCAGTTTCACAATATTGAAAGGATACCAAAAGCAGCTCACTGGCATCTACACTATGGACTCTGCTGTTCAGTATTTCTGGTTTTAGGAGTTTTGGTTCTGGGTTTTTTCATGTTGTTTTTAGTAATTTTTTTTTTCAACTGATCTGCAAGAGGATGAACAAAGTTTGTCAGTCATGTAAGACTACCTGGCTTAGTCAAAGCTGCACTGGCTGCAAAGAGCCATGTAATGAAGACTGAAATGCTTAAAGTCACTGTAGATAAGGGAACAGACACACAAAACTCCACACACACCCACACACAACAAACAACCCAAGGCAAGCTCTGGGCGTGCCAAAGATCATCACTTGCATCATGTGCTCTGCTGTGCTCTGAAAATAGCAGTTCAGTGGTCACCACCAAACAAGTCAATAAAACAGCTGGAATGACCAGAAGGGGAATAGCTTGCTCTTTTTCACTCACATGATGATCCTGTGTCATTCGATTCCCTATGCTATATTTGTAAACTGAAAGTTTCATGTAATGCCACCAAAACTAGAATCTGTCAGAGTTTAGAATGTAAGAGCCCAGAATAGGCTAGTCAGCGATACTGACCCAAAATCTTCATGAAGAGAATTTAATCACAACAGACTTGAGCTTAGAAAAGATGCAGCATGAAGAATTATCATATAATAGACTGTAACACACTGTTTTGAATCCACAAAATCAAGAGAGCCAGTTATTTCTCAGAATTATAGCAAAGCCAGTTACAGCTGTGTAAAATATCACCATTTTCTTAAAAGCAGGTAGGAAATGTTGCTAGTAGGTACCAAGAAAGGCAAAAGTTCAAAAACACAGTGAGTTTTTTAAAAATATAGAATCTGTCCTGCCATGAATTTGCTAATTAACTTAAACACAAGTAATTCAGACATCCCTACCTTTCTACTAAAAACTATACCAAAAATCAAAGAAAGGGAAATAATAATAAAAATTTTTAAATTACATTATACTTCTCCTGCTTCTTAGGAAAGAGTCCTCAGTTATTATTATCAGAACTATTCCTTAGCTACTTCCACAAACAGGAAACTAGGTCCAGTAGACTTTGCCCCTACTCGGCACAGCTGTCCTCATGTTCCTAGATACAGCACATACGCCCACCCAGACAATATCCCTGTCTCACGATACTAAGGAGGAAGATGGAAGAAATCAATCCAAAATACAGACTACATTAAGCTGGCTAGACAGCAGCTACTACAAAATGCATGCTAGCAAGTCAAGAAGATCAAAAAATAATTTCTTTTTTTGATTTAAAACTAGAGGATGCTGTTCAAAAATTACAGGTAAGGTATTTTCAGGAAGAGGTATAAGGTCACCATGTCTCTAGGCAACACTGTGACAAGTCAAGGGCAACAGATGTTGTTTTCAGGACTAAACAGGTTTGGAAAAACAGTACTGAAAGACTGCCTTCATAGAACAGATATTCATAGGATGGTGATCCCAAATGAAGGAGCTACAAAAACAACAGAGGTCTAACTCTGAAGACAAGAACAAACATTGAATGATGAAGGAAAAGAAATAAAGGCAATATATAAAAATCTTTAAACTGTATGGTACCAATTAGCCATTGATATTCACGGCAACACCGTATGTGGAGCACTAAGAGTATAAAAAAAAATATAAAATAAAGTATTTTGAGTGTACTTACAAGCCAAAGTCAAACAGAAGCTTTTGAAAAATGCAATGAATTGATACAAATCTCTATTGCTATTTGTTATATTTATTAAAAATAAAAGGAAATATTACTGACTAGAAAGCACTGCTAACTTATCAGGCTCTCTGATTTGGACTGGACAGTAGATAAGTCACCATTTTGTCAATACATACTGACAGAGGCTCATCACAAACAGACCCTACCAAGAGTGCCAAGAGATAGCATTTACAAAAGAAAATAATTTCAGCTGAGAATTTTAAAGCATCATAAGGAAACTGCAACTCCAATCCCTAAATAAAGCTGACAAATACTCTGTTTTAGCAAAATCTCAGAATACCAAGGCCAAGTTGTCACAAAACAAAATTACATGAACTTAGGACTAAATAAAAATAATTCAAAAGTTTTCTCCTTACTTGCAGTGAATCCATAAACACACTCCTAAATAAAATGAACAGAAATCTTCCTAGGCAACATATCTTCAACTGAAATTACTGGTCTCCTAACTTTTCCAGAAGTACCCTTTAACTACTTTTTCCCTCTGCGAATGACCAGGGTATGTTCTTTTACACCTGAGAATACTGGTTGTCTCTAATGTAAGAAATTTTAAATGTGGAACAAATTAGAGGCTGCTCTCTGAGAATACACAGAGATATTTCTGCAACAATCATTATACATAGACTGCCACAAATCAGGAAAAAATGTCTAGCCCTTAATGGAATCTTTGATTGGCAAAACCAAGATGTTTTCCTCATCAGTGGGATGGCCAATACATCATTATTGTTCATGACCTGCATGTTAAGAGCTCATCACATTTGCAAATGTATTAGCCACCTTTATTTCCCGCAGATCTTTCCCTCTGAAACTACCAAGCAACCAGAAACTATGCCCTGACACAAATCCCACGCTCAAGATGTCACAAGCTGGCTCTAGCCAGGTTACAACAGAGCTGCTGAACATCAGCGTGACGCAGTCTCCCGTAGCAAGTTCTCCTTGTGAGAATTATCAGCACAACACTGATACAGCCACAGAGATAACCACAAGTTGCTGCTATTGTCATCTTGAATAATTACCTCCAGTGCTGCTGCACACCCTCAGGCTTCCACCCAAAAGCAACCTCAAGCAAGAGAAGTATCTTGGAAGAAATAGTCACTGAGGCTTGTTATATCCTTAGTGCAGAAGAACTTTTAAGCATTTTCCTACCTAATGCCCAGCATATCACAGAATCATAGAATAGTTTGGGTTTGAAGGGCTAGTTCCTCCCCCCTGCCACGGGTTTAGACAGCTTCCACTAGAACAGGTTGTTCAATCTTTTGTTTTCATTACAAACAGGTTATGATTCAGATACATTTTCACACCATCAGACACACTGCATCAAACTCTATGAGAAGGAACTAAAATCACTGTACAGAAATGAGAAAAGTAGGAGATCCAAATTAAAAAGTAAATGCAATTTTGGCTTCAACCCTAAAGATTTTAAGGGGTTTTTTTGTTGTTGTGTTGTTTTTTTGTTTTGTTTTGTTTTTTTTTACTGATAAGGTGGTCCTTATGAAGAGAATGGATAGATTTAAGAACTTTTCTTTACCACAGAGAAGGCCAGACAAAGAAAGCTTTACCTCCAAACACTATTATGACACTCAGCATAGGAGTAACAATCACCAAGAAGAGCAGGAAATAATACAGTATTCAAAACCACAGAGATATGGCATTAACAATAATCATTTAATTATAACTTGCATCTAAGTAATCTAAGTAATTTTTTTCCAGAGCTACTGAAGCTATAGCTAAGTTCCTTTAAAAAAAGAAAATAGGGATAAAACATAAAGAATGACTGAAGAAATTCCAACACTATACACTATAATCTCAAAAGTCATCTGGAGTTTAACTGATAAATGAAAATATTGTACCATTTCAGAGTAGGATCTGATCTCATATCTTATATAAACAATCTTATGATCATGAAAAACAGGGATTCAAAGCTGTGTTTAACTATCAACAAAGCCACATATTTTCATTTGAGTATTCTGCAAACACAATGCAATGCAAAACAAAACCCATTTTTTTCCAGGATTTAACCTGAATGGTATCAATCAAAACTTTCATTGTTCAGTTGCCCTGTCACTAATTAACAACTTGCTAGATTATAGATCCTATGATTTACTAGAATTCACTCTGCCACCATACAACTGAAGCTTTTTGGTTTTGAATCCCAATGCAGTTGTCTGTTTCTTCAGAAACTGTGAATGGACTACATGCTAAGAGGGTCCATCAGTTCACAATCCAATTTTATTTCTAATCTGCTTTCTTCCAGGTACACTGACACTGAGCCAGTAACTTCTTTCACATTGAGCAAGTATCTTTCAGAAAAAAAAAAACACAAAAAAACCCAACAACAAGCCACCAAGCAAGAATAAACATAAGAACAACGTTCCAAGACATAATGCTTAAATGTTAGAAACTATTATTATTATTTCAAACATGGCCAAATCTTCCAAGTTTGTTAAGATTAAAAATTCTATTGAATTTTGGTCTGTGTTTCAATTTCCTTGAGGAAAATACTTTTTGTCAGTTTTTAACTAACTTCTGCAGCACCATACTAGATTTTCAAACTTTTAATAAACTGGAAGCCTGCGTCAACTGTCACCACACAGATTAAAAAACCTGCCAATTTATGCTGACTGTAACCTTGGCCGTAACACACAAAATCCTGCACTATCACTTTTTTTATTGCCATTGCATCCTCAACTTCACATTAAAAACCTTGGTCTCTTCTTGCCTTGGGGGAAAGTCCCCATCTGATGTGCACAACCTGTATTGCATTACCGAGGTGCAATAACTGAGGTAACAGCTTACAGGTTTGGGTTTTTTCCCATTCCTTTGAGAATGAGCTCCAGCATTCAGTAAGCAAAGGTTATGAACTTTAAAACTTAATTTTAATACGTAACTTTGAAACCTTTAAGGAACAGGCATCCTTCATCAGATTTTTGGTCAGTACAGGAAATGGATCTGTGAACATAAATCAGATAAGAACAAAATGCATTTAAACTGTCACTTTTTTTAAAAAGAAAAAACCCTCAAAACCAACCCCCTGAAAATGCTGGAGGTCATAAAGTGTCCCTGTTTTCCTTCCAAAACTGCAAACTTTGCATAACACACACTCAAGAATGGAAAATTCCTTTTCTGACATTGTACATTGAAGCTAGCTCTGCTGTTTAAAATGCCTAACTACTACGTCATGATCTTTCTGCCTCAACTCACAGCCTAATCAGAAAGGGAAATAACTCCCAGAATATCTCAGAAAGGAGACACATTTTTCTAGCGCTTTACTAAAATTTAATCAGCACCTGGACAACTATCATCAAACACCACAAAACATCCCCTAACCTTGCTATGCACTCTTGTCTTCAAAACTAAAGCTGGATGAGATGTTTTAGATGCATGACTCACAGAGATAAAGAAAAAACAGTGTGCTTTCTTGCGTACCAAAATTCACAGGATACTTTTTCAGGTCACAGTTTGTTATGTGTACTCTGGCTTTGAATTAAAAAAACCAGACTGATTAACTTCAAATACAGCTACAAAAACATAAAAATCACTGCTCTTCCTGCAAGCTCTTGAGTTCCTGTTCATTAGCATTTAAATTTACAGTATAGAAAGTACAGACATCTTTTTGTTGCTCTTATTTACATATTACACCTTTCTAATTAAGTAGTACCTAAGCCATGGTTTTGCAAAAATCATCTTGTGTCCTCATCTTACTTCAAGATCCATTTCAGTAACTAACCACAGGTGATATTAACCACTTCACTAATCAAAGTTGTTCAATGCTTTCATTATGAGATCATATTTTCTTTCATTGGTTGATGAATTGGTCATACTTCTATTAGTCAGGCAGAAACTCTCCACTGTACATGTAAGGCTCAAACATTGATTATTCTTACATTTCAACTATGTATGAAATGGTTCACCCAGTTCTAAGAAACAAATGAAGAAATAAAATTAAGAAAAGAAATCTTCATGTTAAGAAGTAAAACTGGCAACCACATTCAAAACACCCTAGTGACCCCTGCTTCAGGGGAAGAAGTCATCAGACAGCATCCACAATGTCATGTCTTATGTCTCTTGACCTTTAAAAGTGCCCAGTTATTAGAAGTCTCAATCAACTGCAAGTCCTGGGAGATCTTTCATGCTAAACATTTTGTAGGCTTTGGGCTTTAAAGTCAAAACAAGCTTTGGAGCTAGGGAAAGAAATAACATAGTGACAGAAACTGGTAAAGGAAGAAAATTTTGACTATTTAATTGAATTCAGAATCAGTCATGCGGAGAATGACAAGGGAAGAAGACTTTGGGGTAAGAAGAGGTAACACTCAAATGGGTTAAAGAAAATTCAGAAAAGTCTGAGCCCCAGACCAGAAAGAAGAGGAAATTACAACAAACCCCCTTCAGAACCCAGAGACCAAGTTCCTGAATCCAAACACTCCTTTGGCAAAGGAGAAACCCAAACCCACTGCACAAGGTACCTCAGTCCCCTTCTAATGTTGATTCCCACAGGAAAGCTAGTTTGGAAAATGCAGTTTGGCTGATAAAATTACACATACACTAACAGGACACCACTTTTCTTTCGCTTCCTCTTTAAAAAAAATAAGTAAAAAAAAAAAAAAAACCCCACCAACAAAACAAGAACAAAGTGTAAAGACCAAATCACTCTGTAAAATTACTTCAGACTTCTGTAATTAAGTGTTACACATAAACAACCCTAGCCCACATTCCTTACAACCATAAAGGATAACATGCTAATGCTAAATTTCATGGACAAATAGAATCATAGAATGAATTGGTTTGAAAGAGACCTTAAAGATCATCTAGTTTCAAACCACAGGCCATTGGCAGGGACACCTTTCACTAGATCACATCGCTTAAAGACCCACCCACCCTTGAACACGCTCATGGATGGGGCATCCAGAGTTAACAGATTTAAACAAATCACAAAAATAAAAAAAAAAAAAAATTTTCAGTGCAAAGTTCAAAAAGACTTTTAAAAACAGTAATTTACTAGCAGCATGGCATTGAAAGGTATACAACCAATTTCACTTAGTACAAAACAAGAGGCACAGAAAGGTCTTCATAGAAATTTCTCCAAATTCAGAAGAAAACTTGGCCATAAAAAACTGCAGTCAGCATCAATCAAATGGACCAGAAAATTCCAAGGTTTTAGGCAAAGAAGTCCCTATAAGAGATGCAGACCAGCTATAATATGTCATGACTTAATTTAATGCTGATTTAGTGAACTTGTTCTCCTAGATAGTCAAATGTCAAGCATTTTTTGGTAGCCAAAAATAAAAACAAGCAAAATAGTCTTCTTTTACACTGATATTAATAACAGTTATGTCCATTTTGTCCTCAGAAGAGAGGAGAACACATTTTAGATTGGGACTGCTAGTTAACGCAAATTCAAGAGTTAGAAAACAGGAGATAAGCATTTTCAAAATATTTTGATACTTCAATTTTCACTGGAAGTCAGCTGGACTAAAGCCTGTAAGTCACTGCAGAGCACGTGACTGTATACCATGATATTGCCACTCCCTGCTGCTCATCTCCACTCCCTCTAATCAGATAATTAAATTGCTCATGCAACATTTCCCCAGTCAGCTTTCAGCAAAATAAACCAGGTTGCTAAAGACTTGATGTTTTCAGCACTGGATTTAAGGTGGAGCCTACAGTAGCCCAACACCTTTAGGCTGAAATGCAGGGTGATGGTACTAATTGACACAATATAGACAGTAGCCTCCAATTACTGCTAGTAATGTGCAGACAAACCAAATTTTTGATTTTGTCCGCAGTTAGAAGAAAACATGCACATGCTCCCCTCAGTCAGCTCAAACTTGTACGCTGTGCTATCACCTTAGACAACTGATCAATCTTCATCATTAACAGTATCTTTCTATTATAGAGCTGTAAGTGGGTCCTAACCATCAGAAATTGAAGGAAACTCAAGTGGTCAACAAGGAGGCATTTTGGCTACATAAATATATTTCCTTATGAAGTTTTATTACCAACAAACGTTTCAAATGGCTGGTTGACCTACTACGTAAGTAGTCTGCACTCCGGGGTTTTTTGCCTCGCACTCTGGTGCTGACTCACCTCACTCCATCTCTTCTACTTTTCTGAAGCACTGAAAGCATCTGTGCATTTTGGGTAGGTACTGGGTTTAATTTTGTAAACAGACAACAAACTGCACACTTCAGTACATTACTTATGATGAGCACTGTGAATACAACAATACTTTGTGCTTGTGTCTGCTGTGAAGAAAAATGTGCAGAATCACATAGCTATAGCTTTTTGACACAATTCTATGTACCCCAAGGGTTTTCAAATATCTGTGTTCTGGGTCTTACTAGAAAGACTATAAAGTCTTTGTCAATGTAATATTTCAGCCCTTCTGCATCAGGTCTGTTTCATGAGAAACAAGACTTCTGTGAAATAGTATTAGCTCTATTCATCACCAGAGGCAAAGCAGACAATTCCACAGAGGTACACAAGCAACCCATGGCAAAAGAGGTAATTAATTTACTAGATCTTCCACTTTTCAATGCAGTAAAATTCCAGTTCATTGCTTCTGATAGGGTTTTGTGTTGAAGCTTTGCCAAGTCAGACCCTTTACTGGCTTTAAGGGAGCAAACAAACACCAAGGAGCCAGACGCATCTTCACTTGCATATTCTAATCACTGACATCTTTGACGTAACAGGTCATGGCTACAATATTTGTTAAGATGACGATTTCCTGAATCAGACAGAAGAAATTCAGTTGAGCAACAAAAGATTTGTCTTACACCCCTCCCTAACCAGAGACTGAGTAATCACAGAAACTCCTCAGGTCTCCAAGGTGTCAGTAAAGGCACAGCCCCTACTCCCTGCTCGTGATAGCAATCTTCCCCAGCAGGAAGAACACCAAGTTCCCAGAAGGTAAAAGTGTAGGAAAAATCTTATTTTACTAATATATCACTGGAGTTTCCATTTTATAATAATGGAAATATAATAATAAGCAGGGGAGCAAATTTTTTGGTGTTACCTTTTACAAAACAGGATAAAGCGAAAAGAAAAAGCACAAAAGTTCTTATAAATACAAAGAATACATAGTTTAAAAGGGGAAACAATTACCTCAAAACTTACAAGTTGTGTTCTACCAACTTTTTGAAATTTAGGAGAAGCATTATGATATGAGAATTGCATTTAAGAGAATTCAGTATTTATTTCATATCTTCCAGCCTCAGAACAAGACACTGCTTTTTAATTACAAGAGCTTTTCTATTTGGAAATAAAGGCACTTCACCAAAATAGTCATGTAAGAAAAAGATTACAAACTGTTTATAAAAGCTGTTTTTTAAAATTATACAGTTCTCTTAAGTCTTGAATTAACTATTCAAAACAATAATTATGTTTAACAGACACATGAAGCTTCAAGTTTTCCCTGTTATCCTAAAATTCTTTCCACATATAAACACCCAATAAAACACTACTTTATGTCAACACAGTATGTTTGCATCTTTCTTTTAGTTGAATGAATGGCTGTGAAATGGGTATTTTGCTATTTCATTTAAAAAAAAGAGAGAGAACTGCAAATGTTTCTGCTGAAAATCTAATGTTCTGCTTTCTTCTGGGTCAACAAAATATGTATTTGTAGAGAAAAGGAAAAACATTTGCAACACTGTAATTATTGCATTATCCAGAATCCAAATACTCATCAGGAGTTGTACAATTCACTACATCAGATATCAGCCAGCTAAACACCCACAAACCCATTTTGCATGTAATTTGTTTAAGAAAATTAACATGCTGATGACTAACTGACACTGTGTAGGAAGCACTTCACTTCCTTTGTCCTTAAATCATGTTTCTATGATACTATCCTAAAATACTAGAGTATTTTACTGAAGCATACACAGCTTCCAAATAAAGTATTGCTATCCCCAAACATTATTAATTGAACCAAATCAGAAGCTTATTTCCTAAAGAATGCTGACTAGTTTATATGTATTTGGGAAACTGGGAGACACTGCTTTATTTCATAATTTATGTTGGAAGCTTTCAAAGCAACTGTGTAGCAAAGTATGTTTTATCTCAAGAGAAAAAAATCCAAAATTATTTGTTTGTATAGCTTTGTGAAGGCTTTTTGAGAAGAAGCACATGTTTTATGGAGGAGGAAAAGTACTAAAACTGCAATTTTGAGTAGAGCAGTAGGTACCTGTGCATGCCTTCCAAACAAATTTACTGTACTGTCATGCTCCCCACTGACAGACCCCTCCTTCCTTCAGCTATCCAGACTCGACTGCAAGTTCATTACAGAGAGAATATACTAGAAGGACTGAGGACAAAGAACTTGTTACTCTAAAATGAAAAAGTTTGGCCAGTTTAAAAGGCTCTGGATATTTTTTCAAATAAGTTTCACTAATATGTGGATTTTTTTCTATTAACAAACAAACAAGCAAAGCACAACTTAGAATAAAGTTCACGCATTTCCATTATTAAAAAAAAGCTTAGTTTCAGTAGGTTATGCTACAGTTTCCACAAAACCAAATTGAATTCACCTTCATACATGAGCAAAAGCATTCTTAGACTGCCAAACTGTTCAGAGCTAACTCTCAGACATGCCTCTCTACTATTACCAGAATATTAAACACCCTTTTGTTGTAGATGACACAAATACATAGCAAAAGTCTAGAGTATTGTCTGTACTGTGAGCACAGAAATGATCTAAAACTTCAAAACATGATGGACAGAACAGCAAAGAGCCTGGAGCAAAGAAAAGATCCAATAAAGCCACCTACAATCACAATAACACCCTCCATCATGATCAATTTTCCTTCTGAAAAGTCATCCAGCTAGAGAAATGACTGCACGAATGAATGAACCTGCACTGTTACTAGCTATCCAAAGGGATACAGCCTCTTAAGCACTTAAGTAGATTTCCCTATGTTACCCATTTCTAGCTTCCAGACACTGAGATTTGTCCCACCCTTTTTTGTACCACCTTGAAAAACAGGCCACTCTACATCTTTAAGAAAAAAAAATTCTCATTACTAAGCACATTTCTTCAGAAAAACTGTATCTAAGAAACGTGACAACATATTTCCTAGCTCATATATCAGTTAATAGATGTTTCTAAGTAAGAGGAATTTAAACATTTCAAACCATCTAACAATTTAGAAATGGCCATGTAAATGAGGAGAAAGCAGGGCTGGTGGTGGAGGGGAAGTCTTCTTTTCTGTATGGGGTGAGGTAGGAGAAGTACAGGGACGTGATGAGAGGCGTTCCCCTCAGTACCAATGCCACTGAGCTTTTGACTAAACAGCTCAAAGCTTTCAATAGATTTTGGCATTTCATCAGGGTTTGGAGGAACTTTGAAATAACCACCTCCTTTCTATCGTCAAACACTCAACTCCATCTGTTTCTACTCTCGGAGTCAACCCAGGAATTGTGTACCTGACAAAAGCTATTCGGTTTCTCAAAGCTGCAAATTGCTGCATTTCCAGCATTTCCCAGCAAGTTGGCTCCTTTTGCCTGGGGGAGTCCAGCACACAATGACCTTCAGATATACATGAAGGCCACTAAAAAAACCCAAAGAAAATTATGTGGCAGATGCCATTCTCTTTATCTGCAATAAAAGATCTGTGTTTATCAAAAATGCGCTCAATTAATCAGAGACTAAACACTAATACTGTATTAACTTACACGGAGAGGTGAAGAAAGTTCTCTCCTAAGTTCATAAATGTTGTTGTCCTTGGTAGGTAACAACTCTCCCCTGATCACCTTGATAAATCAAACTGAAAAGCTACACTCAGAAACAATCAAGAGAAATAAATTTTTTAAAAATACTTCAGATACAGGTGCATACGCACTGCAAATACAGAGAGTTTTGCTCAGTAATATTTCACCTTACTACAGGTACCCAGGGAAGATCTAGGTACTCACTGAGGAACCAGAGGATTCCTCAGCTTCTCACACAGCTGACAGCAAGTGGCAAACACCTCCAGAAAGAAATTCAAAGCACTTAAGTCCTGCTTAATTTAAATACTACAAAACACTTTTCAAAACTATCTCCTGCTATTAAACACTCATCTTAAACCCGGGCAAACACCAGTGGAAGTCTGCTGCTTGGCAAAACATATACAGAGGGCACAAACACATTTAGAAGTCCATCAAGTCAATTTTTGAAAATTGATTCCAGTTCAAAATTTCGTAGACTATTCCTGTCACTGAATTAATGCATTTAAACACAAACATTCAGTTACCCACTCCATAAACCCTACATTCTGTCTTGCTTGCACATGAGCATATCTGTGAGGTTAGAAGCAGTACAAAAATTATAACTCCCAATAATTCTCCCCAGAGTAGTGACAATATTCTTGGAGAGGGTATGAGGGGATAAGGAGAGCACAGCATACTTCCTGCATAACCTTTAAGAAACTCAAAATATTATGCTATGTGGAATTAGAATGCTTCCAAGATTGTTTCTTATTTTAAAGACAAGCAAACACATACACACCACAAAAAAGCACCAAAGAAAAAACAAGTCCAAACCCAAAAGTCCAAAATTATGTTAAGTTTTATATAGAAGCATCAATACCAAAGAGCTTCAAAATAGTGAGCTGAAAGCAAGTCCTCATAGATGAAATGAAGTCTCAGCATAACTGCATTAATTTTTACTTTACCTGTGAAAATCTTCATGCACTGTATCTCTTAAACGCACAGTAAGTAAAAAATCTCCTTAATATCTAGGACCTGTCTCAAACTTCTATGCCAAACTGACCCACAGAACTAGATCCATATACATATTAGGTATTTTATGTACAGATTACAAATGCATAGGAGGACCAAATACAAATAGCTTTTCTTGAGAAGAAAGAAGCTCACATGTAATAAAATACTGGCTTTGTTACTACCAAACAGTTGTTTCCTCTAATCTATTCACAGCCACGTTTCAATTCTCATTTACCTTATTCTTTCCACATTCCCATACTTCAAATACTCATTAGGCAGGAGAACATACAATGAATGAATAAAGGTCTGCAGATAAAAATAAGTACAGTCTATTGAGCAACTGAGGAAAGCATATGTAGCATATGCATAAACACCACACATAGCCACACTGGTTTTCCTCTTAAAAAGAAACAAACCAACCCATAAACATGATGGATATCTAGATAATAAATTGCATTACTGGCAAACTCCTGACAACAGCAGGCAATAACTAGAGGTGTCTTGCAGATCTCTTATTCCCATGCTAATGTCTATGATAGCATCCAAAATTCACACTGAAAAGTACAAATTAACATATATATGAATTAACAACCAGTGAAGTTTAAACTGTCTTTTAAACAGACCAAACATTCAGTCAGTCCAGCTGTCTCACTCCTGTTGCAGTAACTATTCCCACAAAACATACCAATTCCTCTGGCAGACTCCACAGACATGAACGATTTTGTTTGTGTTTTCTTTCAAACTAAAAAAATCATGATAAATCTGACAGTTTTTGCCCAAGTAGCTGAAAGAGGGAAATGCAGAGGAGATAAAGAACAGCAATTTGGAAGTAATCGGTATATCCAAAAGTTAAAAGTTCGCTTGTTGTAGGAAGTTTCTTAGTTCTGATTTTACACAGAGCACTCTAAGACCTCTGGAAGATTTTTCTCCTGAAATGTAGTGTGAAATGTACAAAGGAAGACTGTAATTTCAGTACTGCAAGCACACACCATTAAACCCCTCTCCCACACTGTTGACTGCTAAGTCCCTAACTCAACTGACTTGAGACTTCTGAAGTCACAAGCCTTTAAACCATCCATTCATTTCAACTCCTTAGTTTTTAGATCACATGTGGCAATATCCAAAATAACTTTTCAATGTAACCTCCAAAACTGGTGCCATTTCAACTGTTAAAGCCCTTGCAAAAACAAAACAAAACCCAAAAAATCCCCAACAAAACAAACAAAACAAACAAACAAAAAAAAACCCCCAACCCTGCAAGCCCAACCTCCCAAGCTTCATTCCACAGCCAGATCATTTACATCACATACGAGGGTGGTGGGCTCCATTCTGCCCGTACATTAACAGTCATAATAAAGAGGTCATTCACTAACCATTAAAGCAATAAAATTGAGAGCATTCCTTTCATCGACTAGCTTACCAAATTAAAAGCAATAAGATCTTCCTGCATCAAAGTAAGCCAACTCTTCTCTTCCAATAATAGAAACCTGGGATCTAACAACCAGATTTCAAGGAAAACACCACTCAGAACAGTTTCTGTAGCATTGAAAAAAGCCCGATTTTGAATATATTTGGCAAGGGGGAAAATATAAATAGCTACATGATACTATTTCAAGCCTAAAACATTCATTTTCATGTATACACATTTCCTAATATTTCTCAGCTTTCAAACTGAACAACACAAAAAGGTCGAACTCAGACCATAAGCCTCTCTTGCAAGATAAGAAGTTGAATAAAGGTTTCAAAAGAAACACACAACGTCAGCTGATACATTCTTTCAAAATTGTTCACTAATATACTTGTTAAAATTCTGACCCATACAGGTCAGTAATTCTGTCTGGGTTTGATGACCAAGAGAAAACGAACAGAAAACAAAACAGAATGAATAATCCTCCATGTATTACCTTTCTAGAACTGAGGGAAGTAAATGAAATTTGTTGGCATATGGAGACCTAGATGAGAATTCTTTCTTGGCCACAGTACAATGCCTCCTAAGAACTTATAAATCAGCTATTTACACGAATGGCTGCATTTAAGCTGAGGCAGTCAGGTACTTCACAGGCTTACTGCTAAATGCTAGTTTTCTGGACATCAAACATCACAGCCAAGTTTAAGAATTGTTAATGTCTATGAACAATGCAGCTCACCTCAAACCCTCAAACACCTAACTCAGAAACCGGTATTTGTGTTTAATTATGTCTTTTTTTTTTTTTTAAATTCATTTGTATACAGAATCAATAAAGATTTTTGCTGCACCCTAACTAACGTTGCATTATGGCGATACAAGTGATTGCTTTCAGTTACACTTCTAAGGCCAAAGAATAAAGAATTACCTAACTAAAACAGTAATCACTTACTACTGAAACAACAAATTAATACAAATCAATGGAAAAATCTTACAGCAAATTAATAGAGAAGCATTTCTTTACACAATTTAAATGATTGTTAGGTTAAACAAATTACAATTCACACCTAAACACAGACGGGAACACATTAGGAAAGTGCAGTGGAATAAATAAAATAAAGGTTCTGAGTCTGCCTGATAATCCTTTCTTAAAGGCAGCACCTCTAGCTGGGGCATGAATTCAGCATTGATTCAGGAGACAAGAACTCTATCTACAAAATCAACAACAAAACTTCTTGCAACAGTCCAGGTTTCACTTGGAAATCTTGCTGAAATACCAGCCAAGCTCAGCCTTGATTAGACTGCAATGAGGTCATAGCTTGAGGAGGTATAGCTGTAGGCTCTTGTAAAGCTGATACTAAAGAGAAATTTATTTAAATGACACATCAATCTTTCTTGAAATGCATGAACTAGAATGTTCTATTTATTAATGTAATATGGATAAAGCTGACTGCAGAACAACTTCAGAGTTCCTAAGGATATTGTTAGTGCAGGAAGTGAAATGATTTTCTATCCACCACCCACAATCAATAGTATGGTTGACACTGCAAGTTTGACATCTCAGCTAAGAGCACTTCTAAAGGAAAAGTAATTAATATAATGCAGCTATGTGAGATTTTCACAAGATTCACACTTGAGCACTCTGACTTTTCATTTTCATTATTTCCAATAAGATCTCCCTCTTCAGATGTTGTTTCTTTAAAAAAGAGGAAAATACAAACTGAGGCTCGTGAGACTTGTAATTATTGTCCTCAAAGTTTTCATTTCACCTTTGTTGAAATATGTATGTTGCTATAAAAAGCAAGTCCTTTCTTTCAAGATGTCAAATTAGGCAAGAACAAGCTGCCTTTGGGGTTTGTGTGGTTTTTTGTTTTTTGGTTTTTTTTTTTAATGTTATCACACACATGCAGAGATCAGAAAAAATGTAAAGCATTTTTTTAAAGGGACATTAAAAAATAATGGTATGCAACACAGTGACAATGCTAAAAGACTTTTTTCTTAAATATTAGCAAAACATTTGCACTTGGGTGGGGCAAGTTTTAGATGACCAGCTATGTTTGAAGACAGAGCAAGCTGTATCATGCACCACTTTTCTCCGTAGCTATTGCAGCAATAACAAAAAAGGCAAGGGAAAAAAAAAATTTAAAAAGGCTTGTGCCTGGCAGGTGAACTAGATACTCTGCCTACCTGGTTCTATTTCTGGACTATTTCTCCAAGTCTTGTTTCATGTTTAGAAACAAATGCTACAGTGAAATGGAGAAGCCTGCCCATGCCAAAAAGTGCTGGGCCCACTGCTGGGAACTGGCAGTGTGACTGTGCACTGACCTCTCCCAGGGTAAAGCACTTCCCTCACAGCATCAATCATGGAATGGTTTGGGTTGGAAGGGACATTTAGAGGTCATCCAGTGCAACCCCACTGCAAGGAGCAGGGACGAAATTCCAGCAGCTGAGCACACGCTGACACCCTTGGTAAGGCTACACACATCTCTTTAACATGCCCTCCCTTCCCTGATTATTGCCATTTTGGTGGATCAAAAGATACTCCTGTTTTAATTGATTTAATTTCCAGCTAAAAAAATTTCCAAATAGTATTTGCAGCCAGTATTTTCCCTACACTCTCCCTATGATACCTGTAATAAAAAATTTCCCTTCCTATCAGTAAGTGAAATTGTCACACAACCAGAGAAACAGAAAGTGCTGAAAAGTGAACACCATATACTTGCTCGTGAATTTTTCAATTACAGTATTTTTTGGTGCTACTTCTCTGGCAGTTGTGCCATATATGCTAAAGAAAGCAGGCAATATTTACAAACACAGATTCCCAAAATTTACATAAAGGTGCAACTTTCTTCAAAGGCTGATCTTGCTTCTGAGACTGTAAAAGTGGAGACGGGCAGAATTTTAGAAATCCCCCTTAAGCAGCTGCTATCTGAGACTCCATTCACACCTTGTCACATTCCTCTCAGAGCTGGCAGTTGTCGTCATCCACCCTCACTTCCCTAGAGATGCTCTGGACTAGAGTGAGACAGAGCTTCATAGCCAGCGAATGCTTGGTTATGAAATATGAATCCACAAAACCAGGAGTTTTTTCACAAGTGTCCTGAAGGATTTAGTCCACTGTTTTTTCTTGGGTCTCCCACTGACCAGCCATCAGTCTACCTGAGAAGGAAGGACACGTGCCACAGAGAAAAGCACTGATGAAATGGCATCTCCTTCTCCATGGCAGCCCAGTGATCCCCTCTCAGGAACAGGGTAACTGAGATTCAGAGCTCTCTTCAGCTGAGAGGAGACAAACCTTACATCTCCTGCAAGAAGGAACTGTTTTAACCACTCTGTATTAAATTATTCTTCCCACAACTAGAAGCAGTACAGTAAAAAAAAAAACAAAACACCATGATGGGTGGACCAAATCAAGATGGAAAATTTTGCAGCTAAAGAATTGTAGTCCTGGGCACACAAGTTTCAGACCCTGGTTTCAAAACTAGTCCTATAACAATGGCAAATAAAAATATACTCCAAAATTTAAGCCCAAGGATCCAGGTTCTCTCTTATTCGTAGGTGTGTCCGGATGGATCCAGACTGTTCTTCCACACAGCAGCACAGCTGTGTGGCTCCACTTAATTATCCCCTTGCAACAGACCCAGTTTAAAAGGTTCCCAGGCACAGACACTTCTCTCCACATACCACAGACACATCCACATGCCACAAATACTTAGGCCTGTTACTTAATATCTAGGTAACATTATGAATAAGTATCACTGATCAGTCTTCAGATGTAGCGCTTATTAGCCATTACCAGCAAGATGGAACTATTTGAAGTGGCACTTAATAGTTAGTCCATACATAGTAAAATAGCTCTTTTCTCCTTTCCTCAAATGCTCCCAGGTTTGCAATTCTGTAATTCAGGACACTGGTAAGCAGCCAACAGTCTTGCAGTCATTTTTCAGCCTGTACATCTGACACTGACTGCTGTTCCTTGAAAAACAGCACTAGGGAAGTGATCTAGAAACAGATGGTTTGAAAAGTCTTCACTTGGAAAGTTCCTAACACAGTTGTTTCAAGGGTGGGAGAAGGGAACCAACTAGAAAACTCATAACAAAACCAGACGAAAAATAAGATTAGTATAATTTCTGTTATGGATAAAACAGGACTTGTTGACCTCTGGCACTCTCTGGTACTTTAGAAATGGGAACAGGCTGAGTCCAGAGGACTTGCAGACAAAAGCATATATATAGAACTTTCAGACAGATCTTGAGCAAAATGCGCTTTACTAATGTGACTTTTTTTTTTCACTACAACATATGGATCTATTTTAATGTGCTTTCACTGTGCAACATAAAAGCTGTCTTAACTGCAAAAACTAACAATTACGGAGAATGGGGGCTCTTAAGTCAAAACACATCCAGATGAAAAAAAAAAAAAAAAATCTACAGAACGTGAAGCATTTCTTTAACTCGCATCCAGTACACTGAGGTTAAAACTGTGAATATACGAGGACAAAAAAAACCAAAAAACCAAAAAAACCCACAAAACCACAAAAAAACAAACAAAAAACAAACCACCAAAAAAAATAGCAACCAACAAAAGAGAAAAAAAGAAAGCAACCAGAAAGTGTATATATACCCAAGCACGTCCCCCTCCCCCGTCTCCGGTGCATGGATTTGGTCACTATCCACAAGACCTTTTTGTTTAAAGAAGGGACAAACAAAAGGCCACCTTAATTACTTAGAATTTGCAAGTGCAGCGGCAGCGGAGAAAACTCATCCTCGGAGCCGCGAGTTTCAGTCTCCATACCCTCCTGCGCCAGGAGCCCGGAGGGGAAAGAGGGAGGGCAGAGCCCAGTAGAGGGTTTCGGGTCCCCCAGCCAGCTACCAGCGCCCACAGCGACGGCAGCGCCTTTTTACTGGGGCGTGCGAGCGGCCAGAAGCGGCAGCTCGGAGCCGCCACGCTGCCGGCACTAAGCAACCTGTTGCGGCCAGAGCTGCTGGGATGAGCCCGGCACCCTCCGGTACCGCTCCCCGGGCGCTGGCGGCGGCCGTGGGGCCCTGGAGCACCCCCGGCCCGGCGGCACCTGCGCTGGGCGCGCTGCCCCGCGGTACCTGAGCCCCGGGCTGCGGGCAGGCGGCGCGGCCGGGCTGTCACCGCCGCGGGCACGGCAAAATGGAGCCGGCCGGACCCAGCTCCCCCCGCCCCGGCGCCGCTCACCTTGGTGATGATGAGGGGCTCCCCGTGCTCCCGTCCGCCCTTCAGGGTGAAGCCCCAGGGAGCCCCGCCGGTCAGCTGCACCTCGACCAGCTTGTAGCTCTCAGCTGCCCGCTGCTCCACCATCACCATCACGGGCCCCGGTTCCACCAGCCCGGCGCCGAGCCGAGGGTCGCCGCCGGCCAGCCGCTCCCGCCCGCCCCGCAGCCCCACGTCCTCCATGGAGCGCCCGTCGCAGCCGGGGCTGGCTCGCCTCTGCCGGCCGCTCCCCGGTGCGCGCCAGCCGGCGGCCGCCCGCGGAGCCACCTACCCGCCCCGCAGCGCCGGCCGGCCCGGCCCCATCGGCGGCAAGAGAGGGCTGCTCCGCCCGCCCCCTCCTCTTCCTCCTCCCCCGCAGCCCGCGGTATTGTCTCACACCGAGCCCGGAGCCCAGCGGCGGCGGGGGGGGGGCGGCACCAACTTGTGGCAACTTGGCGGCGGGGCAAATGCCGCCGAGCAACGCGGGGTGCTGGGAGGAGCGCGGCGGGGAGAGGCACCCCGCCTCCCCTTCGCCTCGGATAGAGGGCGAAACCCGAGTTTCACCAGCGGGGCAGCCGCTCGCCCCTCCCAGAGAGCGGCAGCCCCGCAGCGCGATCCCCCGGACGAGGAGGAGGGGGGAGAGAGGAGCAGCCCCGGGCCGGCCGCCAGACAAAGGCAGAGGCGAGAATGCCCGTGAGCCCGGAGTCACCCCGGGCCCGAGGCCGAGGCCGTTCCCGTGCCACCCCCACCACACCACACGCAGGGGCAGCCGCGCCTCCCCTCCGCCCCCGTTCCCAAACAAAAGCGGCGAGCAGGTGGAGGGTGGGGTGAAAGGCCAGCCGGCGGCTGTGGCCGTCCCCCGGACACGGACGCCCCGCCTTCGCCGTGCCAGGCAGCGGGGGGCCGGGGTGGGGAGCGCAGAGGGGGCCGGCTATTGCCGGCTCTTCTCGTCGAGCCGCGGTGTTCGGGGAGGGGGAACCGGGCAATGCGGGGGGCAGGTCAGGGGGCAGCCGCGGCGGGAGCCGAGGAAGGAGGAGCTTTCTGCCCGCCTCTCCCTGCCTGCGCTGCCTCCGCTACCTGTGGGGCGGGAGGGGCCGGGCGGCAGAGAGCGGCCCGCTGCCCGCCGGCCCCTCTAGCGGCGGCACCGCCCGGCCCGGCCCGGCCCGGCCCCACAAGGGAGCGGACGGACCGAGCGCCGGCAGGGACCGGCGGGAAACACGGGTGAAGCCTTCAGCAAAGAAATCCAACAGAGAACAGATCTGGAGTCCCAGAATTTAAAAGAAGTTTGATGGCAGAGTGCAAGGCAGGGCTAGAAGTGATAATCTGAAGGCTAATCTTATGGACGGAAAATATATGCAGGGTTTGAGTTTGCCTGATACCTTCACTGAGTTAGTGATGAGGCTGGGAGTGCAATACTTGTTTTTTGCAATTCTCATTGTTTAATTGAATCACTTTATAGGAGGTTTAGTGTCTTAAATCATGACCAGACTTGGCCTGGAGTACCACTGTGCTAGCACACAATCCTCCTTGGCATTTCACTGCCAAGCAGGCAGAGTACTGCTTTCCTTCTGAGACAGAGGGAAATACATTTTCATTTCTGAAAGACTAGTGAACCTCAAGATGCTTTTTTATATGACAAGCTATCTGATGGAGGTGTCTGGTATACACAGTGGGATTTTAAGGTTCTGTATATTGATATGACAGGTCACATATTTTGCTTTCTGAAAGTGACCACTGGGCCATTCCGATTTTGCAGTCTGTTCCTCTAACTCCTGTTTCAGTTGGTTTATTTCTCATAAAACTCTCCTGCCTTAAACTAATTATTTTTCTTATTTTTTCTTCAATACTTCCAGGATTAGCTACAGGATGTTTCTTCAATACCTGAAGAAAACTTTGGGTTCGGTATTGAGATCATCTGTGTCATCAATCCCAGCAGCAGATTGGAGGACATCTAGAAATAAGAAAAATATATGATTAGGATGATTGTTGTTCCCTTGTGATTAAGGGATAAAAGGAAGAGTGGAGGGGGTACTCAAACTTGTACATCCTTTTATGGGAATCCTGCAAAATACAAACCTTATACCAAGCCTAGGTATCGCATCAACTTATTTCAAGCCTCTAATGACTTACAGATTCTCAGTCAGATTTCTTCTGCATTTTTTTTCTGTCACATAAACAAGCAGAAAATACAAATAGTTTTCTACATGTTATGTCTCTAGTTCTTGGAATCTGAGACACAGTCTTCAGTAACATATAAACTGGAAGTTTGAAGGAGCTGCAGTATACAATTTCTTTTCTCTAAGTGTGATCCAGATTTCTGTAATTTCTGAAATAGAAGATCCGGAATAATGATTTCAACTTTAGTTGAATACCTTTCATACTTTCATACTTTAGTTGAATATAGTTGTATACCCAGCTATGCACATTGAAATGAAAATAGAATAGCTCACATCACTAATGAGAAGAGCAAATACTGCTTCCAAAAATGTCTTCTCTGTTTATATCCCCCCATTTTCAACTGAATGAATGAATTTTCATTCAGTCTTAATCTTGAACATTTTGTTGTCCATAGAAATTCAATATTTACATTACTGTTGTGGTTTCTAGAATTGGTCTTTAAAATTCAGTATTAAAGCATGATGAAGAAATCTGAGCACAGATTTTAAAACTGGAAAATCTTGAGCCAGGAACTGGCGGCCATTGAAAACTGTCAAACTCTGCTAGTGTAATTTTATCAGTGGAAGATGTGGACATGTTGCTCTTGGGAAAGCAGTTGCCTAAAGGAGGAAAGCAGTTGCCTAAAGGAGGAATATCTGAAAGCTTACATGCTCCTGGTTAAGAGAGTCCTCAGCAAAGAAGTTTCTAGCTAATGCTTTCTTAGAACCTAACACAGTTGTCAAGCAGATCCTCAGTTTGTGGCTGATTCAGAAATCAGACTTCCTTATCTTGAATGACACCTCTTTATTGCCTTTTATCCTTTGATGTTATCAATGTTAGTAAGAGACCACAAAGTAAAGTTCTTCATTCATATAAGTTTGACCAACCAAAGCAATAAAGGAATTATTTTTTGTCATATTGGTCACATTTCTCTCAATTTCTTTTATATCCTCCCTCTCTGTGAAATCTGAAGCTTTTCAGAACTCAGCTGGAGACTTGTACTTTTGCTCTTCTTAAAATATTGTGATTGAATTTCTGCAGCTTCTGCCAGCCTTCATAAGGTTTCAAATAGTCATAAAGAACGAAGGATTTTTTGAATGGATTCTAAAATATTACTTTTCATTTATGTGATTAGAGAACCAATGATGACTGTACTTGTCTAACAAAAGCCTCACTGACCAAATCATCAGCTTTCTCCCTTGTCAAATATTTTCTGAAGTTACCAATTGAAGGTAGTGATGCAACATATATCAAGGGGCCATAAATATATCAAAGGAAGTAACAGACCACTTTTTCACACTGGGGACAGAGAATGATGCAGCTACTAACCAACAAGGTGTGAAAGGGGCCCCTTTGTTGAAAACTACGTGCCAAAGATACATGTATCAAAGATACTTCACTGTGATACACAAAAGTTACCTGAAAGCCTTCTGCTGCGCAAAAGGAGCTGTCAGATTTATCTGACAATAAATCACATCCCCAAATTGTGTCCCTGCCTTGCGAAACAAAAGCCTTCTGCAGTAAACCAGTCTCCCCATAGTACTTCATCTGAAATCCTACTTTGGTACTTGAAGCTTAGTTAACAATTTCAAGTGAAATTTTGTTCTACAGAATTTATTCAGCCTCCATTATTTCTGTTGTATATATTGCATATCTGTTCCCTATTTAGTCACTGGGGTTACAAAAACGATGAATAAATTACTTTATGGCAGGATTTTATTTGAACAGGCACAGTATGATGTTAAGGCACAGCCTGTTTCACCTTTGTGGCTGTACAAAACATTTCTTTTCCTTAAGGCATGGCACCTTGCAGTGAACAGCATGAACAGGATACCTTCAGGATAACTTCTAGAATAGGCTGGTTTACTGTCAGTCCTGAGGCCATTCATTGTGCTGGACATTGCAATGTCAGAAGGGCCTTTTTTTTCTCCCCAGAAGCTGAGAAATTTGAGAGGTGTAAAGGCTCCTGACTCATAGTTGCAGAGTAAAGAACTGAGGTGAGGTAAGCCTTTAAAACCTCCCATGTTGTTACCAGCCCTTCCTGGAGCTAACCACCAAACAGACAGGCTGGTGAAGAGACAAAGTGCCTCTGCCTCAGCCATACAAACTCAAAGGTTGATGCCCTAGAGCGTGCATAGTTCATTCACAATTTCAGTTTAGATGCCAAAAGAGAAAAGCTGATCCATGGTACATATTCTAAGAGAAATACAGGATCATAGAATGGTTGGAAGAGTTGGAATGGACCTTAAAAAAATTATTAATACAATGTCCTTTGGGTGGGGACATTTTTCACTAGATCAGGTTGCTTAAAGTCACATCTAACTAACCTTGGACATTTCCAGTGGTGCGGCATCTACAGCTTCTATAGGCATCCTGTTCCATTGCATCGCCATCCTCACTGTAAATAATTTCTTTGTAATATCTACTACTTCTTCCTTGCCTGTCCCTTCTGAACAGTTTATAGCCACTGATGGCAGCCCTCCAGTCATGCAATTCATACCACCACATTTCAGTAATAGCGATTAGACTGTAGCTTTCTTGTTGCACAGTGGCTTGCAGCTTTTTCTTGTTTCAAGCTCTAATATCTCTGAAAATTATCATAAAAAAAAACCAAAACAAGTGAAATAGTAGTAAGAAGTTCCTGCAACAGAAAGGGATGGATTTTTTTATTTTTTTTTTTCAAGTAGTTCAAGGTTTGTCAAGCTGCTGGCAGTCAATTGTGGAGTCTGAAAGTCCTGAGAACCTGGAGAAACAGGTTGGGTAGCAGCCCAGCAGACAGACATCCTGGCATATCTGGGAAACAAGAGGCTTTCCTTTGGAAACCAGCCATGCTGCTTCTGATGGATTCAGCATAATCATGCTCTTCTGCAAAACACTTTGATTCCAACAAATCACCCATTTTCCCGTAATGCAAAATACCATGTTGTAAAGCTCCAGCAGGATGTCTCTGATTTAGAAACCTTAAAAACCTTTCCCAAGTGTATCTTGTTTCTCCTGTGTTACAAGTAACACTTTGTTGGCACATAAAAGTACTGGAGAAAACCTTAGAAGTTCTCAACCTTTTGTATATCTATAACTCAGATAGTTATTGAACTCTTCATTTCTTTACATTAAAATAAAACCTGCATTCTTTGTCTAAGGCTTTTTATAAAGCTGAAATTTGTACAAGAATAGCAGTTCAGATGATACTCAGATATTTTGTGTCTCCCATGATGATTTTGATTCAAACTTTGTTCAATTCTCACTTATTCTCACAGCACATATGCTTTGTACCTCAGAGCAATTTTCTGAGGATGACAACATGAACTGGAACCAACTGAGGCTGTGAGTGACCAAGAGAAAAAAATATGATGATTTGCTAAGACTAATATTCTTGACTCAGATTTTGAGACCTATTTGGCCTGTAGAAAAGAAAAGGCAGATGAGTCCAACACAGACTGGTATCAATACATCTGTTCCTTTTCCACTTTCTGATTATGGCCCTTAATCAAATCATATTACAACATCTCTGACTACCATTTTACAGAGAAACCAAATAGCAGAGTGAGAGCACAGAGGCTGAAATACTGGTACATGGCAGTCCATACTATTTCATTGTCAGCAGTCTGATTAGACAGCACTTGGACACAGTTAGGGGGATATTATGGGCTAGGGACCATTACTGTGAAGCCCTAAGGATGAAGCCATGCTTTTTTAATTGTGGAAGAGAGTCCAGCAGTATGTATATATATATATATATATATATATATATATATATATACACTATATAGCTGTATTTGATCATATGTATGGGCATTCCAGCTTTATTAACCTGGGAATTTTTTTTTTTTTGCTTCATGAAGCTTCATCATTTCAATGAAGCATCATTTGTAATATTTATTCTTGTTGCTGAATTTCTGATTATGGTACATTAAGAGAATGCTTTTCATTGTCCATCTTCTTTGATAAAACATATTACATGATAACGTTGTCTGTACAAACTGTGTTGTGCCACTTACTCTTATGTGTCATAAAACACTGACCCATTTTAAATACATGAGGAAGAGTCTCAGAGGCTAACAAGAGTCTTTAATGCATTTTCATTTAATTTAATTCAATTTTGATATCACAGCATATTATATCTGAATTCTGTACTTGATGAAGATGGGCACCGGAGCCAACATGGTCATGGAAAATGCAAAGGGAGGGTTTCAAATGATCTTTGTGCAAAGAGCAGACAAAAGCCTTTTAATCTGGTATTTTTCACTTGGACTTTGTCTTCATTTGCTAGCTAGCCCCAAACAGACCTTTTCCTGCCTATCAGCCATGGATAAATAAATCTCTCAGTGCTTTGTACAAACACAGTTTCTGCACTACAACTGACCTTTCTACTCTCAGCTTGGTTGCACAGAACAAGAACCATGTCCAGGTGAAGGTCATAGGATGCAGAACCTTGTGAGAGTCCATCTAAGCATGCATAAGGCATGAAGTACATGGTTTTTTTTTTTGTTGCAGTGCCATAGCAGTTTGCCCTAAAGCATCAGGTGTTCTCAAGAGGCTGTGGTCCAGCAGTGGCAGAGGCAGGATATTGCATGAATGTGGCGATATTAAGGATGATGTAAGGGTGGTTTGGGCATGCCCAGGAGTCCAGGGGGAAGAAGTTCTTTCTGTGCATGCCACCTCCCCACAGACTGCTATGCCCCTTTTTGCCAAAGGTGTAGGTATGGTCTCCTCTCTGTTCTACTAACAGATCTGTTGGCAGTTGATAGGATATTTGAGGGAATCCTTCCAAGTTATACATATGAGGAAAAAGTGCAACATTCAGATTAGCTTTCCCTGACTTGTGTTGGGCTTAGAAAGGATGAGGCTGTGGAAGATACTATTTCCTTAACCTGAATTTTGTGTAAAGAAGACTCATGCCAGTGGAGCATTGTTAATAAAGTCCTGAGGAAACAGCTTTGGGATGGGGGGTTACTGCCCATCTTCTGTGTTAACATAGATCCTGTCACTACCCCAAAATTTAATTTCTTATGAAGGTCTGAATTTGTGGAGTATTAAAGGTACACAAAGGATTACTCTCAGAACACAGCTTTTCTGAAGCAGTTTTAGGACCAACCAATTTCTTGGAGTTGTGCTGGCAGGAAGTTGATAAATAGGAGTAGCTGATGCATCCAAGCTGTAATACAAAAGTGTACAGTAGCCATATTGCTCACCTGAAAGGTATATCCAGTAAACTACATTGGATGCTCGCTACTTTTTCCATCCTGGACTGTGAAGTCCACCCCTGACAATGAAGTCATGGTCTTTAATCCTGAAGAGCAGAAAAGTCAAAAGAGTGGATCAAAAATCCTTTCTGCATCACAATGTTTCTGCTGCTATTACTGCATTTCCTTTAGAGCAAGCTAAGCTGTGTTTTTTAGCTATCTGCTCATTTCAGAGACTTCAAGACAACAATTTGTGGACTAGAAGGTAGCAACTTTCCTTCACACATTCCCAAGATGCTACAGGTCTGACTGTTGGCCATGCAACCACTGCAGAGTTAAAAACCCCAGTGATACTTATGGGATTTCCAAGAGGAACATTGGCTGGTGTCTGTGGTCTGTGTAGACTTTGTCTGAATTCCCTTCAGTTACACTCGTTTACAGTGTCCAACAAGACCACCTAATTAGCTGTGGTACACTGACATTTTTATCAATTTAATAGAGCCTTGTAGAGTTCTTGCACTGTAAGAGTGGTGAAGTTAGTGCTGAAGTATATTTTGATTAGACTACATGGACTGGTCTGAGAACACAGGTTTTATGAGATAAGTTTTCTGTGCTAATGGGCTTTGGAAATATAACTACTGGGTGATGGGAGATGTAATTTAACAAGATCCCACCATCTAGCAAGGATATAAGTGTGTCCTACCTAATTTCTCCTGGGGGAACCAACTAACATAATCTTCAGAATGCAGAAGTAGTGGGCCCTAGGATTCCTTTGGAAGACACTGAGGGCAGGATAGACATTCAGCTGTTGTAGATTGGGGTACGTGCCTACAAACATTACTATCCAACTTTCAGTATCACAGTTTGTGAGAGAGATTCTTTCTTTTCGCAGTCTTTTTTATCAGTCAGTTCCTATTAAAACTGTGTCTCGTAGTCTGCATAGGTGTGGTGCAAGGTCTCTTTATTACCACACAAATGTGCTGAAACTGAGGTATCTTTCTATTTTGTGAAATAATATAATGATGACAATGAGTAAATGTGGAATTTGTCCAGAAATGAGGCTGGCCACAAAAATCTGTCTCAATGCAAGTTCAAAGACTTGAATATTCTCAGCATTGGCATAGAGAATTGGGGATTTTTTTCTTCTAATTTCTAAGCAAAAATAATTTTCTTCAGTGTAATGGATAAATTTTTTACTCAGTTGTTTTGTACTTCATCTGTATAAATCTTGTTTACTAATTTAAATGTATTAAAGAAACTGTTTCAAAAACTATTTTGTCTATGTTTCTTCACAAAAGCCAGGTAAGATAACATTTCCCTGGAGAGGTATGTAGTAAGTAAAAAAAAAACAACCTAATAATTTGATTGCATCAGTCAAATACCCACAGATATTGAGCTATTCAAATGCACACTAATTTCATGTATTTATGTTTTTATTCTTTGAGAAAACGAAAAAAACTCAAATACTATTACTTTTATGCAAATGTGATAAATTTATCCTCAGACTTTTAAATTAATATTCACCATCCTTAAAAGTAAATTATTATTTTACAGTTCTATAATTATATTTAAAACACTGGGAGAAGGGAAGCAATACCTCTGTTTTTCTTTCAGTAGTTTTTAATAGAGTCAGTAGCTGTTATAAACATGACAGATGTTACATCTTGAAAATCAGTATTGTTCCAAGAGCACTAATTTTACAGAGAATTACAAATAGCAAGAATGGAGTGTGAATTTCTCCATTCATTTCAGTTATGCATTAAGTTAAAGGTTTAAAAGTACCTTTTGAAAACACTGCTAATTATGGGAAGAGGACATGTCTCACAGTTTCTTCCAAATTAAAACTAATTGCAGGAGGTCTGGGTAGATAAAATAAAGAATGGTGTTAAAACTTATAAAAGATTTGTTTGTCAAGACCTTGAGGAACATATTGCAGGATCTGTTGGAGAGATCATAACTGCATCCATTGAGCTTGAAGACAGCTCAATGTGTAAAAGACTGTGAGATCCTGAACTTTGACAAAATGTAGCTTTATATTTGTGAGATAGCTAAGATCTTCACTGGGACCTGTCAGGTAGTGATGCACTGAACCATACACATAAACAAAACCAAGCTATCCTCTGTCTCTATATCCACAAATTTCCTTGTCCTTTTGTAAACCAGTGCCGTAGTCCTAGACTAAATTAAAACAGTGATTAAAGTATGTGTAGCTGCACACTCAAACATAAGCCATACTCACACTCCTTAAGAACAGAAGTGCATGCCTGTCATATTTTTGTAAAACTGTTGCTTTCCCTTAGCAGCAGGCAAGCCAATGTTTCATCTTAAAGATGATCACAGACTGGGATGAAACGTTATGTTCTGGGTCCAAGAAGAGAATGAGTAGGTATTTATAAAAGTATGGAGCACATAGCTGTTTCCAAAGGAACACAGTATTGTTCTCATCCTTGACCACACTGTTGCCAATATCCAAAATTGTGACTGGAATTTTCAGTGTTGTGCAATGTTGTATTTATGCTGTGAGTGTGATTGATTATTATTTGCAATGCCAGGAGGGTTGTTTTTAGTGTTTCTTGTATGTGTGCTAATGGTTGTCTCCAAGATACACCATTTGCTTAGTTGAGATCCTGTCTTGATGCAGAAATGAAACATATCATGTTTGTCTTTTTTGTACACTAGCAGAAGTGGGAATTGTGTCAATAACTTTGGACAGAAGGGAATTAGGACCTGTAGAATTATATTAATTTTTATAGAATACTAAATAAAAGTCTTTAACAAGACAAAATAACTACTCTCTCCTTTCTTTCACTACTTTTCTTTCCTTTGTCTTTGTCCAAAGCTTTTATCCGCTTATTTTCATAATCGCAAGTAGCCAAATTAATCTTGAGTGTAAGAGTGCCAAACCAGGTTTGAATTTCTTTGACTAACTCTCTATACTTTCAGCCCAGCAATGAGAACCATAAACTAGCTAGCTCTTACCAGCTGAGGTGTTGCTTGGCTCATTAGTTTGGTAGACGTGTCTCCCACTCAGCCCCAAATGTTGGCACATTTTAGACACCTCTACTTCTATCATGGTAAGTATCAGCTCATTCATTGGTCACTTAATTTTCTTTTCCGCATTAGGTATGCTACAGGTCGTGTGCTTTGCTTCCTATAAAAACCACATACTCCCTCTGAAGTAACTATGGAATCAAATCCTAAGAAATTACAGGAGGGAAGGAACCCAGAAGAAGAGGTTAAAAACTAATGTTCCACTCAGAGGAGTCAAGCAATATAAGGAGGGGGTACAGCTGACAAAACTCTGGTAGGAAAAGCAGGGACATATAAAAAAAATAATCTCCAGAGTACAGGAGTACAATTGAGGAATGAAAGTAGTTTCAAACTGGCTGAAAAAGAGAGAGAAGTTATAATAATAAAATGGTAAATCCACACAGGATAACTAGAAGATCACAGTCAAGATCAATGAAAACAAACAATAAACAGAAAAAGCAAAATGCACAAAACATTCCTATCGGTAAGCCTGAACAAACAATCAGGATAATGACTTGACATGCTTTTCAAATTTTTGAAAGAAAGAAAATGGCAACAGAAATAGTGAAGGGAACAATTTTAGAAACTGATAGTGGAAATGAAAGGCTTCTATTAAATAGTTTCTGTCTAATATTTTAAAGTTTTGTTCTTCTAAGTATAAGCCAAGCAATATAATTTTTCCTTCAAATCAGAGCAAACATTTTTTTTTCATTTATATGTCTTTGGGTTGTATATGTGGCATACGATGGCTTGATTTTAACTGACAATCTGTCTCTGTGGATTGTAATTCCTCAGTTCTTTAGCCATCAGGTAGGTTCCAATGCAGTATCTTGGCAGAAATGTGGCAGCTCCATGCACCACTGCTCTAGCAGAGGTGGAATAAAGTCTGAGGAGTCCCAGACTTGTACTGATCACAGAGCCTTGTATTGACAACCTCAGCATGAGTTTGTATTTCTGGAGCAGAGCAATCTGATTCTGCAAACTTGCTGTCCCCAGCATGCTTTTATATAATGGTAGCAACAAACTGTTGTATTTCAACATCCAGGTCACTCACTCACCTGTCCTCATCCAAGGAGCATGGGAATCTCTTTATTCTGGAAAGCAGCAAAAACACTTGGCTAAACAATCAGCTCAGCTGCCTGTGTTTCAGTCTTTGATGATGTGTATGCACAAATTCACATTATGGTCACTGGAGCCTCCTCAGCTCACCCTGTGCGTTTATTTTCAGAAAACCTGAACAGCTCTCTAGGCAAAGTCTAGAACATAAGCTTGGCTGTCTAAGACCTCATGTGTCTGTAGCAGGAGCTCAAACACCTTGTTGCTGTATGGCCATCCATGTGTAGGAGTCTGGCTTTGCAGGCTGACATCCTGCTCCTTGAGTGGCAGGAGCAGAGCCCCGGGGAGTCCTGTGGCAGCAGGATGGGTGGATGCATGTCAGGGCTGGCAGCTTGGGCTGCAGCTGCCTCCTCAGCCCTGCCACCACTGTCCAGCACTGGGAGGCTGCACAGCCCCCACCAGCAGGCTGACCAGCTTGGTGGAGTTGGTTGTTTTGCTGGGATCAAGTGCATGAGGTAGCTTGGCTAATGAGTGTAGCAGGTACCATTTCACCCACTGCTGCAGCTGTTTTCCCTACTGAGGGCAAACACACGGTGTTCATAAACACTGCACACAAAACTTTCCACTGTCATTCAGTAGCCCTGCATAATTTCTGCTAAAAAAATAAGCTAGGCCATTGGGGGGAAAAAAAAGGGTAGGTAATTTTTTCTTATAGGAACTAATTATAATATCTGTGACTGTTATTTAGATGCTGATGGCTTTGAGTCTTTTGGCCACGTTCCCTCCTGTATTTCATGAATATGTCTCTATAAACAAATTTTCTGGAAGGGTGAGGACTGATACAGAGAGTTGGAGACTTAGTTTAAAGGGAAGAATTAATTTTTGTGTTTACAATTGTATTTATTTACTGCTGTACCTAGCAGGACCTGTGTCTTAAAAGATATTGTCTAGTTTATAAAGCAAAACCAAATATTGCAGGTCAAATTCCTGTTTTTATATTAAATCCTTACCAAATTTAAAAAAAAAATAGGTGACAGAGAAATAAGTTATTGAGTAATTCTAAGTCCTGGAATTTTCTCTGTCAAGCTGATCCAATGCAGACAGTGATGACTAAAGACAGGATTTTCTGGTGCTTACAATTTAAATAGGATCAGGTTAATATTTTCTCCTCAAATGTAATCTCTTTCTACAGTGATAGTGTATTGTTTCCTAATTTTATTAACAGAGATGGGTTAACTGTGATTTGGGTTCAGGTGTGGATTTATATCCCTGTAAAGACTGGAACTGCTTGTGTCTGGGCTCATCTTTTCAATTAATTTGCAGTAATTAAAGGGTGCTAAAGAGAAACACAATTAAAATGTAATGCTTCTACTTTGGTATCTGCATCCTTATTTATTTTAAACCATCTTCAATGCTCTGACAAGTTTAAGTCTTCCTGTATCACATACTGTGCAAGCAGAAATATGTGAGTGAACTGTTGCCAACGGCTCTGAGCAAGCATGGGGCATGTTTCAGATTACACTGTGTTTTCTTGTTCAGATCTGATCTCCTCACTAGGAGAGGCTGAGAAAGGCAGCTCTAGGGGATTTACTTCCAGCAGCAGCAGCAGCACATGATCCATCAATCGCGTGATTCTCACCACCGAGGACTAATGGGGAGGGTGAAGAAAAAGTGAATGCTGCCTTGGGGAAGCAACAGCATTTTCTTTTGCTCGTGGGGCCCCTCCACCAGTCGGACGTTTCATGGCTTCTCCAAGGTTAGAAACCTACTGCTGCCCAAATCGGGATGCAGCTACACAGCTGGTGATGAACTTCCAGCCTGAAGTCTTCTGCGGAGTCTGCATTGGCAGTGCCTCCATCAGCCTGCTACTGACCATCCTGCAGCTCCTGCCAAAGAAGGGACAGAGCCCACGGAAGATGCCCAAAGCCTCCTCCTCCTCCACCATCCTTCTCCTTATCTCCATTTGTGACATCCTTGGAGGTTTAGGTAAGCGCCAGCTTGATGTCCTTGCCATTGCTGTAAAACTTTCCTTTTGTTCTGAGGTACCACAGATGAAGCTGATGAGTAGACAGCAAAGATTTCTGAGGGAAGCAAGCTGTTTGTGTTCACAGGAAAATTTGGACTAACTGAGATCAGGAAATTATGGGTCTTTGGGGAGAAGATTCTTGTTAATTATTTATACTGTGGAAGGGAAAGCTCTTGACAAATCTACACCAAAATCTCTGCTTTAAAACAAATTAAAATCTAGAATGACAACTGGTTCTCAGAGTAAGGCATAAAAGCAGAGGTGAGGCAGCACACTAGAAAATAAATCTGACATCAAACATTTAGCCAATCCATAGGACTGCATTTGAAAACCACTCTCCTCTATGCCCTCAAATCCTTTTGGACCAAGCATGCCTCTTACCCATGTGCCAGCTGCTTCTCTGGGCACATCACATTGACAGAAAATGAGTTTGACTTGCAGCTGCACACAGATCATGCTGGACACAGGCTTTTGAAATGTGAGTAAAGCTACCTTATGAAGGACAACCTGCTGCCCAGACCCTGGCTGATAGTCTGGAGGAATAAACCAGTGGAGACAAATAGAATGCATGAGACAAAATAAAACTAGTATGTCTTGAGCTGTCCCATCAGTCATTTGGTAATTTTTCCCATCAGTCGTTTACTGTAAAGTTGGGTATAAATTATCATGACATGTGCTATGAAAACACAGGATAAGTTTGTTTCCACAGTAGCATTTTCCCACCTCACATTAAATAATAGAAGTAGTGCTGTTTTGTCTCACTGCTGGAGGCTCTGTGTGTGTCTGTGTATCTGTGTGTCTGTGTGTCTTTGTGTGTCATTTCTCTTCCCCTTTTACACTCAGTCAGGTTCTCTCACAGTACCTAATAAATACCAATACTAAAGATTTTAAAGGAAGTTAAGAAAGAGATTTGGAAAATACATATATGCATGCACCTGGAGAAGATCCTTTCAGTCAGATGAAGCCAACAATAAATAAAGTTATTTTTCTCCCTTCCTCTTTCACTGGCAAATGCAAACTAGTTATCCATTGTTGTTTTTGAATTAGACTGACTTCAGTGGGTGGAAAACAGTTCATTCTTGATGTGGAATCTGGTAATTTTGTTCTGTTTCCTTTTGGTGCTTTATTTCAAGCAAACCCAGAAGGCCTCACTAACAAACTCTAAGTTCATTTTTAAAAAGGGCATTGTTGTCACCTAATTCAGAAGCACTGCTTTGCACAGTTCTGTGACTGAGGAAAAGGGCTGTTGTAATGAAGACAGAGAAAAGTGAAAAATAACTTTTTCTGCAATGGGGGATTTTATAGAGAATCAAATATCAGTGTAATTAATTATTTAGTGTTTTTGGTCAATCTGTTAAATGCTACCCAGTTTATGTTAGGGAAGCGTGTGACAGCATCACTAAGTAAGTGAGATTCTAATCTGTGTAACATTTTAAGTCCCAGCAGCTTCCAACTCTTGTGGCTGCTTTCCCTGAATGATTACACTGACATTTAAATGGCACAGTTGTCCCTGCTGTGCTCCTGTAGACACACAAAATCTGGGCTGCGATGTGAAATATGTGGCCAGGGAAAAGCATGTGACTCAAATCACACACAGATTCAAAGCATTAATAATTTTTTTTTTTCTTTAGGTATGATTTTCAGGTCAAGTGTATGGCTGGGCTTCCCAGACTTCATAGCTAACATTTCTGTGGTGAACGGGACGGATGTGTGGCCTTCCACTTTCTGTGTGGGGAGCGCGGTAGGTACAGAGATCATCCCCCCTTTCTTCGGCTCCCAGTTAAGAGCCCCTCCACGGGGAGAACCTGAAAGGAAAACTGCTGTCCAAAGGGAAATATGGCTGTGAGTCAGAGCTGGGATATGATGGTTTCAGCCTCTGCCACACCCCTGCAAGTGCATTCCTGCCTCCCTCTGCGAGCCTGGGTCGGTGCAGGCGGGGTGTTGGTGGTGTTGTGTGGTGGGTAAGGATGCAGAGCAGCACGGGTCTGACTGATCCTGGGAGTTGTGCCCCATTTGTGCCTCGCAAGAATACCAGGGGAGTGGAGTACACCAAAGTCAGGGACGTGGGACCAAAAGGATATAAGCAACCCTAAAACGGCTTGAGCCATTTTTTGGGTTTGTGCTGGCACAGTACCACAAAAGCTCCAGTGCCTCCAATGCACTGGCAGCTCGAGGTTGTCTGTCTGTCGTCTCAGTCAGAAACTGCAGCCTGTGTGGTGGCATCAGGGGCCTCCTGAAACCAGCATCTTGGGTAGCTCAAATTAGCTTTTGTGGCATGAGAGTGTGTGTTTTAGACACAGAGGGAGAACAGGATAAATATACAGAAACCACAAATCTGCTGGCAGAAGGTCTGTCCCTGCCATGTGGGATTTCAGCTCAGATTGCTGGCCTGCATCTCAATGACTGCATCTGGCTAAGCCTAATTAAGGATCTTCTGGATTAAAATGCAAGATTAAGAAAATGCAAATGTATTCCAAAAGTAAAGATTGAAACTCAGTTCCAAATTTTACAATCAAAATCCTGGGAAACATAATTTGAGCTTACTGTACAAGAATAAAGATCACAATTTTTACCAAAACCCTGAGAATGACAAGACAGATCATCACTGTACCCAGATGCAATAGGAATGTGGGGTCCCCAATGAATTAATGCATGAGCAATAGCAGTATTAGCTTTGCAATTCAAAGTTTACTATGTAGAAAGGGTTAGGTTGCATGCAAAGAACATTATTCAGCTCCACTAGTTTTAAAATAAAGCAATATGTGCCAAATTGAACTCACTGTGCTTTATGTGCCTATATAAAAGCAGTTTCAAACAGGATAGTTTTGTGCCATGGACACAAATATAAATTGTGTACGTCCATCAATTCTCAATTCTATAACACATCTTGAAGTTTTGCCTATTAGATACAAGTGTTGTTTTTTTCTTTGAGAAAGAACCAACAATCTCAATCTCTTGCAGCAAGAATGCCTTACTCAAAACCCGTTCCTCCTCACGTTTCACTTTCTGACCCATAACACATAAAAATGTATTTTTAAATGTGACAGGGTACTGTATGCAGACTGTTTTTCATTTGAATTTCAGGTTAGATGGTGAGCAGCATAGCGGTCTACCACAATTTTTATTTTCCCTTACTTGTGCTCCAGGAAAATGCTGTAATTTGAGTAATTTTAAATTTAGATTCAACTACTTTGGAAGAAAAAATAACCCTTCTTCCACTCATTTCCCCTAACGTATTCTCATGTGAGTCAATAAAATGTTTCTGATTCTATTTTATTTTTCTTTTAGTACTATTGTTTTATTTCTTTTAACCACAAGCCTATACAAACTCTAAATAGCGACTCTTTTAGACATTGAATGGTTTGCAGAGGGGTACCCTTTCAGGCACTGCAGCAAGATGTGTCATTTTGCTGAAAAGTAAGCTATCATATGAAGCTTTAGGGTTTAAGTACATCTGATTTATATTGATTTTGAAAATAGTTTTGTCTGTGTTGGATTTTCTGGAAAGATGCTGCAGTTTACTTTTGTATATGTGTGTATGGGTAGTAAATTGTGCATTCTTCAACTGCAGCAAATAAATAAATGTGATCATGAAGTTACATGCTGAGTGCTATGGGTAAAGTGCATTAGAAGGAAAACTGGGATTTTGTTTTCTTTCTCCCGTGCACTAGGAAAATATCGTGGTATTTGAATTAAATACTGAATAATTCATGCCACAAATTACTAGAGGCAGGGTGTACACCCATGGTGAAAGGAAATATTTCCCAGCTTGATTTGCCTTTTGGAGGAAGGAGTGCTAGATCTCTACTTACCAATATTTGGCTTAGTAACAAGTATGTTGATTTCCAGATGTAAAATGATGCTACTATGGAGCTGTGATAAAGGATATTCAGATAAGAACTGAAAGACAGCTTGGAGGGAAGATAACATGAATATTAAAACACTCCCAGACTATTACAAAGAGCCAGCTCCTATGGGGAAGAAATGTGGAATTTATATACAGTGGCAAAGAAAGGTCACTTTTCTTATATAAGCCCATGGGAAAAATGCATAGGGTCAACTCAAGAATGCTGTGGAATTTAGCTTGACTTGAACCTGTTTCCTTTGGATTTTTATGGAAGAAATCCCTCAGAGAGTTCAGTAGGGGTATTCTTCCAGAGAGTGAGTGATTTTCTCATTAATGAGTTTTTTTCTTCATAACCCTCTTGTGCATGGAGAAAACACCCATTACATGCAGAATCCACAAATGCATAGGTACACTGTGGGTATGATTGACCTGTTATATTTTATGCCTCAGCTACTGAGAAACAACTAAAAATTTGACCTAAAATTAAAACATCATTGCTACAAATTTATTTGGGCTTCATTTACTACCTTCAGGTTAGGAACAGAGAGGTAAATGACAGGTTTTCTAAATCAGATAATAAGCTGTGAAAGCAAATGCTGTTCAATTTACCTACAACTTGACCCATAGGCTACAACAATGCTGTTCCTGCAATTTTGAGTAAGATTCCATACTTCATAATTTTGTCTGGAAAATACACACCAGGAAAATACACACACAATTTCAAGAACAAATCACCATGCCAAAAGTTTGAGTCCCTTCCCTGCCCCAGTGGTACTGGAGAAGCAGCTGTGACATTTGGCACTTCTTTCCCCTCTAGATGTGGATCCAGCTGTTATATAGCGCTGGCTTCTGGTGGTTGTTTTGCTATGCTGTTGATTCTTACTTGGTGGTGAGAAGATCAGCTGGACTGAGGTACCAGAGTTACAGCTCTGAATTTGTTTTTTTCCCTCCAACACTGTATGTCTCTGTTTGCAGCTGCCTAAAAGTATAAATGAGTCTTGTACAACCATCTGATGCTCATATAGGTACCAGGTAATTATAGGGATGAGTGGTGTTCTGAGTGCTTAAATTGCCAGGGCAATACTCAGATACTGATTTATGTCTGACTTGAATTTAAATGTAGCTGAATTCATTTAACCTTTGGAAAAATATAGAGCAAATTGTGGTCTATAAATTTGATGGCAATGAGATGACTATTTTTGTCCCTATTCTGCATCTGAAATTGATTCTTGCAGGGAAAAAAAAAAAAAAAAAAAAAAAAAAAAAAGGTGTTATCCTGAAAACAGAAAATTTGAAGGGGGAAAGTATTAGAGTTCATACAGTTAATTTTATACAGTTAATTCCCTTTTTTTTTTCTCTGATTTTTTATTTTATCCATTTCTCAGTGAGTGCAGCTGTTATTTCCCTTCTGATCAAAATTTTAAACTCCCTCAGAAGAAAAATATGTATTTATCATATATTTTTCTGCAATACCGTGACAGAAGAACCTAAACTCTTTGGAAAGTACCATGCTTTAATACCAGACAGAAAAAAAAAGTTTCTAAGTTGGTTGTTAGAAGACCAAAATGACCTTCAGTTGCTGCTGATAAAAGTGGAATTACATGACTGTTCCCAGGTGATCTAGAGCAGTCAGGTACTAAGGATTTGGCAGATGCAGCCAAAATGAGGCTTTTTGAGGTAACTTTAGACTGTTGAGGATAAACCTGATTTTGTAAATTACTGTAGTTCTAGTCAGACAGCTGGGACCTGCCTCCTTCCCCCATCCCTGTTAACCAAAAAAATCACGTGTATTTGGCCTTGATTCTGATATCAGAGTAAGCACCGAAAAACTTTCTACAAACACAGATCTGAATCTTCCTAAGACAGGAGCAGTATCCAGCTCTGAAATTTAAACATTGTTTTCTTCAAATCACGAAAGAATGGTTTATTTGACTGTTCAGCTCCATTCTTAAATTTTAATCTGCTAATTTGCTCTCTGCAGGAGAAATGAAAGATGCAGGGGATACTTCTCAATAATAAGGGTAGGGAAGAAGCCTTGTCCCCTCCACCCTACAGGCTGGAGGGGACAGGACTTCCATGTACAATCCTGAATAACTGCTTTGGCCCATTCTTTTTCTGAAGGACTGCCCCAACCCAGCTTAGTATAAGGTACTGCTGGTGTTGTTCTGCACCATTTCCTGTCTGTAAAGCTCTTTTTTTGGTGAGGGTCCTATTTTTACCTTGCACTGTGGGAAGGTTTGATATCTTTAATTGTGCCTGTCGTGTTTGGTGCTTGCAGTACGATTGTGCTGTACCACATGATGACGTGGGGCCTTGCAGTGATGCTCTGTGTGGAGGGGATTGCTCTGCTTTACTACCCTTCTCTCTCCAGGTAAGCAGACTCTGGAAACAGGCTCTGGGATCATGGCACTCTCTGATCATTTGAATGTCTTTTGGTCAGCTTTAGAGGCAGACACTCAAAAGCTGAGCATTTTGTTCTCTGCCAAGGATGTCCTACTGAGTCAGAGATTATGCTTGAAATAACTGCCTGGGCTTCAGGGGGCCCTGAAGAAATATGCCAGGCACTACAGGCTCTTGAGCAAGCCATGATACAGCTTCTGCTATGAGCCACCCTTCCCCCACTCCTGCTTTTAGCTTTCCTTTTAATTTGAGAAAAATCCACAGACAGTCCATGTTTAAAATCAAGTTTATATCCTATGTGAACTGGTGTTAGAGGTCTATGAATTAAAGGGTTTACATCTGTTTTCTTAATTCCTTTTCTTCTTTAACTTTTTAAGTTAAGGGTAACATAGATAGAATAGCCAGAAAAGTGAGCTGTGGGGAAAAAAATGCATAATCTTTTAATGATTTCTTCCCAGCTGTGAAAATGGCCTGGAACATGCAATCCCACATTACATCACAACCTATGCCCCACTCCTGCTAGTGCTTGTGGCCAACCCAATCCTGTTTAGGAGGACAGTGTCAGCAGGTATGTTCCTAATGGCCAGCATCAATCAGTCCGTGTTATTTAGCAACATAATACTGTAGAAAGTCATGGCTTTGCATTCGGTGATGTTTGACAGCTCCTTGTTAAATCATAAAGATTCAGCAAAGGGTGGGAAGCAGTTGCCTATTGAAAAGAAGACACCAGTTTGATGGGGAATTTGCCCTAGAGGCACACTCTGGTGACACACATGCTGTTCTTTTATTAATCTCTAACTGCAGATAAGAAAACGTGTTTCCATGTTACTTGATTGAAAGCTTTTGAGGCAATGTACACTGGATGCTTAACTCTACTGTAATTTTGATACCAACCTCAACTTTGGAATGTAATTTATTCTGAGATCTGAGAGTTGATTTACTTCTTGGCAGTCCTAGAGCAAAGAGCGTAATAAAATGTGATCAGAATTTTGTCATTTCTGATTCTGAGATTATAAAACAAATGGGAATTGTACACAACTCAGATGGGATCTTGACGTTCCAGTTCAATTTATTATCCAGTGCTTGGAAGAAGTGTGACTGAAAAAGAGCCATGGATTCAATGCATTCTTTGCATCTAATATGATCATTGCTAGATGTTTGCAGTACCTAATTTATCTACACATTGATTATATAAAAAAATTGGAGAAAATAAAGTATTCTCAGTTCAGTCTTTATCCCATCCATCCTCTGTCCCTCAGCCATACCCATTTTCAAAGAAACAGTTGTTCGTTTAAAAAGTTGCTCCCATATAAAGTTGCTCTTTGTATATTTGTTTTTGCATTTGTCTATTCCTTGTGATATCTGAACAGCATGTGGCATAAATTTTTTTACTGACAATCCATTTTCAAGTTTTAGAGGTGTAACTAATGTTGCATCAATGACACAATGAAACACAGAGTGAATAATAGGATAGAGGATTCTATTTAAACATCACATGATAAGTATATATCACACATTTTGTAGAAGGTACATCCTACCTTTTGTTATAAAATATAATTATGTTGACCATACTATTTCATATTTTCAGTGGGGTTGGGAGAAATTAGTGGGATATCTTTCATTTTAGGAATCCAGCTGTGTGTAATTATTTTCCTTTAGCATTAGGCTATATGTGAGATCCTTTGAAAATGGTCCTTCCAGCTTCTGAACAGCTGCTTGAGTCAAAATCCATCCATTCCTTTGTTCCCGCTTTCAGACCTCTAGCTTCTGAATTTTTGTGCCTGAACTAACAAGATATGAATGTATTAATGAACATATTTGTATACTTTTCAGTTGCCTCCTTACTAAAAGGGAGACAAGGGATTTACACAGAGAATGAAAGACGTCTGGGGACAGAGATCCAGATGCGCTTCTTCAAAATTATGCTGGTATTTGTTATTTGGTAAGAGGTGCATTATTTTGTCTTTAAGTGCCTTTTTCACAGAGGGAGAGGGTCATGGACAGGAGTAAAGACTGATGGGTTGCTTCATTTGTTTGTCTTTATGCTTGGAAGGGAAGGTATCTAAGGAAGAAGCAGTTCTAAACTAGTTCACAAAGGAACTGAATCACTCCTGTAACATCACAAGGCTGTGAGGAAATGATAAAATGTTTAACCAACAGAAAAGCAAAAGCAACAAGAAACAATAGCAGAAAATTCCCAATAGGTAGGGCACTGACTGAAGCTGTCTGGTGCAGCAGGCTCCCAGGTCTGTGGGCTGATAGATGGTTTTCTGTAATCAACATTTCTCAGAGTCTCTTGGCACCAAACACATCACTGAGGACCTACAATAAATGTGCTTCTGAGTCTGATTTCATGGCTCTGACTATGATCATACAATGCAGTCCCCTCTGTGCTCTGCAGTTTTTAAGTGTCTGAAAAAAACATGGATATTGACTAGAAAATAAGGAAATGTCAGAAAAGAAAACTCCATATGATTGTGTGTGAAATTGCTTATTATTTAATTTAAAAAATTTCTATCTTCCCCCATGAAAATAATACTTTGGCGTAGGACAGAAAAGAGATAGGGAGGAGAAGAGTAGGACAACAAGATATGGTTCTGGAGTAGTGAAATGAGAAGGACAAACTTAGCAGTCTCTCCACCCCACTTGACTTCTTTATACACAGGTGTATTAATGCATGTTACATTGCTTTAAAAGGCAGAGCAGGGAGAAAGGCTGCCCCTTTTATCTTCTCTTGGCTGCTGTCTACTGGAGTGCTCTGAAAGGAAATTATTGTGTTTTTGGGGGGAATACCAGTCCACTTGGCTTGGGAGTGAAATTTCCGATGTGAAGGGTGGGGTAGCCAGCAGAGGAGGGAGTGAAAGACTCAGTGAAGGAGCCTGCAGCATGGCTCCCTGGAAATTGCTGAAATAATAAGGAGCAGAGATTCAGCCAAGCTCCCAGGGCTGTGGAAAGAAAAAGCCCAGAGGCACCACAGAAATGCATTGCAACCTAAGGGATGGTGACCAGCCTGATTATTTGGGAAAAAGCATGAAAGGAAAGGGCAATTTCCCATAGCTATTGTGGGGAAATTTGTCTATTTCCATTCTGTCTCGTTCGGGGCTTTCCTAATAAAAATAAAATCACAGCTCTGGTTTAGGATTTTTCTCTAATAAAATGTAAGCTCTGGAGTGTAAAAGCTTTCTCAAAGGTTACTGGAGGGAAAGGCTGTGGCAGTCTCATCTGAGAAGCACAGGGAATATTTCCTTCCATCCCAGAAGTCAAATATGGAATGCTTTAGTCAAAGACAGCAGGTTGGGGCAACACAGGATAGAAGAGATGCCTACAGATTTGAAGGGGAGAGCAGGAAGTTTTACATTGTGATAAAAATATAATTGTGCATAGGACAAATATAAAACCCCTTAGGAAGGATGACATGAATGTTGGTGGTTTTGTTTCTTTTCTGCTGTAGCACAACTCTAAAGAAATGCTTCTCTCACTGTTTAGATGTCATAAGAACTTAAAGCCATTTGCTATAATCTCTGTTTAGTGTAGAACATACGCAGTTCATTTCAGTGAATGAAGCTTGATTATGTTCATCCTTATTTGGAAACAGACATTACCTTTATTCAAAATAATTGTTAACAGTTTCAAGGATTTAAAAGTCAGCTTTTGTGTTGGTTTTTGGTATTTTTTAGTGGGCATTTTGGAAGTCTTTAATCTAATCCTGAAATTCTAATTCCAGCTGGAAATCCTGCAGCCTTTTACAACATGTGCATATATTTGGGTTCCTTGTCTGAGCACAACTCTTCTAAGCCACAAGCAAAGGGAGTCAGCATGCATGATAATCCCATTATGGATCACACTTCTTTCTCATCTCAATTTTATTCTGCAATTTACTGTTCTGCAACAAGTTAAAATTATCAGATTTTTTTCCTTATATTGATTTGTATTGTCTAGACCTGACAATACAATGAGTGGGTAGGTGTCTGTGGTCTCATAGACCTACTGGCCCCTTCATATTGAGATTTAAGCAGAAATCCAACCATCTTGGACTTCACCATCCTAGAGTTCTTTTCTATCCTTAATGAATCCATGATTAAAAAAATCTTACGGTCATCCTTAGAGTGATTTTAATTTCTGTAATTTGAAGGTAATGCCTATTTTACATGCACAGCCCAGTGTAACTGTCCTTTTCTTCTTTGCTCCTCCCGTAGCTGGTCATCCAATATCATCAACGAGACCCTTTTGTTCTATCTTGAAATGCAGCCAGATATCAATGAAATGCCCCTGAAAAACATCAGAAGTGCTGCACTGATCACCTGGATTATAATGGTGGGTCAGCTGTGACATTGCTTAGTCTTAGAAATCACTGTTGCAAGACTGGTGGAACAACAGCAGTATAATGTGGAGTTTATGGATTTTGAGGGGTATAAATCCTCTGAAAATTAAGGAAAAAAAGCAGAAAGTAGGAGAAAGAAATGAGCAGTCAATGGGAGTGCTTTTCACATGTACACTTTGCCTAAAATGTCCTAGAGGCCAACTTCTTGTCCCATTTACTGGCATATGCATTCTCTGTGAGAGAATTTCCCACATAAAATATTTTAAGATCCAGAACAGATAACTACAATGGTTTCCAGCCTAGCCTTGCTAAACTCTACTATAATGCAAGCTGCAAAGTTTTAGCTCACGGTTCCTGAAGGTTTCCCAATTAAATGAGCATTTAATGGAAATTCTCTGTTTGCAACTAGGGTGGGGTTTTTTTATTATTATGAAGAATAATTGAATCTTATGTAATGACATTTGGATCACTATTTGGGAATAAATAGGTGAAAAATCTTTCACTCAAGGCTCCAAAAGCTGGTCTCTTACTGTAGCCTCTTTTATCCTATTAGAATATTTGACAAGGGATCTTTCAGAGGTGACCATGCAGGTTCATTTTCCTAGAGAATTTATTCTGGAGTTGTTAAATAGGTGTAAGGCCTGAGCATGATTTGGGTAATTAAGCATTTGAGCAGTTTGGTATTGAAGGATTAAGCAATGCAATGGATGTGGTACAACTTCCTCCTCCTCCTCTGACAAGGAGTGAACACATTTATGTGGCAGGAACCTTGCTCTTGCTCACCTGGAGAGCAAGAGGTCAAGTCTGGGGACTGAACCATGTTTTAAATTGGCTGTAACAATGATTTCTTTCTTTTCCTATGAGAGAAATAGAAGCATCTAAAGCTATTAATTTGTTAAGCCTCTCATGGCACTGAGAACAGTGACAAATTTTTTGGCGATCGCTTGGGATTTTCTTTTCTAGTGCCTCTCCCCATTTTTCCATCCTACTTTGATGGACATTTTCACTGGCTCAGGACTCTAAAGCAATTCCAGACAGATCAATTCCTGCTATTTTTAAAAGCTTGACTGTCTATGCTAGTGTCTCCTCTCATATATTTGACTTGGCTTGTAAAGAAAAATATATGTGCTTTTGTGAATAAATGTCCAGAGCTTGTGGGGTAAGTTAAAAACACACCAAGGGATTGAATGGCTAAACTTCATGCTAGAAAAACATTTCATGCTTACTGTTATGGCCTCAGCATTTTGGAAAACAGGTCATGGTATTTTTCTCTTACTTGTTTATGTCTGTAATGCTTAAACTTTTACTTGCATGCAAATAGCATATTTTAAAGCCAGAAATCATTCAGAAAGGGGAGTTTTTAATACATGCAAATCATTTTGCTAGAGTTGAGGATGAAGCCTTCCTTGCTGATCTAACTCCTGTTGCACTTCTCTTTCCTAGGGGGTTCTTAATCCCATGCAGGGCTTTCTCTTCACATTAGCTTTCTATGGCTGGACAGGATGGAA